>JAOTON010001575.1:0-420000 GCA_034440635.1 Lepas anatifera | reverse complement strand
GCCAACATTGTTGAGCCTCGTTAATTTTTTGTTCCAAATTCATGTTTTTGGGAACTGCTATAAAGATATCGTCGACGTATCGAACCCAGAAGCTATCCCGCCCCATGATTTCTTGGTATTTTTCCTGTTCTAGACGCTCCATGTATAAACATGCGGCTACCGGGCTCAGGGGGATCCCATAGCAAGTCTGTCTGTGATAACCCCACATGATTTGCTACGCTCGTATGTTATATTATTTGCTACACTCGTATGTCATATTATTTGCTACGCGTTTATATTATTTGCTACGCGTTTATATCATTTTCTAGGCTGCTGTATTCCTGAAACGCGTAGCAAATAATGTAGCATACGAGTGTAGCAAATAATATAGCATACGAGTGTAGCAAATAATATAACATACGAGTCTAGCAAATAATATAACATACGAGTGTAGCAAATAATATAGCATACGAGTGTAGTAAATAATATAACATACGAGTGTAGCAAATAATATAACATACGAGTGTAGCAAATAATATAACATACGAGTGTAGTAAATAATATAGCATACGAGTGTAGCAAATAATACAACATACGAGTGTAGCAAATAATAGAACATACGAGTGTAGCAAATAATATAACATACGAGTGTAGCAAAAATATAACATACGAGTGTAGCAAATAATATAACATACGAGTGTAGCAAATAATATAACATACGAGTGTAGCAAATGATATAACATACGAGTGTAGCAAATCATATAACATACGAGTGTAGCAAATCATATAACATACGAATGTAGTTAAATGATTGGCTCTCTTTTAAACAAGATAAGCGAAACCAAACGAAATTAATCCGAGCACTTGAAGCCACGAATAAAAAATCGATCAAAAACAAGTATGCTCTAGCATTCAATAAAACATGTTTAAGTGAGCAAATACTGCCTTCATACACGAATATGTATATATATATATATATATATATATATATATATATATATATATAATATATATATATATAATATATATATATATATTATACCAGGTTAGAGGTAGGACTGGATTTGGTCCATAGGCTGCATAGGGCTATTGCCGTGCTGCCACCAGGACACCTCCCCTGGATCGAGAAGAGATCTCACATGTGTAGTTAGAATAAAATAAACATAACCAGACGCGCCCATTTTGATATATAATATATATATATAACATATATATATATATATATAACTATAACATATATATATAACATAATAACATATATATATATATATAACATATATATATATATATATATATATATATATATATATATATATATATATATATATATATATATATATATATATATATATATATATCAAAATGGCAGCGCGAGTCTCGCCGCACTTGAAATGTTTATTTTTATTCTAGACATACCGCACCATGGCTGGAGATCTCTTCTCGATCCAGGGGGGGTGTCCTGGGTGGGTTAGCGCTAGCACGGCAATACAAGCCCTATGCAAAGCCCATGGGAGACCCAAAATCCAGGGGTCCTAACCCTCCTAACCCCCAGGATTTCCACCCAGGTGCTGCACACCCTTCCCTAAAGTTTTAGGCTGCTGGATTCCCAGTTCAGGTGCCAGGCCGAATGACCTCATCCCCAATTTCCTTTAAAGTGGCACCAATGAGGCTAGTTTTCATCTATTATTCTGATAATTATATCACGTAATAGGCTTACCCAGCCCCACGAGCTGTATTAACGGGATTTCTGATATCGATCACCTAGGGTCAGGTATAGCCATCTCTGTATGATTTCTCAATTGTAAATGCATTGACAAAAGAGGAAACAATAAAAAACTATCTGTATATGGTCACTGCTTAGGTTTGTGACTGATTAGCAGGGGTCGAAAAATCTACCATTTTTCCATTCTCAATGGTGACAGCCCAAGGTGGACAAAGTGATAAAAATTACTTGGCATGTTCTCTCCAGACAAATACGGAACAAATCGCTGAGATTGGCTCCTATAATGAGAGCTCGCACTGTTTTTTAACAACTAGGATAATCCATCAGAGTCCATTGGTTTCCTACTGACGCAAAACGTGACACATTTTGCAGTTTGGTGCGGTGACACATTTATGGTTTGACATTTTCAATGGTGACACACTAAACACTTTTTCGGCCCCTGCTGATTAGGACCACTTCCTGCCACCAAAATAGTCGTATCGTGGGCCATGTTCGAGGCTTATATCGTTAGGTTCAACCTGTGACCTCCAAGAGGTCAACTGGGACTAATTAAGCTGCTTTTCAGGCTTGGGTTGATATCTTCGAAAACAAATGATGTCATGGTTTCATTTTTGCGTCATTACGTTTCGATTGTCATTACGAGGCGCTTGATATGCATATCATTGTCGGACGCAGGGGGGGCATTCCGGCCATGCCCTCCCGAAGTGCTGGAGGGGGGCAAACTATATTTTGACCCCCTCAAACGCCGAAATGTTTTGGAAAAAAGGTGTTTAAACTAGGTCTGTAGAGCAAAAAATATTCGCTTCCACCCCCCCCTCCAGGAGAGCGATCATGTACTTGGAGAGGTAGTTTATACTAGGTCTATCTAGCACCTGAATTGCCCGTCCCACCCTTCCCCCTAGGAGAAGAGGCAGACATGGCTTTGCCCCCCTAGAACTCGGTTCTGCGTCCGCCCCTGATGCATATTGAATATATTATATTAGATGGTGTACTTTGCTTATCCTAGTTCGCGTAATTGCTTATATTTTGACCAAGTTTGATCATATTATACATCATTTGATTTTCCCTCACATGTACACAGAATGATGTCTAAAAATTTACTCTTACTTACCTGGTCAGCGCTAAAAAAGTATACGCTGTCACCTTCTTTGACCTGTGATGACATCGGCCTCAACCCAAGTCCAAAAGGTGACCGATGTGGTTTTCTGAAAATTTCCCACGGACTACCTACCATATTTGTGTTGTTTTTGCTTTCTCAAATAGGGGCAAAGATCGGATGGGGGGAGGGGCTTTGAAATCTCCCCAATCTTCCCCACTGGGAAAATTGTGGATTGGAGGGCCACCGGGGCGGTTTAAATCAAAGGGTCGAAAAACCTACCATTTTGGTATTCTAAATGGTGACAGCCCAAGGTGGGCAAAGTGACAAAAATTAGCCGAATTCTTTCCTCCAGACCAATAACGGAACAAATCGGCGAAATTGGCACCTGGAATTTGAACTCACTAAGTTTTTAAACAACTAGAATGGTTCAGGAGTATCAATTTGGTATCCTCCTAACACAAAACGTGCCACATTTTCAGCCTGGGCTGGTGACAGCTTTATGGTTTGACATTTTCAATGGTGACTCACTGAAAATTTTTTGGCCCCTGCTTAAATAATTTGGCAGCAATATCCCTATGCATATACGTACACAGATAAATGCACGCTCCCATCTGCGGTTTCTTGTGGGCTTATACGAAATTCGTTTCGTCCCGCCAAGTAATCTACATAAAATGCTTTACAAAACGAAACCGCATCGCCGTAAACCCTTAATCCTTCCGACAGTTTCCGTCTAAGTTTCAAGCGGCGGCCGGCGGAGTCTCGTCCACCCCCTTCTTCTCCGTCTTCGGCACCATCAGCAGGAGGAGGAAGAGGCGACGGACACAGAGACAGTCTTAGCAACGCCGTTCCTGCCAAGTACATCCGAGCAACGACCGTGAAGCCAAACACCCTCGATCCCCGCTGGGAGGAGAAGTTTCGGCTGTGAGTTGATTGGAGTGAGGTTGAGAGTGAGAGAGGAGGGAGGTGCGTAAAGAGAGATAGAAAGGGTAGATGAAGGAGGTAAAGGAAAGAGGAAAATGTAGGAGGAAAGAGAGAGAGAGGGTGGAGGGAGGAAGTGTGAAAGATGAGGGGGAGACAACAAGGAGGGCAAAGAGACTTGAAGGAGGAAAGAGAGAGAGAGAGAGAGAGAGAAAATGAGTAAAAATAGCGTAAACTCACAAATTTAAGAAAGGATGCCAAAAAAGAACAAATGGTAAGATAATTTGCATATTTACCTATCAAAAAGATAGAAGTTAAAGAACCCAATGAACCACTTCAAAATGTAGCATCTCGGGACTTGCAGTCGGAATGACCTGCAGTAATTTGAAACGGAAAAACCCCATATCAAAATTCAAATTGGAAAAGACAAATCGTTGTCGCAATATCTTCCGGTCTGGCGGATCCTATTTTAAAGAAGGCGATTATGGATGTATCCGAAATCTGTATTCATAACGAGCATTATAAAGACTTCCGCCGCCGTGAGGAGGAACTGTGCCTGCTAGCTCTAATGACTTGGTCAGTGAGCTGGAGGAGGAGCAACGGGTTCTGCGACGCTCACATTTCTCAACATGTGTTCCAGACTTGAATTGATTAAGAGCCCCGACATATGGAGATCAGCTTGAATTATAGATTTATTCAGCTGAGTTATTCCGCCCAATGTTCATGGAGGACGTGCATTTTGCAAGCATTCCGAATTTGGAAAGAAGTGCGAATTGAACAGCTAAAAGGATCAAGGCCCAATCACTCCCGTACCTAAGTTACTCCACATTTGAGCAATGTCTGAACGGTTGTGGTCTGTTTTCAGGGACATCGATGATGTGCGAACAGACACTCTTCACCTTGACATCTGGTAAGTAAACGCGGTTCTATTGATGCTGTGACGGGGAGCGCCGCTGGGTGACCGTGGCGGCGGCGGTCGGGTGCGCGCGACCGTCAGCTTGCCGTCCGGCATCGGTCGGCGACAACTCGCGCCAGTGTTTCTTGGCTGCCCTTGACTCCTGTTTGCCATGATTTTAGGGGTCGTTCATAAGTGACGTAACTCAGGGGTGGGGAGGGGGTGGGGGAGTCATCCACAACATTGTCAAACGTTACACATGGACATTAAAAAGCGTTACATTGGCGAAGGGGATGACAATCACACAACATGCCCTACGTAGCTTATGGATGACCCCTTAACCCTATTTCCGGCAGGGGGCTAATATTGCCCCCTTCTGGTTTTTCGAGAATATCTCCGAAACGGCTTGCGATAGAACTTGAAACTTCCTGACTTTTCCTAAAACTAGTACAGGCAGGTTTTCTGAAATTTTCAAGATTATATATTTACCAGGGGCGGAGCTATGGCTGGGTTTTTGGGGAGGTTCTATCCACAAACCAAGTATTATCGTATGCGATGGGTTTTTTGTAAAAGGAAGCCGTCTCTGCTGATCCTGATACCAGTTATATAGTTTTATTATATCATTTTTATGTGAGATGATAGTGCATTCACAATTGTCACTATTTGTATTCATCAGGGCGGTTACAGCAGTTCAAAATGGGGGAATGTTATCAAGAAGGACTAAACGTTAGTAAGTGAGAAGACTGCTACAGCCGTGCAGGGCAATACAATTGGGTATATGAAAATTCAAAATAGTTATAACCCAATTCTAGATTACCAGAGGCGTGTCCAGTCACTACACATTTTCAAAATGTATATTCCCAGCCAGTATCACCGCCGCGACTCAATATCGTTGTATATTGAAAATGTGTTTCCAATCACCCCCCCCCCCCACGACGAGTCCTGATCCGCCTATGTCACCCCCTTTCCCAGAGCTGCCATGGGAGGGTAAAAATTATCAGAAATTAAATTTCAACTGGTCGAGGGACTAATATACTCATGCATACCATTCGCATATTGTTGTTATGTATTTTACCCCACTGTTTTACCTTACTGCATCCGCCCCTGATGAGTTTTCACTTTTTTCTCATTTATTTATGTGTCAAAGATGCCAAGCAGTATATGACGGCTTCAATCCGCGTAACAAAAACTTTTTAGGTTGTATATATTTCCCCTCATAGTCCTGGTCCTGGAACTGCCATTGAATTTCGAATTTTGCGTAACTCAGTATATGAAAATTTTGGGTCAATTATTTGTAAATCTGAACTAGTTTTGTGAAAATCGTACAACAGAGACAAGGGTTATGGAAAATCTAAAAATACACAAAAATTGTATATTTTGCACGACCTTCTCCTAAAAAATAAAAATTTTGAAATTTTCTTTTTCAAAATAAAGTTTAGCAGCAGAGGAATCTATGGCACTTGAATTTTCAAAATCGCGGTTAGATTACGAGATCTTAGGGGCCGATATTGCCCCCTGCCGGAAATAGGGGTAGCCGGGAGCCTGACGGAAATAGGGTTAAAGGGAATTTGGCGCCTTGGTCGAATCCTGGAATTTAGTGTAATTAGGCGTACTTTTAGCCAAAAAAATAATGAAACCACTCATGATTTCTCTGAAAGATGTTCAATAAGCTCAATATTTTGTTTTAAAACAAATACTCATCTAGGAAAATAAATAAATATCTGCCTGTGGATGATTTCATGTGATCTGGCAACCACTACCATACTTGAAATGCTTCAAGGGCGTCGATTGGCTGATGCTCATCGTGACGTCAGTATATGTCGTCACACCAGCAGCTCACAACAATGGCCCCCCGGCGAAGGGTAGATGAGGGGGAGGTGTCAGGTAGGTTTTAGCTTTTTTTACGGAAATATCGAGTTCCAAGACAAATGATGCATGGAGTACCGGGTTTACCGACCTGCTTTACAACTTGGCTATCTCAGTTAAAATCGCGTTATGAAGGTGCCACATTTCCTTTGAGCCACGTCTTCGCATTTTATTGGGACAATGTCTGGCACTGCGGTACTGTAACTGTTTTTTTCGAGAACTCAACCATTTCCACATGCCTTTAATGGCCGTAATTCAACACCAACGACCGTACAGGGACCACGACGATGAGGAGTCAGTTTTAGATGCAGTCAGCAAGCTGAACGAAGTGAAGGGAGTACGAGGAATGGCGCGCTTCTTCAAGCAAGTGGCGCAGTCGGCAAGGAGTGGCTCCGGAGGTCAGGACGACTTCCTCGGCTGCGTCAACGTCAGCATGCAGGTACTGACGGAGGGAGGGAGGGAGGGAGAGAGAGAGAGAGAGAGAGAGAGAGAGAGAGAGGGAGAGAGAGAGAGGGAGGGAGGGAGAGAGAGAGAGAGAGAGGGAGAGAGAGGGAGGGAGAGAGAGAGAGTGAGAGAGAGAGAGAGAGAGAGAGAGAGAGAGAGAGAGAGTGAGTGAGTGAGGGAGAGAGAGAGAGACAGAGAGGGGGAGGAGGAGGGAGAGAGAAAGATAACAGACACAGAATACAGGTAAATGTATTTTTAGAAGTCCTCGAAAATTACCCACGCTTACAAGAGTACACTTCCAGAAAAGTCGTTCTGAAACGCTTCCTTTTGACTGTAAAATGCTGGGTACTAATGGTACTGTGGGTTAATGCTTCGAACAGGTCAGCATAGCCCCGAATTACTCGAGCTGGGCCACCTCACGTAAAGGCGCGGCAATAAAGCTTCAGTCAACCGTTTCATCCGTCAATTTTCACATCCAGGTAGTCCACAGGGCTCAAATTTGCACCAGTTAGCAAAGGTTATCAGACCGTGGTGACCACATCCATCAAAACTTAGCCAAACTTACGCCGGACGTTACAGAGGCATTGGCTCGCGCCAGCTGCAACAAAGGGCAAGTTTTCAGACAAAGCCAGTTTGAAGTTCCACCTGAAGAGATTGGAAACAAATGAATTACCGGAGCATTCGCCAGTCTGAAACTGGGCAACTCTTAGAGAACAACAAGGAAGTGCTAGACAATAACCTGTTGCAATTTCTGGAGTATCTGTGAAGACACTGCTGGATTGTTGTAATCGTACTTTCTTGTAATTGTATTGCGCCTTGTTAGTGTGTGTCGGCGTTCCCATTTGTCTGTTCGTTTTCTTCATTCATTATTATTTGCTCCTCTTTGAATCCTCTTTGAAGTTTTCCTTCATTTTCTATATGGAGTGTCTTGATCTCCTGAGCCCACTATGCCTCAAATTGGCATTTGTATTGTTGAATCAGAACTTAATGACTAGCGGTATCTTATATAATGAGGGTGTACTAGCAATATAATATAAAATGAGTGTGGCACTAGAGGTCTGAACTGGAAAACGGGATGATAATAATACATTGGGATGGAATGGGCCAGGGTTTGACACTATCCAAGTCTCAGTTGGTGTGGAACGAAACGGGAAAATAGCTATGAAAGAAGGGAGAAGTGGACCGGGACATAGCGGGACCATTTATTGGATACATTTTCCGGGACGGGTCCGGGGCAAAGCTGAGCGAGAGGGAGAATGAAATGGATGCTCAAATATTATCCTGTACCGACCTCTGACTTGGTGTAGTTGGGAGTTCTTACGAACCATGTTCAGAAATTATGGATCAGAATTGTCTGTGCCGTCAACTTTCACAGTATTCGTCTTTTCGTTGGTTTCAGCGACGCATCTTGTGATATAAGGTTGAATATGTCATTTAATTAATGACATATTCAAGCTTATAATATGTCATTTATAAGGTTGAATATTTCATTAAATTACTACGGTGTATTTAAGTTCACGTGTATTTTGTATACATTATTCATTCATTATTGTGTTGTTTTCAATTTCTATTCATTTCATTATTTTTTCATTGACTAATTGTGTATTATTCACACAATATTATTGATTCCTTTTGTATACATGATCTTTTATCGATTTGTGGATTTACGTCACTTCCAGCTTAAGCTCACATTAACAGCTAACCCAATCTTTTATCTTTCTCTACCCTCTCTCCTCGTTCCCTATGAACTAAAAAATCATACGATAAACATTCGATTCAATCATAAATTCCCTCAGACTACTGAAAATACCGGCCGTTCAGAATCAGTCCCAAGAGATAATTCACACAGCTCTAAACAGTGGTGTGTGTAGCAAACATGCGTTCAACTCTGTTTTCGACTTCAACATGCTGAAACCGAGTCATCTGTGCAGGACATTCCTTCCACCGGGCTGGACCAGTGGTTCACGCTGGAGGGGCGTACGGCCAAATCGGCGGTGCAGGGCCGGATACGTCTCAAGGTCTGGCTTTCAACACGAGAAGACAGGTGAGAACGCCCCCAGAATTGGCCTGGAAGTGTAAAGTGTGTGTTCTGGACGCATGAATTATAAACTATTAGATTTATATTGACTTTATCGATATGTTTTATTGATTTAATTTTATTAAGACCACTCCCGACGAGCACACCTGCCCAATTACAGGGAGTATTGGCGTGGGTGATCCTCTCCATCGGGTCAGATCGGACACGGAAAACAGTTTCCCGCCGTGGGGATTGAACCCAGGATAATCCATGCTATCCGATCTGAAGACTGGCAATTAATCCAATAGGCCACCCAGCCACCTGGATATGTAACTATTGGACTTTTACCATGTATAACCCCAACATAATATCATGAATCACATTTGTTTTTTCGAAATATTTTATCAAGTCTTTCAAGTCCACAAGTCTTTCAACTTTTCCGACAAAAGCATCAAACATTGGAGGATTTAAAAAGCTCTTTTGCTTATGTTTGTTTATTCACCGTCAGCAATTTATTGACAAACATGTATTTTGGCAGAGGACTCTCGGAAGAAGATACATGGTCGGAGGTCGTACAGCAGCAGAAGATGTTTGAAGTGTTTGTCAAGCACGAGCTCTCCAAGTTTCGGGTAAGTGTTTGAGGTGTTTGTCAAGCACGAGTTCTCAAGTTTCGGGTAAGTTCGAGTCAGTCGTCACTGCGACTCAAATGAGTTCTTCCTATGAAAGTTATCTGGGCTCCACACACTAGGTTAAATTCGCCTGAATTTGAGTACGATTATACAGCGGCAAGTGTGTTTGCTTTCTACGCGGCCGACTCGGGTTCAAGACCTAGCGGATTGCCTTGGTAAAGATCAATTTAGCTCCCAGGAAACCGTTCCAACAAGGAAAGAGTTGGCGACGCTGTATGACCCCAGCACCTGAATCCCATTTCGAAGTTTCACAACTCTCAAAAGTTACTGAGGCTCCATCAGTGGGTTATAAATCCTTTCTTAGGCTCTTTTCTATTTCAGTATTCTTGGAACCCGTTGCAGCAGTATTAAGACTGAATTGTATTTATTTCCCAAAAGACTGTCGCACAGGAGGGTGGGAATGGCAACACTATGTGACCCACCGTGGTGTCGGAAGACCCTACAACCCCAAGACAAATTCAAGTTGTCGCGTTATCATCATCGTCGATCGGTTTTATTCCACTAATATTCGGAATTCCATTTTATAGCCTCATAGTGAAGTATACTAAATTACACATATAGTAAGGAGTGTAGAATCATCACAATTTTCAAGCATGCTTTCGAGACCCACATACTGAAATTTTGGTGAGCTAGATGGAGAATACATAGTTAACAGCACGAACATGCCCATAGAGCTAATGATGCTAATCTCTATTTGTTCGAATGGTATGGTTATTTGTATCTGACATTTGAATTCGTCCCGACATTCAGCGCGGTAAGTCTAGATTTCAGGTGCAGTACTCCCACAATATAAGAACTACACAATCATTCACCCCTGATGATATAACAGCTCTAGCACAAAAGCTCAGCACTGAGCCGTTCCAGATCAAAGACTGGGTCGAACTCAGAGTCAAGGTGCTGCCGGGAAATACCCTACCCAATGCTCTGCCTGGCCTGCGGGACTGAATGGTAGGCAATAGAGCCCAGAGCTGGAATCTCAGCTATTAGCTCAATCAGAGCTGGAAGCCAAATCAATGCCGCTCCGCTGTAAGGAAGTAGGTTCTTAACGTGAGGCGTGAAAAACTGCCGCTGTGGTCTAGAAAAACATTCCAGTGAATACATATCCCAGGAAACCAGCTTTAGATATATTACGGGCCTATATCCATCAATGTTTTCATAATCGCTGAGGCACTCAATTTCGTTCCGTTGCTCTCAACACCATAGGCGGATCCAGGATGCCGATCGGAGGGGCACCTTCCCGGGGGCGCCATCCGGACCAGGGGCGCCACTTATGACCGGCTAAACCTATCAGGTGGGCGCCAAATCCCATCGGTGGGCGCCGACTTTCGTATCCTGGGGGAGGGGTGGGAAGCGACATTTCAGGGGTGCCATCGATCTTTCAGGGGGCGCCGAGGGTCGATTGGAGGGGACACGTGCCCCCTTGCCCCCTGGATCCGCCTATGCTCAAGACGACCAGATCATGAAACTAGTCACTATAGCAGCGTATGCCAATTTCGCGTGCGCTTCCAAGAATTTACTCAAATTTACTTTGCGGCTAAGGGCCTTGATGCTTTTATTTGCAGCTTTTCCTGAACATTTGAAATAGGCATGATGGGTTTGGGGGTGGTTATTTTGGTGGCTGAGAGCAACGCAAGTGGTTGCAAGAAGTGTTCGGGTATACTTAGCCTGTGACTCCAACTGGATCGCCCTATTTGCCAGACATTTTTAAAAATTGTTGATCGTTTCCCGTAGAATGACTTCGGGTGTTTTAATAACTGCATTGCTACAATCACTAATTTAACAGATTTTTTCAATGTTTAAAAAGTACTAGCTTCAATACCTACGTGTTTATTGACATGCCGAAATAAATCCTTTTTCCACGATAATTGCATTGTAATATTAGTAGTGGCATGGAACAAAAAGATGCATTGACACTAGCTGGATACAAACTTAATCACGATTTATTTCCGTTGGAGGTCTCACACAATTTGCATATTTCTTCATGCGTGTTAATTTGCGGCTAATTGGTTATTATCCATATCGTGGTCGTTTTAAATATCACGTAGTCATCCAAATTTGCTTCAATTGCATCAGTACTGTGATTGCTGTTAAGTATACACGAGTTCTACCTAATTCAAAATTGTACGAGAACCGAAACGCATTCAAGTTTCAAAAACTTACATGGAGGCTTGCACTTTGACATTTTAAAGTCCACACTGTGAGACTGGTACTTGTTTGTTCCGGCAGGGGCCGTCCTACAAGTGGAGCGGAGACCTTCCCACCACGGCCACCACTATTTTGCACCAGCACGCCGTGCAGGGTGACGTCACAGAGCTGCAACAGGCGGTGAGTGATGACGTCACATCTACAGCAGGCGGTGAATGATGACGTCACTGGGCTCATACAGACGGTGAGTGATGACGTCACTGAGATCATACAGATGGCGAGTGTGCTGCAACAGGCGGTGATTGATGACGTCACATAGCTACAGCATGTGGTGAGTGATGACGTCACATGGCTACATCAGGCGGTGAGTGATGACGTCACATAGCTTTAACAGGCGGTGAGTGCTGACGTCACATAGCTACAACAGGCGGTGGGTGATGACGTCACATAGCTAAAACAGGTTGTGGGTGATGACGTCATCGATCAACCTTCGGCTGGGAGTGCTTTCAGCCAACATAGAAGTCTTGCTCAGAAAATGATCCTGGATTTGTATAAAGCAGCTGCAAGATTTGTTTCCAAGAACTGGTTGTTATAATCTGTATTGTGCACTTAAACGTTGAAGACACCTTAGAAAATTAACCCGCGCCCCACCGGGGTCCGCACCTTCGCCCCACCGGGGGCCATCGATGGCCCCCTCTAACTCCGAAAATATGGGCGTTAGCGCAAATCTGCAAAGTGCAATAGAAAGCTCGCGTGAATTCAGTAAGAAATTACTTCGCATGTTGTAGTGCTCAGGTCAATGGTTTGACCTCCAGAGGTCAAATTAGGTCAAGATCGGCTATTTTCACTCAAATATGCAATGATTAAGCCAACTGGGCATAACTCTTATGTCATTAGAGCTATTGAGGCCTGGTAAAGTACATTTGATAGCAAATTGCCAGTACTTTTTCCGCTATGTGGAACGTAAAGACCTCCCGCCAGTGGTTTGACCGCCAGAGGTCACCTCGTGACCTAATATGACCTGAGGTCACGAAAGGTAAAAAAGTAACCTTGCCGTATATCAAATGAAAGCCAGTGACAAGACAAACACGATGGTGTTTGTTTCACCGCTCTAGCTCAATTAGGTCAAAAGTTATTGTCAAAATACTGTTTTTGACCTTTGGTGCCTTGGATGACCTTGGAAAAGTCAAAGGGCAAATATGACCCCTGGGATCCGTGAAAGGGTGTCCAAAAACGTTGTTCTGAGCAGTCTGAGTATTTGCAATCATTTTTGTGGCTTTTATATCATGAAATAGCTTTTCCCCATGCTTTTCCAATGGGAGAGGGTCGCCTCGTGACCTGACCTCAGGGCACGAAATCGAAAAATCCCGGATAAAAAAACTTTAAAACCTGGAGGGGTTAAGAAAGATAGCCTTGTTATAATCTGTATTGTGCACTTAAACGTTGAAGACTACCTTGGAAAATTAATTTTAAAAAAAAAAAAGCCCTCTCTTTTTTTTTTCTCAAAAAACCCCGGTTAAGGATGAGCAGTGACAAATAACAAAACACTATCAGCGGAGATTCAGCTTATGATTGCTTTGAGTGTTTTAATGATTGAAGATGTTAGTTTGATTTAGGAAAATCTGTGCAGCGTATCAAAGTATTTCTGACCACTTTTCCTATTTGGCGTATTTCTTAAGCAAAATATTTTTCGTACTTATTTTTACATTTCGTACATATTTCTTAAGTGTTGGTGAAAGATATTTAGAAGGGCGCTAGGATGTCGTCTTGTCAATATGTAGGCCCCAAACTGTTTGAAAACGGTGTACTGGTGGTCAGAACGCAATGTCAGCCCATGATTTGACGCGTTCTCAAGGACCGCGGCAACTAGGAACAATCTTGATATCCGTCAGTCGGGCCTGTCTCCCTATGCTGGGGAAAAACATTTATGATGGAAAATCTTGGCACTACATATTTACCATCTATAGGTGTGCAAATAAAGATTCCTCTTTCAAGTACCAGATTAACTTTGAAATTTGAATGGGTGTGGAGTATTTTGCTTTGGTAACTTCCTTTTAACGACGTTGAAATATTCCACACAGCAAGTTTATAAAGCAATTAGTTTTGCAAGGCAGCTTTGCCACACTTTTCTTTCTAGTTAACTGTCTCGGGTGCTGTTTACCGTTTAGATACGATGTGTTTGGATCAGTCTGTTTGTGTTAGCGATTGGTTCCTTCGCCGATCGATACCTGGCCGATTGGGCGACCAGAGAATGTCATCACTGTAAAAAAACAGGATCTGGTAGCGCCTGGAGCTCGCTGATTGGCCGAGGCCCTCACTGATCTGTAGAACAGGTCTTTAACAAAATCGACAGTATGACGACAAAAAAGTGTGTCGTCATGTTGGTTTAGACACTGCGTGTCGTTGTCCTCGACACTGGCCTATGTGTTTTGCTGCATTCATTTTCACGTTTGTATTTTATTTTGATATGTTTTTTCTTCAATCGCGGACTAAACTGAACATGAATCGTTATACCTGATACATATTTATGGTTCCGGTGTAAAATCTCACCTTATTTCTCCTATCGTTTAAAAATGATGTCGATACACACAACGAAGAAAATCACTTCTCTTCATGATGTATATGTTACGGGCAGTATGGGATTTCAGGCACGTTTGAATATTTATACGTTTTATATTTTACGTTTGAAGAAACCATTAATCCTCTGATGCCCCCGTTTTATTGGTACGTTTCGTGCTAACTACAACTCTCCTGCTATAAAACGGCAGACTAGACAACTTATTTCTACACAGTCCCTAGGGAAGTGGTATAATCAGTTGATACCACGAAGCACACCATCGAGTCACGGACTTCCCCACAAATCTTCTGCTGGCGTAGCTGGCCATATGTCTTAGTCGCACTCCTAGATGAGAGATCTCTGTGCAATGGAGGCGGCTGATCCCCTGCTGAGTGCCTCGCTGATGATTATCCGACGGCTCAGCTCCCCTCAGCGCTCCCGGAGCTGAGACAGCAGGCAATCAACTTAAATATCTTCCCAGTGAGCTGGGAGTGGTATTGTGCTTATTTCGCTAAAAATATGCGGTGTTTTTCAAGTGTGTGAAAAAGCATCGAAGCCGTTATAATGAATTCAGTGGTCGCACCTAGCAGCTTTAAATGAGTCACAATTTTGATATGGCTTTTGTACTAAAAAAAACATCCAAATCCTTCTCTCAGAAGTCGTCAAAATTCACATCTTGCCAGCATAGTGTGGGAACATCTCAGAGAAAACGGGGTTACACATTTCCAAAATTGAGACTGGTGCCCACTGAGTTTGCCAATAGTACCTTCAATGTAGTAAAATTTAAGTCGAAATAGGTATAGACTGGCCTATCTCTTCGGATCCCGGATGTGAAATACATTTAGATTATATATTCAGGCACATCCCTTCATCAGAATCATATAGGTAATATCACAAATTCTCAGTCATAGTGTAGCCAAACCCCGAATTCGAGGTCATATTCTTATCAACTTATAATCATGCTCCTCGCCGCAGCACTACAAAACCTATCATAAATGTAATCTAACTTAATTTTGATTTCAAGTTCGAGACTCCCACTCCATCCTTCAAATTAGGCTCCCCCTGCCGCCGGGTGATCGTGAACTAAATCACCGCGTGACCACTAACCAGTGATATAAACATCATGGTGAAGCTACCTGATGCTCAATGATCATCAGTGATTATTTCTTCTGTCACTATCTTGTACATATCTAAAGAGTGTGCGAGCCGACTACCCGGAGGTAGATCTGAAGGGGAGGTGGTAATCCCGAAAACACGGGCGTGGTGTGATTAAGAACTTTGATAACTATGGAGTGCATAACAAATCAGATCACGTTATCTCACTCCCACCTTCAAAATGGTTGCTGTTGAATTTCCGATACATCTAATGACTACCCTGTGCATCTCAGCTCTCTTCGCTGCCTCTCTCTCCTTCGTTTTGCGTCCTCCGTTCATGCAGCCGTGATCTCTGAGTGTGTTTTATGACGTCACAGGTATGCCGATGGATCTGTTACGCGGAGGTGCATCAGGAAACGCCTCTGGACTATCGCCTGCTACTCAGCATCCTTAAACAGGTCGACGAAAAGTTTGTGGACGATGCACTAACTTATGAAGAGGTGAGCATCAGGAGGAAGACAGTAGGGGAAAATGGGGAGAGAGAGAGAGAGAGAGAGAGAGAGGGAGGAAAGGGGAGGGAGTTTCAAACAAAAGGCAGTAAAATTCATACATCTAACTTAAACTGTAAAGATATGCGCATAAATAATCACAGGCGCTCTCGTAATCCCACTGAGAATGAAATAACACGAAAACTTGTCAAGTTTTGACAAAGCTGCTTATCATACTGGCAGCATGAAATTGCCAGATTTCCCCATGGGCAAGTTGTTCAACTTGTGTGGATTGGAATATTATTTCCTAGCCCGCTCAAATACGACGTAGACCAGCGGTCTTGCAACTAAATTTTGACGTCATTCTTCATCTGCCTCAACATCTAGAACCTTAATAACTTCTCGGAGGCGAGGAGTTATTAAGGTTCTAGATGTTGGGGCAGATGAAGAATGAAGTCAAAATCGAGTCACGGTTATTACGGTTATTGAGGAGTCGGTGAGGCAAAGAGGACCGACGACGGTCAAGGACCGAAACGTTGCGTTTGCCTCATGCTACTCTCTTTACCTTTCACATATAACTGCGTCTTAGTTTTTTAGGACTTAGGTGTCCTAGTTTCTGGAATTTGGCATCTTTTGCCAGATTGGGCTGCATTTGTCTTAGATTTTAGCTTTTTTGGCGATAGATGGGTTTTTGGGTGGGTTTTAAGTCTTTTAACTCTTTTGCTGTCTTCTGGGTTATCGTTTCTTAGGGCCCAAGGTCACTCCCAATAACTTCAACGCTCTTAATAACTTCGTTGTTTTTAATCCTTGCCTGGGAGTCAGAACGGATCCCCTCCCCCTTTGGTTTTTCGCGAATGATTCCGAACTGATTTAAATGAGAGTCGCGTAACTTGGCACACATTTAGGGTGATAATTTTGACAAATTATGACTAGTAAATTGGCATCAGGTCAGGACAGGTTAACGAGTTATGACGTCATTTCTAAACCCATTTAAGGCGACTATTGTCTTCTAAAATGTGTCTGACAAAACCAGGGCGTAACTCGACTTCTAGAAGAAGTTGTGGTCAAGTTTCTAAGCATAATTCGAAAGCTCTTGAAAGGAAAAATCTGATTGTTGCTATCCATTTTGAGGTCAGATTATTGACAAAGTCACCAAAAGTCACGGTTTTCGGAATTTTTTGTCTATACCTTTTGAACGAGATAATATACAACAATAAATATACTATTGCAGTGAAGAGGATGACCCATTTATTTGAATGATGGAGAGCGTGACATTGAAAGGTCATTATTTGACCTTTCAATTATAATGATATCAGCATATCATTCGAATCCTTCGGTCAAGAGGAAAACATTTGTTCCTTTGATTTTGTTCTACGTCTAATGGTTTTCCAATTAAAAAGAATTCTCTAAATGGGCCAGAATTTGGACCCATTTTGGCCGTCTGTGATGTCACGGGTCAACGGATATAGTTCAAACTCTGCTTGAGAGAAGATAACGACAAGGCGCCTCTCACTTCGTTTCAACTTTTTCCGTATCACCTCCGCTTTTCCGAGGTCGTAGAGCGGGGTCTGATCGGACCTCTCACGTGTTGGTGGGCCAACATCACTTGCGGTGTTAAAAATAAGGCTGTACTACTGCAGTGGTCAAAAACCGCCTGCAAACCTTACCTGTTGTAAAAATTTGGAATTTATAGCAAGAACGCATTTTTTAAATTTTTTATCGAAAGATAGCTTATGAAGTAAAAATTTTGAGGCGTCAAAAAGTTCAATTTCAACTGCCAACAGGTCAAGCTAGGTCACAAAAGAAAAGGTCAAACGAAATTAAAAGTTAAAATTTTTAAATTTTAAAATTTTCTTTTTCAAAATAATGCATGATTTAAGACGAGTTCAATGATATACAAAACTTGTTAATCAGGCAATGCGTTTTGAGTTATGAAGCATCAAAGATGAGTCTACAAGGTGACCTCCTGAAAATGCCTCGGGCTATAACTCGGTCACCGTAGGTCGGAGGGGGCTAAGATTCTCACAGGCGTGTTTCTGGCCCAAAACGACACCGGAGCCAAAGTTTCAGATTTTTCTAGACATGGTGGTGTCAAGCCTTGGGCGACCTGTCCTGGAATGCCCTGGGTGCGAAAAGGATCCCAGGTGGCGTCGGGTTAACACTCGGTTGGGGCCTTCTTCTTGGAAATGAGCGTCGGGGGTTCTGTTCAGATTGACTCAGCTCTGACATAAATGTGTAGCAAAGGCAATAGATTTAAGATATATGGCTGCAAGACAAGACAAGATGTTTACTTTATCAACATACGGAACAGATTATTTGAGTGTTATACGATTTGCGCACAAGCACTAGGTGCTTAATTCGGAGCGCCTCTCGTGTCGCACGAAATTCAGCGTCACATTCCACATGCGACAAATCATTATCAATGTATGCAAATTGAAAGGTCAATCGATACATGCGTCGGATATTCCACAGTTGACCCAATAATGCACCAGAACTATCCTCCATACCATCTGCCCCGGACGGCCCACATTCTCATTCAACACACTTTCTTGGGTATATGCAGCCCAGTTCTGTGACAGGAGCAGTGTGAATGCTAAGGAGTTCATTGGGATGGGAAATGCCCAGGCTGTGGGCTTCTGTCACGGTACACACTTAACTCGATAATAGTGGCTGAATGATGCCAATCAACTACGTCAACGATGCCAGCATACGTAATAACACCAATGACGCTACTATAATTTGTTTTGTGTTATGACCACAATGATAAAAGTACTTATACTTTAAAATATATGCTGTTTCGGGGTCAGCTCGTCGTCAGATTCAATCATTATTCGAAATTATATGTCAAAATAATGTAATCCAACGACGAGACAATCTTCGAATTATTATCAATTTTAACGTATTAATACTTTTATCATTTTTTTGAGGAGGCCATTGAAAAGAAACAAACATTTCCATTGATATAAGGCACATCCAAAACACAACTCCAAAACGATTGATACCACAATCAAAGGTTCTTTCTGACTTGATGAGAGACAATAGACGCCTGGCGCTGTGTTAACTGCCTAGGCAATTAATTTGCATAATCATAATCATACTGGGGTAGGATGACAGTCCAATAATACTTCTAGCGACTGTGGCAGCTGCATATCAAAGTATACTACAGTTTCTGTGAGTATTTTGTTTTATATTTCAAACGTCTTACAGGAGAAGGTCTGTGAAGAGTAAAGTATAAACATACCTCGTAATATTTTTAGAGTAAGAAAGACCACGACATGATAAAGCATCTGAAATTCCCAAAGCTATCTTCCGGCTTCCAAGAAATGAGCACGACCTTATTTTTTCGAATTATAGTCTCTTTTATTTGCCTTTTTCGCCTTATCTCGCGCACTGAAGGGGGCCCCGGAGCCCCCCTCCACCCCCACCCCACCTATCTTTCCGATGTGGCCGGTGAACCGCCCGTAGCAAAAAAAAACAAAAAAAAAATTAGCCACAGTTAACAGAATTTAGCGGCGCGTAGATTAGTAAAACAATTTGAAGAATGGCCGATTTGTTTTTACTTATAGGCTTCCAAAACCAGAGTTGTATTTTGAGATTGCTACAATCGCGCAGTCGGACCAGTTTGCTTGCATTGGAGATCGAGTGGTGACGCCATAACGCCATAAAACCGGGATGATATGTCAAGGTTGCCACGCATGAAGGTCAAGGTCAAAGTCAAAGGTCACAGGTCAAGGTTATATCAGCACTTTTAAGGCCTTTAACCCCAGGGCCTCCGGTCAAATAGCGTTCCCTAATCTGACGTATATTATACTATGCCGTCATAATAAAGGTACCTCAATGTAAAGGTCAAAGTCAAAGGGCAAGTTCAAAGGTCGTTGGAAAAGTTCAATCCTCATTGCCCACCAAACAGTTGCTAAAGTGCTAGCCATAGTTTACATTATAAGTAGTATACCATATTGTGACCCCATTGGTCAATGACCTTGAATGACCTTGACCTCAAAACTGTAGGGAAGGTTTTTTGCGATCTTCCCTCTATGACCCTGGTCCGCCTTTAGCTTATTCCCGTCTTTTCTCGCATAATCACGACATTTTCTAATCGGTCCCCAGTATGGCCATTTTTTAAAGTTGTTCAAGTTGTTCCTAGTACGGCTGCTGGAGTCGGAGTCTCACTTAAGTCATCAAGGGACTTGTCACGGAGACCCCGAACCCACCACGCGAACGAGCAACTCCCTCAATGGAGGATTAATCTAAAAGCCAAAGTTAAACGTCCCACAAATCACAGGGACGGCCACCCCGCCCAGGTCACTATCTCACCAGTCAGTTGCCAGCCGACCTACGTCGGGTAAACTATTGAGCGCCGGAGCGTCTCAGGGGAACCGATCCCAAGCCTGGACATGCACTGCCACTACATGTTTCTGAGCAGCGGGCCGGAGCCCAACGCTCCACCAATTGAGCTATCGGCTGACCTTTATGGCCTCGTTTGACCTTGAAAATATTAACCTAGGTCAATGAAAATAAGTCGCGATGTAGATCACTATAGCCCCCATTCACTCACCAACCGGCATTTTTTTACGTCTCTTAGTTTCCGAGATCTTAGCGGGGGCCCACCAGGCCCCCTCCAGTGCGCGCTAGTGCCAGACCCCTCTCCAGTGCGGGTGTTAAAGAAAGCTTGGGCAATGGGTATGCTATTGATCTTACTTTCCATGTTTCATCTAACTCTAGATATATCGAAACGTCTCTGGATATCAACAACAGTTGAACGATGCTCACTTTGTAGTTTTAGCTAATATGCTAGTGCAATGTCTTCCATCTAGTTCAACTACCGCGGCTAAGGATTCCACACTGTCCGATACTTTGTGACACGGAATCCTCGTGTGCTCACAGCAAGAATCGTTGGCGGAGTCTTTCAAGAGTTTCCTGGCACACAGCTTCACCGTGTTACGGAAACAACGCAAACTGTTTCCCGCCGGAAACAAGGAGGCTCACAAGAAACTCGACAACCTTCTCAAGTGAGAATCATGACTCGGAATGAATGGCTTGCAAGGAAAGCGGTTGTAGATGACTATGTTTGGTGACCCTCTGTGTTTTGAATGAATCTGGATTGTAATTGCGGCATAGTGGTAGAATTTATATCTCTTTTAGATCCCTCGTTGACATAGGATGTTTTTAATACTTTTTTGGTATTTGCGTTCATTTTAATTTGTTTAGTCTGGTGTCTTAGGTATAAACCTCAACCGAATTATATAAGACATGGTTTTGGTTATGGTATGTATAAACTAGTTAAAAACAGCTTATTTATTTATATTTATAACACTAGCTGTTGTGAGACATGAGTACTTCGTTTCCATAAACATCAACCGAAACGTGTTTTCGACAAAAAGGTTTAATTTGAGGACGAAATAGCCTCTGTTTGATTTCTTATATGGCGTAAACCCCACTTTATATAATATTTTACTGTATTTCGGTTGTTGTATGGTTCACGGCGCACATGCAGAAAAGCGGATATAAATTACAATAATTAGATATGCCCCTCCCCTAAATTAAAACGGGAAGTAACGCACCCGTACACACATAGTCGCTAGCAGTCGATGTGTCCGTAACATTTTAAATGCACTAGAAAATTTACGGATACGTGCATTCGTATTGCATAAACACAACAATCTTAAAGTTTACGTTTTAGCTGCTTACACTTATTAAAAGTCTTCTGTACATGACCGTTGCAACAGTTGTATTTGATTAAACCCAGCGTGGCCAGTTTTTCACGATGTGGTGTTTGGCCTTGCAATGACGCAGTTGTAACGCACAAGACTTGCACTCCGCTTGCCCAGGCTGAAATCTGAGGTAGAACACTGAATAGGAACCTCTTGGTCCCCACTATACCCTTACAACAGAGTGAGGCCCGGCTACACCATATGACCTGAGTGTTTGGTGCGGCGTAAAGCCTCAAGGCCACCTACCTAAGGCTGCGGTGGTAATTGTATTGACCTTGCTTCCTCGTTTCCAGGTTTCTGTCAGCATTGTCTGTAATGCCCATTTTCCGGCGAGTCCTACCTTTCGCCAGAGAGATTCGAAGCGACATCAGCCATGCAGTCAAAAAGGGATGCGTCGAATGGTAAGTAACGTCAAATACAATGTATCGTGTATATTTCCACGAAAGAATGCCTTTATAGCTTGCACAGAACCAAAGAGACCAAGGTACTACAAGCGACAGAAAGTGACCGTTTCCTCCTTCCTCCACAGTCTTCAGTACATAAGTAAAAGCAAAATAAATAACTTAATGAGAGAGCAGAACCAGCGCTTTCTCTCGGTGAAAGAGACATGACCAGGAGGTGGAGGGGATAAAGCTAGAGCGCAGACTAAGTAACACTAGCAGTCCAAAGAGACTCAGGAACAAGGTCTGTTAGTCAGTACTTTCCGTTTTGCGATGCGTTCTGACTGTCGAATGTGGTACTCTGGTCAGGTACACATCACTACGGGACCAGCTGAAGCTGGATCCCAACGGAGACGACGGCACCGTTCTACACGCGCTGATCCTGTTGGTGAACGCAGTCAGCAGCCACTGCTTCCACGGCCACCACCACCTCAACCAGCTCTTCATGACGTAAGTCAACCACCTCTCATGTAGTAAGTCATTCAGCTCTTCATGACGTAAATCAGTCAGCTTTTATGACGAAAGTTGACCAACTCTTTATGGAGCATGTGAGTCAACGAGCTCCTTATGACGCAAGTCAGCCACTTTAATCAGTTCTTCATGGCGAAGGTAAACCAATCACATTGACTCTTCATGTTGTTCAGATATCTTCCAGCTCTTGATGATGTAAGTCAGCCACTTCAGCCCAACCAGGATTTTGTTACGCGAGCAACTACGTTGTTTGTGGGAAAATATATGTGATATGGGGTACTTCAAACGTAGTATGTTCATCGGGGAAATTATTGCATTCCCAATGTGCTTATTTGGGTCAGCCCACAAAATTGCAATGGATTCTCCATGAAGTTGGGGAACATGTAGGCTTCCTCGACGGTTCACCGAAGTCATGGTGCCGGATGGTCAGAGTAACTGTATGGGAATCCCGTTTGGAATCGGATCGCGCAACGTGATTCAATTTCGATAGCTAGGAGAGAGAGAAGGCAGAGAGAATACAAAAATGTGAGGGAAACGATAGTAGAATCCTGCACAGGGTCAGACTGTATGATATGCTGAATTTACTGCAGCATGATGGGAGTTGCTTGGGGAAGACTCAACTAAGCGCTTAAGGAATAATTATATTTCCCCGATGGTCATTTCCGTTTCGAATTGTACCGTATCCAGAGAAGGCCTACGCTGCAGCTACGATAAGCAATTACGCTACGCTGCGATAAGTTTTAGGTAAAAACTACACCACATATTTATGCTTCACAATTTCTATGGGCTATGATTTCATGGGATTTAAGCTACGGCTAGGTTTATGCTATATCGTTCGACGGTGTTCATGGTTTGGTCATGGATATCAAACCTGATAATTGCATTTTACAAAAATCGACAGAAATTGTCCAAAACTTATCCCATTTTCATCAAAATAAATAAATAAATAAATTCTTTATATATATATATATATATATATATATATATATATATATATATGGCAATGGCTTCACGGCCTTGCTTTGGGACCGCATTGCCCGGGTAAAAGGTACCGACGCCCACCTTCTGGCCTGCACAGCTGCTGTCGTCCGCCTGGGGGCATTTACCGCGATAAATGACAGTGCTTCCAACAGCCCTGCTATTTGCCAGCTCGAGATCATTTGTGGGGCGCGCCCCACCAGGGGTCCGGCGCCACCTTCGCCCCACCAGGGCCGTCGATGCCCCCACCCTCTAACTCCGAAAGTATGAGCGTTAGCGCAAATTTGCAAAGTGCATTAGAAATTTCGTGTGAATTCAGTAAGAAATTTCTTCGCATTTCAGGGATGGTGGGAAAATGATGCAGTGAGAGGTAGAGCCCTCAACCGCGGTGCTGCACCTCGTCGTTTTTCTGCTATCCCGGAAAACCTTAGGGGGCATCGATGGCCGGTGGGGCGAGGGTTAAGGCGTGCGAAACCATTTCTGCAAAAAAACTCCGAATGAGTCGGAAACGGGTTTTCCCGGAATGAGATTTTTGAATCCGACAAAGTGCACACCTAGTGAATACCGTTGTACACCAAAGGAGAAGTGTCCACTGAAACGCTTCTTTCGACCCCAATCATCCAACACCTGCGAAGGGATCATGATGAACATGCACAAATAGGCCGTTTTGGGGGAGGAAGACGCCCCTCCCCCTGAATCCGCCCCTGCCTTCCGTGCCCTGTGGCGTATACCCGGACACGTCCGAAACGCCAGCTAAGGCTTCCTGTTTGCCACCAGTACACTGGAGGGGGGCACGTGAGCAACGAACGCTTGTTTGTGCTGCTGGGTGCCTGCGGCACGGCGTATCTACGTGACAGCTGTCTCAAATGGTAGTTTGAGTCAGCTGTTTTGAAAGGTGGTCCTTGTTTCCATCAGCTATCCATGTTGAGAGCCGACTGCGCGTAACTAGTTCTGCGTAAAACCAACCCACCGAGGTGTTGGTGATATTGTTTTGTCGTGTGAATGGAATTCTGATGTGTGGATTGTTTCTGAATACAAATGGAAAGTGACATGTGGGGTTCTCATTTTTTCTTCAAAATTGACTCCAAAGTCTTTCTCGGATCACGCTGGCTCATCCAGCCGGCTGTCTTGATGCTTGGATTGATAACTCTTAATTTAAACTTTTGTCAATCCTTTGAAGGGCTTATCTTGGAGCTCGGACCTGACAAAATCGCCACCACGCCGGGTCTTTTGGTAGCTAGCACCACTTACGGGACTGGTTCCGACCTAATACTTGAAGCTCTGACGTCACAGGGGGCCAAAATGGGTCAAATTTATGCTGATTTAAGAAACCTCCTATAACCCCGGAACCATGAGATCTAGAACAAAGTCAATGGCATAAAATTATTTGTCTATACCCGAGGGTTCGGGTGCAGCATAAGCTTGTTAGGTCACAGAGTGACCTTGACCTTAGGTCAATGCCAACCTAAACTTTTCATAATTGTATTCTGCATTAATCGAATTTTTACATCATGCTCGTTAGTGATATCAGATGTACTGTGATATATTGTTTCCTTCAAAAGTTATAGACACAAACTTATTCAAAGAGTGACCTTTAGTGACATTCAGTGACCTTTGCTGGCCTTGTTGCTACTCTGAGCTCAAAACAGTTGACACGTGCGAAATGCTTACAAAGTCTTTCGGATGCCGTTTAGATATAGCTCTCTTGGAGCGGAGATGCATCCTGGTTGGTCTGTTTTAATTTTAAATAAAAAATCTCCTTACATGGGCTTATAAATGACGTCTCAAAAAGCCTGGACCTGACCGGATCTGATGACAATTTTCAGCTGTAAGTTGAAGAATTGATCATCTGACATACATGCAAAGTGAAGCGTCTATCATTTAAATCGGCTGGGAATCACTTGCAAAAACCAAGAAGAGGGGGAGGGTTCCGTTGAATACCCGCTAGGCGGTGCCGAGTTAATAATAATTATAATTTTTGGGGCTTATCGACGCACCAACTGCCAGGGTCATATAGCGTCGCCAACTCTTTCCCTGTTGGAAGGGTTTCTCGGGAGCCAGCTTGCTCCTTGTTCAGGGAAGCCGCCGGGCCTTGAACCCGGGTCGGCTGCGTGGCAGACAGCTATGCTGACCACTCCACTACCGCGCCCCCTGCCGAGTTAAAAGGAAGTGTAAAACTGAAAACTCTGAATATCAAAACGTGGTCTCAAATATCGTTCTCAATGAGCGTATTTTGGCAGACTCCATATTTACATACATTTTCCTTTGAGGAAGTCCGATTCCACTGCACATGTCAAAGAAAATAGCTGGATTTCCATACAATTGGAATGTGCCGATAGTGTCTGATGAGTGTCGTGCGTTATTTGCCGAGTGACGGATGAGTGTCGTGTGTTATTTGCCGAGAGTGTCTGATGAGTGTCGCGCGTTATTTGCCGAAAGTGTCTGATGAGTGTCGTGCGTTATTTGCCGAGAGTGACTGATGAGTGTCGTGCATTATTTGCCGAGAGTGACTGATGAGTGTTGTGCGTTATTTGCCGAGAGTGACTGATGAGTGTCTCGCTTTATTTGCCGAGAGTGTCTGATGAGTGTCGTGCGTTATTTTCCGAGAGTGACTGCTGAGTGTCGTGCATTATTTACCGAGAGTGACTGATGAGTGTTGTGCGTTATTTGCCGAGAGTGACTGATGAGTGTCGTGCGTTATTTGCCGAGAGTGACTGATGAGTGTCGTGCATTATTTGTCGAGAGTGACTGATGAGTGTTGTGCGTTATTTGCCGAGAGTGACTGATGAGTGTCGTGCTTTATTTGCCGAGAGTGTCTGATGAGTGTCGTGCGTTATTTGCCGAAAGTGTCTGATGAGTGTCGCGCGTTATTTGCCGAGAGTGACTGCTGAGTGTCGTGCGTTATTTGCCGAGAGTGACTGCTGAGTGTCGTGCGTTATTTACCGAGAGTGACTGATGAGTGTTGTGCGTTATTTGCCGAGAGTGACTGATGAGTGTCGTGCGTTATTTGCCGAGAGTGACTGACGAGTGTCGTGCGTTATTTGCCGAGAGTGATGAGTGTCGTGCGTTATTTGCCGAGAGTGACTGATGAGTGTCGCGCGTTATTTGCCGAGAGTGACTGATGAGTGTCGTGCGTTATTTGCCGAGAGTGACTGATGAGTGTCGTGCGTTATTTGCCGAAAGTGTCTGATGAGTGTCGCGCGTTATATGCCGAGAGTGACTGATGAGTGTCGTGCGTTATTTGCCGAAAGTGTCTGATGAGTGTCGCGCGTTATTTGCCGAGAGTGACTGATGATTGTCGTGCGTTATTTGCCGAGAGGGACTGATGAGTGTCGTGCCTTATTTGCCGAGAGTGACTGATGAGTGTCGTGCGTTATTTGCCGAGAGTGACTGATGAGTGTCGTGCGTTATTTGCTGAAAGTGACTGATGAGTGTCGTGCGTTATTTGCCGAGTTTCTGATGAGTGTCGTGTGTTATTTGCCGATAGTGTCTGATGAGTATCGCGCGTTATTTTCCGAAAGTGTCTGATGAGTGTCGTGCGTTATTTGCCGAGTGACGGATGAGTGTCGCGTGTTATTTGCCGATAGTGACGGATGAGTGTCGCGCGTTATTTTCCAAAAGCGTCTGATGAATGTCGCGCGGTATTTTCCGAAAGTGTCTGATGAGTGTCGCGCGTTATTCTCCGATAGTGACTGATGAGTGTCGTGCGTTATTTGCCGAGAGTGTCTGATGAGTGTGGCGCGTTATTTTCCGAAAATGTATGATGAGTGTCGTGCGTTATTTGCCGAGTGACGGATGAGTGTCGTGTGTTATTTTCCGATAGTGTCTGATGAGTGTCGCGCGTTATTTGCCGCATTTCTGATGTGAATTTCACATTACTTGCCGAGGGTGGCTCATGAGTATGGCGCGTTATTTGCCGGGAGTATCTGATGAGTGTTACGTGTTTCAGATCGGTGGGAGTGCCTTACTTCGCCACAGTATATAAACAGCTGGAGAAGCTGGTAAGTATCAGGCTGTGATTCATATTAAAAATGACAGTAATACCATGGAATAGAGATGCCCTATTCTATGGTAACACTAACATGAATCCTATGATTACTAACACTCAACATTCAACATAAAACGTTGCGATACCAAAGTCTTTCTTTGTTCTGTCATGAGTTTTTCTGACATTGGATCATTATTGTTTCGTTTAACACGCGCATTGACGGGGGTCTGAGCCACCTTCGCCTTGACAGAGAAACCGAAAGATCTAGGGAACCACGCTAGATAACGAAAAACGGTAGATGGCGTTAGATAGGCCATCCGAATCTCTATAGAATACGTTTGAAAAACCACTCAGGTCACTTTTAAGATCAATAGAGGTCAAGGCATGTCACCTTAGGGATAACATTGAAATGAAGGTTTGCAGTCATTACATAAGAACTAGTAGATATCAAGCAAAACAATCTAAATAGTTGGAATCCTCGCAACAAGCCGAATGAATTGATGCATTTTATAACCTTGCAAGGTAAAATCTAGAATTTGACCTGATCTGGGGCCAGGTCAAGGCAACTTTAGGTCAAAGTTTATATCATTAGAACTGCAACGATACGATAAACCCAATGCCGTTACAATACACGCTGTACCATCATTCATTATCAAGTTATTCAGTTCAAGTCATTTGTCCCGTGTATTTCAATGGAGGTCATGGTTCATACCTGACCTTAGGTAATCGATATAAAAAATCCCGGAATATCTTTGATGTGCCTAATAGGCCCATTTTGTGATATAAGTTTCAGATCCAAGGGTTAAACCCTTGAATTAAGGGTTACTTGACCTGTAATGGTGACCTGACCTTAAATAACCGGGACCCAAAATTTGGACAAACGTTGTAAGAATGATCAGAAAAAGCTATGCCAAGTACAGTGGTGCTAAGCGCCGCCGATTTTATTTTATCACCGAAGTACCAGAGGGGTGGCGGGTAGCCGCTCCCCGTAAATGCGCGTGTTAAGTGCTCTTTACTTTGCCATCCTGTATCATAATTGTTTGTAGTACATCACTGTCCGCTGGGGGATCCAGGTCTCATTAAAGGAAATACAATAGATTTAAAGTGTTTGCCTCAGTGATTCTTCAATTGTCAGCTTACATGGCATTGTGCGGGGGCGTTACCATGAAATTTTTAACGGGGGGAGGAGGATCCTGGATTGACTATGACTGGGGAGGGGGAGGCAGATGAGTCTTTACCATACTGACAGTCTTTAAAAACACTAACGCCTTTGCATTTCACAATTTACGAAAATTCACGCAGGTAGTGGGGAAAATTGCAAAAAAACAAGGGTCGAGTCTGAAATCTGTTGAGGGGACACTTCCCCTGGTTTTGACACACCAGGCAATGGTTGTCTGCTGTATTGTCATTCAGCGTCGGACTGCAGGGAGCCTACCTCTCGTCACTTTGTGTTACCAAACTCCTCTGCTTTCACAAGCATGAGAAGAAAATAATATTTATTTATAATATAATATTTTACTAATAATTTGAAGAGCAGGCACCAATAATATCATATCAGAATGGATATGCGTTGGTTCCCTCTCTTTTTCCGGTGGTGATGGCCATGGAGCTTGCCGACATCATGCATTTCTCTGAAACGGCATGTGTTGTTTGCTAAAACCTTACTTGTTTTAGTTTCTCTGTCTCACATAGTAAACAAATAATGCTGCACGTAAAATGCATCACTTTTGCGAGGGTGATATCCCGCTTTCAATGGAATATCAAAATTTATATCCCTCTAAAAGCTTTGTTCGAACAATTTTGGCGGCACACAATGCTTCAGCTGTTCTTTCTTTTGGAAAACAATGCTGAGTTTAACATCACGCAGGTCGGCCAGAAATATTAATCAAGTCGGCTAATGATGCTATACTAACTATGTTTGAAACAGTGTAATTTAGAGGACTGCTGGATGTAACATATTTAGAATAATTGTAATGTATGTATTTTATATCAGAAAAATTATAAACATGCACTCGTACACTCATTTCGTATGGATTCGTGAGAGCCAAATTGAACGGGTTCACCATGCTTTCTCTCCGTCCTGACCTGGGTGCAATGTAAATATATTTCCTCATACATTACCAGTGCAATGAGAATGAGAGGTATTGTACCAGTAAGCGCGAGTTGGTGTCTCATGACGATATATAAATCAGCATTCCGCAGGTACTGGAATAGTTTTAAAGTGATCATAAATTGCTGGGTACCAATATTGTAGCCTCATTAGACAAATTTATCTTCCCCAATTTTGTTTGTTTGTTATAAATGATCTCAAAGTTCATAAGCTTTAGAGTGTTGACCGCGGTAATGCAAAAAAGTGTGTTGCCATATATTCAAGCAAATTGGCAACTATCACGATTGAACAGGAAACAAAGTTGCTGTTTCTTGTAACTTTATATGAGTGATGTCTTAATAATGCATTTTGAATAGTCTAGTCTAATAATGTTTGGTACCTACAATCAATGCCAATCAAACTTCGGTTCTGGGATACCACTAAAAGCGTTGATCCACGTAATGCCTGGTAGTTTCGCTGCCCATGAATAGTTTCACCACGCCTGGGGCACAGTACGTTACCTATACAGAGGACTTGGAAGAGACCTGGATCACCCACTGGCGCCGGCCCGTTCATTTAATCGTACACTCGGCAGTTTGTTTCACCTGGCTGGCCTGTGTTCTAGGTGTCCGAGGATCTGTCTCAGTCACTTGTAGATTTAGAGGTTGGTGCACTTCCTCAGGAGCTCCCTTGCATGAGTGCTGGTGCTTGGGGTTGGGTTGGCATTCGGGTCAAACTTTGGAAGCTCGTAGATTTGTTTTCAAACGTTGCATGCCAATGTAAAGAAGAAAATTAACAACGCATGGTAAACGATTTGTGTTAGTGTGTCTTTGGAGTGATCTTCTTCTTGAAAACCTTATTTTTAAACGGTTGTCGAGCCGTTAAAAAACCATGCACGCATTATATAGTAGTGTTGTATATTAGTGAGTCTTGATATACCCAACCGTGCATGAATAGTGCATGTACCTGTATCGCATTGTTTAGTGCATGCTACTCCCTCGTGTGTCTCCAAACTTTCTATTTCATACGTCCCATTGCTTCCTGCTGTCGGGCGGCATACTTAAAAACTGTTAGGTGTATGTCATTGCCCATACGGAGATGCATCAGCCTGTGGATTTTTGCTTGCAGTGTTGCTAATTAAATTTCTGAGTGAGTTTGATTGGGACATTTACGAATTTTGTGAGTTTATACGCCGGTAAGGTTTTAAATGATATGCAGGGGATCATGCACATTACAGAATACGCAAAAATATCAGCTCGCTTTCGTTTTGTTTTGGCTTTCGGAGGATTGCCTGCCCCACAAAGATTTTTCGCAAACGGTAAAGACAATAAGAACATGTAGCGCTGATATACGTGACGAACTTTTATGTTATCATTTTCCCTCCTTCTCAATATAAGGTCTAGGTGATATCAGGTCAGGTCACCAAGCCGTGCCAATGTATATAACCTCAGTGACTATTGTAAGCTGGAGTAGCACTAGTACACATAAACGACTGATGATATTTACTTTATATAAGAAAGTGATCGAACATAAAACATTGGGGTGTCATGATTCTTATATCCATGACGTGGGGTCGCAGGTAAAGGACGTCGCAAGTAATGACGATGTATACATTTTTACTGCAGTTTTGACTTTGCATGCATGTGTGATCAATGCATTATGGCCCTTGTTGACCTTGACTTTGACTTTAAATCAGGTCAATGCTAGGGTTTCACGTGGTACGGCCAGGTGATACATCGTTGGACTGGGCTTGCTGATAAGAATTCAATGGTGCTAAGATATTATATATTTATTCCATGTGTCCTATTGTGAACACTGACAACTGATGATCTCAAAAACGAGTCGACCAAAAGATTTTATCAACATTTTTTTGGTAGAAAATAGGATGCGGTATCCAAAACCCTTTCAGCGTTTCGCGACCTAGATTAGGTGTTTAAATTATATTTGTGTTATTCGCTATTATATTACCTAGATCAGATGTTTTAAATATATTTAGGGAAGGGGATAACCCTTAGACAGTTGGAGGTGGCTCAGACCACAGGGTGTATGTGGGTTAGAAGAGGTCCCAGCATATGAGCTATCATCACCTAACTGTTCGGTCCCGCTACTACTTGCATTATTTTGACGCAGCACATATCACATCTGGTGACTTACACATAGAGTGCATACCTACTCTGGTTCTTATTTTGTCTACTTATTTGCATTGCCGCTGGCACACAACAGTAACTACTGTGTATTTCTCAAAAGCACCAGTAGTGTAATGGAATGATGAGAATTAGGCGCGATATTGCCTAGATGCTGAAGGCGCCCTATAAACCCCAATACACACGGAATGATAAGAACTTGGTTAGACTAGTTGCTTCACGCGTTTCTCAGAGTTTACATTCCATACATGTTTATTGCAACAAAAAGTAAAGAAAACACTAAAATAAAAAGTGTGCACAAGAAGTCCCTGCTAATGCTTCAGTAGTAAAAATTAGTGAAACAAATACACAGAAGATACGAAACTGGGCGAGAGGGAGAGTGGGACCGATGCTCGATAGCCTGAGAAAAAATAATCAAGCCTAAGAGGTTTGCGACGCACACCGCAGGCGTTCGCATTTCCCCAGACCGTGTATAAAATATCAAAACAGTATTTTACAGAGCTAGTATTGGTGTTCTTTTTGCTGATGATGTTGTCTCCTGGTCAAGTAAGTCAGATCACGACACAACAATGCATTTCTTTAAGTTCGGGGGTCGGATAAAGCTGACTGGTTTATTTGTAATTTTGTATATGTTATTGTGTCTATGAATAAATATAAATACACACCCGCATATTAAATATAAGTGAGTGGTTTATAATATAAATCGAGTTCTCTTTATGGAGTAACACTGGCTTCTGAACTCTTGGTTCTTTGCTTTTCGTTCTGTCGGTAATTTTCCGGTCGGTATCGGCACCACCAGTTGTATCAGTTGAACTCTAAAAAGTACACATTTTTTCGTTTTTATCCAGTTTATCGTCAAGACCACTATCTCAAGAAAGCACGTTGGAAATCTCACCGTTGATCTGACGTCATATGACGCGGCGTGACGTCACGTTTCCCAGGTGTCTGGAGACATTCAGGAGACGGTTGGACGGCTGTGTTCGGCCCTTCAGAGCTCAGACATCCAGCTGAACACCACGCAGGCCGATGTGATGTCGCTGACCATGGGCACGGCGACCTTCGAGCTCTACATGGCGACCAAGGATCTGCACAAGTGAGCTACACCGCCGGGAGATTTCCGGTTTCTTTGATTTACTCGTACACTGATGATTTTCGTAATATAAGATTGATGGGAGTGGTTAACATAGAGTGGAGCTTGAGAGCTTGAGTGGAAGCTTACGAATAAGAACAATCTGATTGTTTTTATTTGCAGTGATTTTCAGGAAAACATATTTTCAATGAAAAAGGTAGGTCTGAATCAGTTTGCTATAATCCAGACTAGCAAATGTTGCGTCAACATGCAATCTGTGGCAAAATGTAAATCGTATTACACAGTGTCGCATCAATAATCCCGCCCTAGACGCATTCTGCGTGGTCATTCGTCGAGAATAACCTCTACAAACAAAATGATATATTTGTGTTAGGTGGTGCACTTTAACCTGCAAGTCCCGGCGGAGCCTCTGAATAAGTCGATCTGACCTCTCAAATCCTTTCTGGTGCGTCGTGAAACCCCGACAATTATTATTAGGTAATCTCCTCAATATGCTTGGCGCAAGTTTGCTAATCCATGTTGCCATATCCAGTGTTGGTTCAAGGAATTCATTGGGGGAGGGGGCAAGGGAGCTCGAGCTTCCCTCACCATTGCCTTGGAATGGTCTCTGGCTATGCATTTGCTATTAAAACTCTGACACTTTAGGGGATTGAGCCCCTAACCCCCCCCTCTCCCCTGTATTCGCCACATACCGTATGCGTGATGCATATTTAAATTTCAGACATTATTTGGAGCGGATAGTAGTACCTGTTTCATTGGTCTTCACTCCATCGTCACGTGATTAATTTGTTCTCATGCGGAAGTTGCACGCCGTAGATAATTGTAGGTCGTTTATTTTACACTCACCCCAATGGGGGTGTTTGAACACTCCCTCGGATTTTTCCGGCGGCACGAAAAAACGGCGGCGTGAAGCGCCGCTGTGCTTGGAGTACCTTATCCTTGACCAATTCCTCAACTTTCGCCAAAATTTCAAGGTTGAGTCATCTCAGGCCAAGTGACCCCACATCAAAAAATGTTTAAGGTGGCATAGGTAAGAAATTGGTGAATCTATCGAATTGAAACTTATTCCACATAATGAGCCCATCAAGTGCTACAACATGTATTCCGGGATTTTTGATATCGATGACCTAAGGTCAAGTACGGACCATGACCTCTCCATTGGAAATACATGGGAAAAACAGAAATTAGGCTACATTTGTGTAGCTACGGCAGAGAATACCTTCTTATTCTACAGTTCTTAGTATCCTGGGCCCCTTTCCAGGTTCATGTTGCAATTTCTTATCGCTGACCTCTGAGAGGTCATCTGGGGCTACTTAAGGAGTTTTCAGTCTTAGGTCAATAACTTTACATGAAATGATGATACATCGTTTATTTTGATATCATTGCGTTCAAATTGCTATATGGAGTTGATCGATATCTATATTGACTATGCTAGGTTAAAAAGTGACCTTGACCTGACCTGAGATCATTTTATTTTTGTTTTTGATCCAATAGGGTCATGTTATACATCATTCTATTTACCGTGACGAGAGGAAGCAAATGGGGCCCAAAAATAATTCTAACTCATTTCTGTCAGACTCTGGAGCCCAAAAACTCTACTGAAAGTCTCGCTTTCTTTGACCTTTCATGACCTCACTTTTGACCTGAGCCAAAAATTGACTGATGTAGTTTATTCATGAATTTTTATGAGCAATTCACCAGCCTTCGCGTTTTTTCGCTATCCCGCGTAGGCGCTGAGTTCGAGGGGAGGGGGTGTCAAACACCCCACCACCAGGGCGAAGGTGTCTCGGATGCCCACCGGGGCGCGGGTTAACTTGTTGAGTTCCCGCTGACGCACCAGGGATTCCTGCTACAATCGGCATCCTTCCTCTGTTGCCTGCGTCACAAGGAAGCCCACCCAGAAAACGCCACCCGCAGTCAGCTGCTCCTGTCTTTGTGAACTAGTGATGCAACGTGTTCTGCATTTATGCTCCAGGGGTATGCACCTCCGATTCGTGCACAGCTTAGATGTCGCTTTCCAGTCAACTTTTCTCAACTTTTCAACTTTTCGTCGCGATCCAGGCAACTTTGATTTCTGTGCCGTTCGGAAGTGACCACTCATGAAGTGGATTGCAGAATTCCACTCATGAGTGGATAAACTCACTCATGGGTGTAGGATCTGTCTGGGCGATGAATATCGACACTGTTTTAAAATGGAATTACTGAGATGTTTCTGAGAATTGAGTAATAATTTATGCCATACTTTTCTGAAAAAAAAACAGACAAAGATGGCATGAACTCAGTCTGATTTTCAGACAGTGTTTTGGGTCACCGCAGTACTACAGCAACTTTTCTAAGCAGGTGAAAGTCGGATCACACCTAGATGCATTTTATCTTAAAATGTTCTCAATGACCAGACTGACGCCCTAAGGCTCGTAATGGAGATTGGAGTGATTAAACTTCGATATTTACCTTATCATATTTAGCTACAACTTTAAATGCCCTTTTGCGGTTTGTTGTGATCATCCACCGCAGTATTGTTGTTCAACCCAGAAATGAAGAGAGTACCTTACGCTAGGTGACATGCTCATCAATCAGCATACCTATTTCTGTCGTCACAATGGACTGATTCCGAAACCGGTATTAAAAGTGGCAATCACTGCATTCTCCCTACTCTCAGCGGGGCACTGACCGCGAGTACTGTATACCGTAGCGTAGTATCACGTGGTCTCCCCGCCGGCGGCTGAGTGGGGGGGTAGGGGAGGGGGCGGCACGCGACTCTCTTGGTGGACTGGTTTCAGTCTTCCCCATTTGTAGCTCGTGGTTGGTTTGGAATCCTACGATTGTGTCGGAGCGTGGGATGTGTTTCCACGCGTAGTTCGTGCACTGGTGTTTTGCGAGTTTCGTGTTTGGGAGAGGATCCATCTGATCACTAGCTGTTTGATCATTGGCCAATTCTGCGGGATATCACCAGGTCAGTGTCCTCCAGACTGCTGCGGGTGGCTTAATGTAGCAAATTTCAGATAAACATGATAAATTCACTTAGTGGCCTTAATAACAGAGTAATTCCACCAAACGTTGTTTAACATATTATCGAAGGGTGATGGTAATATTTGAAATTGTTCATGATAAAATCGGAGGTTGTAATGAATACATAAATTTGCCTTGCCATTCACTGTTTTTATGTAAAAATAATGACATTTACCACTGAACAAGAACAGCACCACTATTTCCATAGCAAATTTTCTCACTCCATTTTCTTTCTGGTGATGAAGGCTGCCCATAAACTTAGCTCCTTTTAAATACATTATCATTTATTTCTACATACCTGCATGCACGCCCGCATACATAAATTTGTTATTCAAAGCGGCTTATCGTAAACAAACTCCACGATTAAGATTTATGAGGGGAAAGCAAAACAAAAGCATACTTTAGGAAATCCGTAAAACTTGGCTAGGACGCGCAAGGAGTTTTGAGACACATAGCCGGGGTTACAAATTGGCCATGCTTTCATAGATTGCCCGGGAGATACAACACAAAATCAGGGTTCTTGAGTACAAATGGGGCTTTGTTCTCCCCTACAGTCTACAGAGTGTGACTGGGTATAGGTATGAAGCGCAGTCTTAGTTACATTTATTATTCCCCCTCACTTCCGCGCTGAAGTCTTAACCCCGGCTGATTCCCTCCCCCTTCCCCCTACTCCAATCTTGGGTCTGTCAGTGTTTGGATATTTACGTGTATGGTTTTGAAAACCTTCTCAGGTCATTGCGTTAATATTTGAAATAATTATCTTCCAAATTTTCAACAACAAGAACATAAGCGGAATCCACACCCAATCCAGGGGAAGAGGGGAGTTTAAGCATGGTCCTGCGAGTCTTCAAATTTTTCAGGCGAAAAACATCAAATTTGTCAGAGTTTAAGGTCAATGTGGCACCTTTATAACGTGATTTTAACTGAGATATCCAAGTTGTAAAGCATGCCGGAAAACCCGGTAATCAATATTTAATTTGTCTTAAAACTCAAAATTTCTGTGGAGAAAAGTTAAAAACCTACCTGAAATGTACTACAAATCTACCCCAGCCAGGCAGTCACAATTGTCAGCTGTTCTTGTGACGACAACGCTGACGTCACGGTGAGTAATCAGCTAATTGGAGCCCTTGAAGCTATTTGAATATGGTAGTAGTTGCCAGATCGTGACGTCATCCATAGGCAGAGGTTTATTTTTCTCACCCTAGAGGAGCATTTTGAAAATTAAAATATTGAGCTCATTGTACATTTTTCAGAGAAGTCATGGACATTTTCATGATTTTTGGCAAAACATACCGCTGATTACACTAAATTCCTGGATTCGACCAAGGTGCCGCATTCCCTGTAATCGATAGCAGTGATGTAGGCGCCGACGTGGTTAAGCACAGCTCATCTTTGTTTTTGCACAACGTGTAAAATTCCTGGTCCATATTGGCTCGGGTCAGGTTACCAGGCTAATTCAAGTAACCTCATATCCGCAAATATTCCAAAAAGCAGCAATGAGACTAGGTCCAATTTGAGCCGCTCCGCTCAGTTGGTAAAGCGTTGGGCTCCGGCCTGCTGCTCAGAAACATGCAGGGGCAGTGCGTGACCAGGCTTGGGATCGGTTCCCCTGAGACGCCCCGGCGCTCAATAGTTTACCCGAAGTAGGTCGGCTGGCAACTGACTGGTGATAGGGTGACCTGAACGGGGCGGCCGTCTCTGGGCTTTGTGGACGTTAAACTTGGCTTCTAAATTAAGCCTGCATTGTGGAAGCTGCTCGTTCGGGTGGTGGGCTCGAGGTCTCCGTGACAAGTCCCTGGATGACTTTAGTGAGCCCTACTTTACAACAGCCCTACTGAGAACAACTTGGGCGAAATTTGTTTGAAAAATTGGTGGAGATTATCATCACATGATAAGGCAATAGAGTACCAAAAGTAGTGGTAACATACATTTTATATCGATGATCCATGGTTCAGGTATGGTTCATAACCTCTTCATTGCAAATGCATGGGAAAAATGCGAAGAAGCGAAGAGATATATAAATATAAAGATACTGTTCAGAACAACTTCGCATTCCCTAGATCCTTATATCTGAGACCTGTCTAAAGAGTCAAGTTAAACATTTCAACTCACTACCTCCGAGAGGTCATCTCGAGTTATTTTAGCAGGCTTTGGTGAATAGCTTAGAAAGGCATTGTAAAAGTCCTTGTATTAATTTTGAAGTGAAAGTGGCGGGAGAAAATATTTGGGAATAAAAATACATTTTATGATCATTAAGATGCAAAATGTCTAGATTTGAACTCCAATGAACAAACCAAAATACATTTGGCATGCTACCATAATAAGCAACCCTTCTCTCCCTGATTTTGGTCATGTCATTCTTACGATCAGATATTACGATCAATGATCTTAATATCTGATGCAACTTGGTAACCTGGAATAATATGATCGTCGATCATGTGATAATATCATAAACCATTCACGTTTCCCTTACGAAGGTGGTTCTATTGATGCTTTCAAACTGGCTCTATCAGCTCAGTGATCGAGCTTGGAACCGAAAAGCTGGCACTAACTTATCATTTCTTTGACCTGCCATAACCCGCACCCCACCAGAGGGTCTGGCGCCACCATAGCCCCACCGAGGGCATCGATGGCCCCCTCTAGCTCCGAAAATATTGGGGCTAGCGCAAATCTGCCAAGTGCATTAGAAAGCTCGCGTGAATTCAGTAGGAAATTATTTCTCATGTTTAAGCGCTCAGGTCAATGGTTTGACCTCCAGAGGTCAAATTAGGTCACGATAGGCTATTTTCGCTCAAATATGCAATCCTTAACACGCGCATTGACGGGGGCGTGTACCCGCCCCCTCGGGTTTTTTTCGGAGACAGCATAAAAACGGTGGCGCGTAGCGCCACCGTATTTGGCATACCTTTTTCCTCATCATTTTTCAAAAATTTTCAAAATTTTAAGGCTAGGTCATCTCAGGTCAGGTCACCAGTACAGGTCAAGTGATCTGACCTAAAAAAATGTTTAAGATAGCATAATTCGGAACAGGGTGAACCTATCCGAATGAAATTCATATCAAACAATTTTCCTACCGAGTTCTCTAAAATATGTTCCGGTATTTTCGATATCGATGACCTAAGATCAGGTACGAGCCATGACCTCTCCATTGGAAATACATGGGAAAAATGGATTTAACTGTATAACTTTGTAATCAATAGAGAAAGAACGTTTATTTTAACTGCATTAGATTTGTCTCGTCATTGCAGTTCTAATGATATGCATTTTGTCCAATTTGAACTTGACCTGACCTCAGGTAAGGTCAAATCCTTGATTTGACCTAGCAAGGTCATATTATATATCATTCGATTCGGCTTGCTGTGAGGATTCATATGGTTTAAATCGTTTTGCCCTACCTGTACTTGTTCAGATGTAATGGCCGAAAAACTTCATTTACATGTTATCCCTATGACGGCATATTTTGACCTCTAGTGGCCTTAAATGTGTTTTGACAAAAAAATGGTTCAATATTTTCGATGGAGAAGTGGATGGGCTATCCAACGCCGTTTACCGTTTTTCGCCACCTAGCGCGGTTCTCGAGATCTTAGGCGTGGGGGGGCGTGTACCCGCTCCCCCGTCAAGGCGAAGGTGGCTCAGACCCCCGTCAATGCGCGTGTTAAGACAGCTTTTCCCCATGATTTTTAAATGGGAGAGATCACCTCGTCACCTGACCTCAGGTCACGAATAAATTCCGGATATAAATGTTTTAGACCCTGTAGAAGTCATGAAGTGTAGGAAGTTTCAAATCGATCGGCTCAGAAATGTAGCTATGGTAGAGCTCAGAAGTTAAGGTGAGGTGTCCTTGGTTGACCTCGCCTGGTGACCTGACTTTCAGTGACCTGGGTTTAAACACTTCCGGAATGGTGGGAAAGTGATGAGGTGAGAGAGGTAAAGCTCTCAAGTGTGGTTCTGCTCCTCGTCGTTTTTCTGTTATTCCGAAAAACCTCAGTGGAGTCATCTATGGCCCCGGTGGGACGAGGGTTAAATGACTTTTAACTGATACAGCAGCTTTATTCTAACAAGATGTGCGAAATTAAGATTTAACAAGAACAAGATATGCGAAAATTAAATACATCGAGAAAACTTGTGCTGCAAGCTGTCGAAAATTACTGTCTTCCCATACAGTCTCAAAAACTGTAAAGGCAAGCAGCTATCTTCAGGAGTATCCCTGTTGCCTCCACAACTAACCACGACATTATTGTTTCAAACTAGAGATACGCTCTGCACCACAGCATAGGCTATCATGCATCTCAAGAAAGCAGAACACGGAGCGCGAAGTCAGCTGATGGCTCGTTTTTCTGTTGCCACGTGGCCTGCGGCCTGGTCCTGCGGCATAGTTTGAATTCGTTTACAGGAGCCTGTCACGTATCAACTGTCACGGGATGCCTCTGTTTCTGTCACTTAGCGAAATGTATGCTGGCAATTGCTTAGTGCCAGAGCTGGTCAATAGGCTGATGCAAGAGTATAACGGTAGTGCTTCGGTAGCAGCCTCATGCTATTCCCGTGGATAAATGATATCAAATGTGTCATAAATTGCTGGCATTACCGTATGGTAGAGCAACTATATATTCATGAATTCCATAGTTATATTCCATAGTTATATTCGGAGGAGTTATATTCACTCATGCTCTCATCTTCAGTCGCTCTCACCTCATCATCACCCCAAATATACAAAACACGTCGTTCTAGTACGGGCAGTAAATATGTCTCAGGCTCAGCACCCATTGTCAGTTGCGCACTGGGTGTTTCCACAAGAGACAAACATTATAAAAAATAGTAATAGGTTCGGACTGTTAGAGATATTGTGGACTATATTGAACAGGTTTGCTTTCACTTCTCCGCATCACATTTCTTCTCAGACCACTGATATGTGGAAATGCAGAGTCGCAAAACATCACAGGACTTTATGTAAGGCACCATAGGCGGATTCAGGACTTCTGGAAGGGGCGCCATCCGGACTAGGGGGCGTTAAAACCTATGAGGTGGGCACCAGAACCTATCGCGGGGCACCATTACTCGTGCCTATACTGGGGAAGCAAAAGCTCAAGGGGGCGCCATCGATTTTTCAGAAGGGCTCTGCAACCATTTCAGAGGGCGCCGAGGTTCGATCGGGAAATGGGGGGGGGCAAGTGGCTTCCTTGCCCCCTGGGTTCACGTATGCTAAGTATACGCAGTACTTCTAATTCTTGCACAATACCCCGTAGCTCAATACGCAGGGATCTTTATCTAGCCCTTGTGGTCAGAATCCGGCTCAACTCACGATTAACTCACATTCATATCTTGCGTGAAAGCTAAGCTAACCCGCTTTGCGTGCCTTGTAGGCTTGTTTAACCCTCGCCCCACCGGGGCCATCGATGGCCCCCTCTAACTCCGAAAATATTAGGGTTAGCGCAAATCTGCAAAATGCATTAGAAAGCTCGCGTGAATCCAGTAAGACATTACTTCACATTTTTAAGCGCTCAGTTCAATGGTTTGACCTCCAGAGGTCAAGTTAGGTCAAGATAGGCCGTTTTCACTCAAATATGCAATGCATAAGCAAACTGTGTATAAATCCTATGCCATTAGAGCTATGGAGATCTGGTAAAGTACATTTGATAGAAAAATATAAGAAATTTTCCGCTATGAGAAACGTGATGACCTCCCGCCCGTGGTTTGACCGTCATAGGTCACCTCGTGACCTAATAAACCTGAGGTCACGAAAAGTTAGAAAGTGACCTTGCCGTGTATGAAATGAAAGCCAGTGACGAGACATACACGATGGTGTTTGATTTAGCGCTCTAGCTTAATTAGGTCAACAGTTTTTGTCAAAATACTGTTTTTGATCCCTGGTGACCTTGGATGACCTCGAAGAAGTCAAAGGGCAAATATGGCCCCTGGGATCCGTGAAAGGGTGCCCAAGAACGCTTTTCTGAGCAAGCCGGGCATTTGCGATAGTTTTTGTGACTTTTAGATCATAAGACAGCTTTTCCCCATACTTTTTCAATGGGAGAGGTCACCTCGTGATCTGACCTCAGGTCACGAAATCGAAAAATCCCGGAGATACATCTTGTAGACCATGAAGTGTAGGAAGTTTCAAATTGATCGACCTAGAAATGTAGCTCTTATAGAGCTCAAAAGTTGAAGTGAGGTGACCTTGGTTGACCTTGCCTGGTGACCTGACCCTCACCTGGTTGGGTGACCCAGGGTAAAAAAATTCAGGGATGGTGGGAAAATGATGGGGTGAGAGGTGGAACTCTCAACCGCGGTGCTGCGCCTCGTTGTTTTTCTGCTATCCCGATAAAAACCTTAGGGAGGGCATCGATGCCCCCGGTTGGTCGAGGGTTAATACAACACTCACGCGAACTACGTCTTACTGGACAGTCGAACACACCGTTGCCATCTTGAGGCATTCCAAATGGAAATCACCAAATACTCCACAGATTTTAAGCGCAGATGATATCACGCGATATCGATGTAATGAGCTTTGGCGGGCGGAAGATGCGGCTTTGTAGATTATTGAAGCTGATGTTTCCGGAAACCCCGGAAATGTCAGCATTATACCAATTTTTACACCCCTCCAATTTTGCTCCATTGAGGTCTGTCCCCGTTCGTTCTGCTCCCGCAAATCATGTACGTGGTCCCGTTCATCCCAGTCCCTTTTTCCGTGAAATTGTCAGAAAAAACTGTCATGTCTCGTCGGGACAAGAGTAAATCTGAATATGTCTGCCCCTTCCTATCCCATCGTCCCAAAGAGACCTTTTAAGTCCACCTCGTCCTGCTCCTATGTTAAAATGATCTTTTGCCCTCTTGCCCAGCATATCGCTTGATTATGTCGATTGATCGCTGTACATGCATGACAGCATTTTAGGAAAAAGAAACTGGTATATGACATTTCTATGACATTTTTCTTTGATGTATTGATACGGCAGGTCCTGCACCACTGTCCATTTTCTGGTGTTCTTGCTTTCTTTAATTGAGCTCGTAAATTTCATGGAGGCTCGTAGGAAGGTTTTACTGTTTCGGACACTGTATTAGTAATTGCTGGTTCGGCCTTTGGGATCGAAGCCCCGCTAAAGTCATCAAGTGACATGTCAAGGAAACTCCGACCCCACTATCTGAACGAAGAAAACCCTGCACTGAAGGCTTAATTTGGAAGCCAAAGTTTAACTTCGCACAACGCACAAGGACAACCTTAATCAGGCCATTCTCTCACCAGTCATTTGTCTGTCGACCTACCTTCCCCGCATGGAGAACTGGAGCTAAAAGTTATTGTGGGACATCGCCGGTACGCTTTTCGTCGGCTTTGATATATTTAACTTTATTTACGCTCAATATAGGGAATCAACTACTGAAAAAGCCTCAAACACCCGGAAAGTCCTGCAATATTGAATCATTTTTTCCAACGGTATTGAAAAGCACGCGGAACGATTTTGAACTAGAATAATTTAACAGGAAAGTGATTCCCACTGTCACCAAGTTTCCAGTCCGGTATCAGCGTCACAATGCCGCGGGTGTGGCAGTCGATATCATGGAAGTTCATGGAAAGGTCATCGTGGTTCCCGAGAGGCACTGGTGCTGCCTCACCAATATCCATTGTGACAGATACTACTGGGGTCGTGTGGTGGGGGAATATGCACGGAGTGGGGCATGCATTGTGAAGAATACTGGGTCAGTGTGTGGGAATGCATTGTGACAGACACTACTGGGGTCAGTGTGGTGTGGGGACATGCATTGTGACAGACACTACTGGGGTCAGTGTGGTGTGGGGACATGCATTGTGACAGACACTACTGGGGTCAGTGTGTGTGGGGACATGCATTGTGACAGACACTACTGGGGTCAGTGTGGTGTGGGACATGCATGTACAGACACTACTGGGGTCAGTGTGGTGGGGACATCATAAGACACACCCCACCGTAGTGTGTGAATGCACCGTGACAGACACTACTGGGGTCAGTGGGTGTGGGGATATGCATTGTGACAGACACTACTGGGGTCAGTGTGGTGTGAGGACATGCATTGTGACAGACACTACTGGGGTCAGTGCAGTGTGGGACATGCATTGTGACAGACACTGCTGGGGTCAGTGTGGTTGAGGACATGCATTGTGACAGACACTGCGGGGTCAGTGTGGTGTGGGGATATGCATTGTGACAGACACAACTGGGGTCAGTGTGGTGTGAGGACATGCATTGTGACAGACACTACTGGGGTCAGTGCAGTGTGAGGACATGCATTGAGACAGACACTGCTGGGGTCAGTGTGGTGTGGGGACATGCATTGTGACAGACACTACTGGGGTCAGTGCGGTGTGAGGACATGCATTGTGACAGACACTACTGGGGTCAGTGTGGTGGGGACATGCATTGTGACAGACAGTACTGGGGTCAGTGCGGTGTGGGGATATGCATTGTGACAGACACTACTGGGGTCAGTGAGTGTGAGGACATGCATTGTGACAGACACTAATGGGGTCAGTGTGGTGTGGGGACATGCATTGTGACAGACAGTACTGGGGTCAGTGCGGTGTGGGGATATGCATTGTGACAGACACTACTGGGGTCAGTGTGGTGTGGGGACATGCATTGTGACAGACACTACTGGGGTCAGTGCGGTGTGAGGACATGCATTGTGACAGACACTACTGGGTCAGTGCAGTGTGAGGACATGCATTGTGACAGACACTGCTGGGGTCAGTGTGGTGTGGGGACATGCACTGTGACAGACACTACTGGGGTCAGTGTGGTGTGGGGATATGCATTGTGACAGACACTGCTGGGGTCAGTGTGGTGTGGGGACATGCATTGTGACAGACAGTACTGGGGTCAGTGTGGTGTGGGGACATGCATTGTGACAGACACTACTGGGGTCAGTGTGGTGTGGGGACATGCATTGTGACAGACACTACTGGGGTCAGTGTGGTGTGGGGATATGCATTGTGACAGACACTACTGGGGTCAGTGTGGTGTGGGGACATGCATTGTGACGGACTCTACTGGGGTCAGTGCGGTGTGGGGACATGCATTGTGACAGACACTACTGGGGTCAGTGTGGTGTGGGGACATGCACTGTGACAGACACTACTGGGGTCAGTGCAGTGTGGGGACATGCATTGTGACAGACACTACTGGGGTCAGTGTGGTGTGGGGACATGCATTGTCACAGACACTACTGGGGTCAGTGCGGTGTGGGGATATGCACTGTGACAGACACTACTGGGGTCAGTGTGGTGTGGGGATATGCATTGTGACAGACACTACTGGGGTCAGTGTGGTGTGGGGAAATGCATTGTGACAGACACTACTGGGGTCAGTGTGGTGTGGGGACATGCATTGTGATAGACAGTACTGGGGTCAGTGTGGTGTGGGGACATGCATTGTGACAGACACTACTGGGGTCAGTGTGGTGTGGGGATATGCACTGTGACAGACACTACTGGGGTCAGTGCGGTGTGGGGATATGCATTGTGACAGACACTACTGGGGTCAGTGTGGTGTGGGGATATGCATTGTGACAGACACTAATGGGGTCAGTGTGGTGTGGGGATATGCATTGTGACAGACACTAATGGGGTCAGTGTGGTGTGAGATATGCATTGTGACAGACACTACTGGGGTCAGTGTGGTGTGGGGACATGCATTGTGACAGACACTACTGGGGTCAGTGCGGTGTGGGGACATGCATTGTGACAGACAGTACTGGGGTCAGTGTGGTGTGGGGACATGCATTGTGACAGACACTACTGGGGTCAGTGTGGTGTGGGGACATGCATTGTGACAGACACTACTGGGGTCAGTGTGGTGTGGGGACATGCATTGTGACAGACAGTACTGGGGTCAGTGTGGTGTGGGGACATGCATTGTGACAGACACTACTGGGGTCAGTGTGGTGTGGGGACATGCATTTTGACAGACTCTACTGGGGTCAGTGTGGTGTGAGATATGCATTGTGACAGACACTACTGGGATCAGTGTGGTGTGGGGACATGCATTGTGACAGACACTACTGGGGTCAGTGTGGTGTGGGGACATGCATTGTGACAGACACTACTGGGGTCAGTGCGGTGTGAGGATATGCATTGTGACAGACACTACTGGGGTCAGTGTGGTGTGGGGACATGCATTGTGACAGACACTACTGGGGTCAGTGTGGTGTGGGGACATGCATTGTGACAGACACTACTGGGGTCAGTGTGGTGTGGGGACATGCATTGTGACAGACAGTACTGGGGTCAGTGTGGTGTGGGGACATGCATTGTGACAGACACTACTGGGATCAGTGTGGTGTGGGGACATGCATTGTGACAGACACTACTGGGGTCAGTGTGGTGTGGGGACATGCATTGTGACAGACACTACTGGGGTCAGTGCGGTGGAGATATGCATTGTGACAGACACTACTGGGGTCAGTGTGGTGTGGGAACATGCATTGTGACAGACACTACTGGGGTCAGTGTGGTGTGGGGACATGCATTGTGACAGCAGTACTGGGGTCAGTGTGGTGTGGGGACATGCATTGTGACAGGCACTACTGGGGTCAGTGTGGTGTGGGGACATGCATTGTGACAGACACTACTGGGGTCAGTGTGGTGTGGGGACATGCATTGTGACAGACAATACTGGGGTCAGTGTGGTGTGGGGATATGCATTGTGACAGACAATACTGGGGTCAGTGTGGTGTGGGGACATGCATTGTGACAGACACTACTGGGGTCAGTGTGGTGTGGGGATATGCACTGTGACAGACACTACTGGGGTCAGTGTGGTGTGGGGACATGCATCGTGACAGACACTACTGGGGTCAGTGTGGTGTGGGGATATGCATTGTGACAGACACTACTGGGGTCAGTGTGGTGTGGGGATATGCATTGTGACAGACTCTACTGGGGTCAGTGTGGTGTGGGGACATGTATTGTGACAGTTATAAAAATGTTTTGTATTCGGCTCCAAAGTGAAAGGTGTGGTATATGAGATGGACGAGGATTCTAGCCCAATCGTGATAACATTTGATGCGATTGGAATTGACTAGTAAACTGGAATTGCTGCAACTATAGGAATGAGTTCGTCGGTATTTGTCATAGTTCCAACGAGCATCCAACCTTCAGCGCTTTTGTTGTTATTTTTTACTATCAATTCGTATAAGTGTTTATCTGACAGGCGAATTCTTCGGACAGTTTTAATGAAGCAGTACGTGATATGAATAAATCATGGCAATCGTTACGCGATGGCTTAAAAGAGATCGTCAGAAATCGTTATTTGAGTTGCTCTCCTCGACTTGACTTTGCATAGTATCAAAGGAAAAAATGGCTTTCTGCGGTCGCCACTCCCAACTTTGGAATACAGTAGGTTACCTAGAAAGGAATATTTCCAATATATGCCGCATGTGAGTGAATTTCTTTTGAAATATCCTAGACATTATTGGTATTATTATCCATGATAGCGACCGATTGAATGAGCTTCAATTAGCGATTGACAGCAACACGCTCTAAATCGTTGATGTGCGTTTGGGAGAAAACACTGATCTCTGACAAAACACTAATCTCAGACAAAACCCTGATCTGCAACAAAACCCTGATCTGTAACAAACCACTGATCTCTGACAAAATCCTGATATCTAACAAAACCCTGATCTCTAACAAAACACTGATCTCTGACAAAACACTGATCTCTGACAAAACACTGATCTCTAACAAAACCCTGATCTCCAACAAAACACTGATCTCTGACAAAACACTGATCTCTGACAAAACACTGATTTCTGACAAAACACTGATTTCTGACAAAACCTATACAACAAAACCTGATCTCTAACAAACACTGATCTCTGACAAAACCTATATCTAACAAAACCCGATCTTAAAAAACACTGACCTCTAACAAAACCCTGATCTCTGACAAAACACTGATCTCTGACAAAACACTGATCTCTGACAAAACACTGATCTCTGACAAAACACTGATTTCTAGCAAAACACTGATCTCTAACAAAGCACTGATGTCAGACAAAATACTGATCTCTGAAAAAACACTGATCTCTGACGAAACACTGATCTCAGACAAAACACTGATCTCCGACAAAACACTGATCTCTAACAAAACACTGATCTCTGACAAAACACTGATCTCAGACAAAACACTGATCTCAAGTAAAACACTGATTTCTGACAAACCACTGATCTCAGACAAAACACTGATCCCGAAAACACTGATCTCAAGTAAAACACTGATCTCTGACGAAATACACCGATCTCTGATGAAACACTGATCTCAGACAAAACACTGGTATCTGATAAAACACTGATCTCTGACGAGTATTGTAGCGGCAACGCTAGCGTTAGTAACACCATATTTTAACACCGAATGTGAATGCATCATCACCAGACAGTAGCTCCTGTCAGACGTGATATAAAGCCTATCGTCCCATAGGGAATAACTCGCCAGCTTCTGTTCTCCGTTCCAGGCTTGGAGAACATCTTCCAGCGGTGGATCGGCGCGCTCTGGCAATCAACCACTTCCAGGAATGGTTCGCTCCAGCTGTCTCCAGGTCAGTTGTGGTCCGTTGCTAAGCACGAACTGCGTACGAGCGTGCATACTTACTGGCTGTTCATACAAAGTACGGGACAGCCTGCAAATTAGTTTTGTAGCAGCTGTTCATGCAAAAGTGAACTACGGACCATCGCATTGACTAAGCAATCTATTGACTAAATCTGGTCATAACGCATAGGCCGCACTGCCGAAAAATATTCAGCTGTGCGAATGATATTTATTCATTTTACCGAACATTTTCCACTTGTTTGTTTACTACTTTTTGTTCATTGGCGGACGTAGGGGTGGGGGGCATTCCGGCCATGGCCCCCCAAAAGCGCTTGAGGGGGGCAAATTATGTTTTGCCCCCAAAACGCCGGAGAAATTAAAAAAAAATCTTACACTAGGTCTGTGGAGCAAAATATCTTCGCTACCACCCCCTCCCCCCTGGAAAGCGATGATGCACTTGGAGAGGTAGTTTATACTAGGTCTGTCCAGCACTGAAAAAGGTGTTTAAACTAGGTCTGTAGAGCAAAAACAAATATTCGCTCCCGCCCCCCCCCCACAGTAGGAGAGGCAGGCATGGGTTTGCCCCCCCCAAAAAAACTCGAGTCTGCGTCCGCCCCTGGCTTTGTTCCTCTTTTGTGTTGCTCGCCTTCACTGCCGTTGCCCTACACTCGCCTCCGCTCCGCCCCTCCCTCCTGCCGGCCGCTGGGCATGATTACCAAATAATAGGTGTATTGAGTTTCCCCCACCCTTCCCTTGCCGGTGTTTACTTCACTTTCGTTCCCTCCCCCGTCAAACTTGCTGAACCTCCGTGGTATTCGGTGGCGCTATTAATGTGACGTTGCATGTATTTTTTGGTGGTTTTCGATGCGTCGCCGTGCTTGTTTTTAAGTTATCTCCTCATTCGTGTATGTACGTGTATGTGTGTGTAGGAGATAATAAACGCATTAATCGAAAAGGTAAATGTAGATACGGACACGTGCAGTTTGTGTTGATTCGACGCGTTTGGATTAAAAACATTGTGACACTGTTCTTGGAATTGAAAACCTGTGGAAAGAGAGCTTAAATTCAGTGAGCGTGAAATAATGAATGTAGATATTTTAATTTTGCCCGTTTTGGAATAAATCACGTGAAACCTCCACAGATATGTTTTCATATTAATTGCGTCAAACCCAGCTCGTTAATGAGGTTCATATAGTTAAACTAGACAATTAATGAACCTTTCTCCCAAAGCTTAAAAAAGGTAAGGAAGTAAAAAGAGAGGAAAATGTTTTAAATAATAATATTTTGCCCTTTAAGCGTTCATCAGAGTACATACATACAACGACACAAAAGCACATTCGTGTGCTTTCACAAAATGATTCCAATGGTGCTTATACATTTTTCTTGGCTCTGGTCCATCATCCGGTTTGACAGGAAACTTTGGTTTCCACTGCATTCGTATGATTATATTATTTGACCTCTATTGACCTTAAAAGTAATCTGACCAAAAATATATTACAGTTTTTGGACGTGCTGCTCAACCCTCTTTTCTTTTTCACTACCTAAAGTGGTTTATGAGATCTTAAGGGGGTGAATACCCACGGGGATGAGGTGGCTTAGTGGATAGCACCCTTGTCTTCTACGCCACCGGTCCCGGGTTCAAGTCCCGGCGGAGCCTCTGAATTAGTCGATCTGATCCCCAAAATCCCTTCCAACAGGGTGAGAGTTGGCGACGCCGTATAACCCTGGCAGTTGGTGCGTCGTTAAACCCCAACAATTGTTGGGGTGAATACCCACCTCCCCCTATCGACTAAAATAACGGGGAACCCTGCGCTGATGCTTTTTTTGCTGTAGTATTGCAGTGATATTTTAATCACTAGTTTCTTCCCCAAACTATCGCGGCGGCTGTGATACCACGCTGGAGTCTGCCTCCCTCAGCTGACAGGCAATCCGTGTGTTGGACAGGTGGCTGGACGTGGCCCGCTTTAAGATTTTGTGGAGGGTCAGCAAAGCAGTGGAGCTGGACCAGGTGTCCAGCAGGGAAGAGTTTATCAAACACAGTTCCGCCGCGCTCGATATAGCCTCGTGTTTCGACCAGGTGAGTGGAATGTTCTGGCCGGTCGGTTTGGAAGAGGGAAACCAAAGTCGAAGAAACGTCACGTAGTAAAAAATTGTGCTAAAATAATATGACATGACGGTAAAATTTGGGATATTTGAGGCGAAAAGTAAAAATGAAACAATAACTTCACGGGGTGAAAAATGTTAGTATGCCTTCATAGGGCTCAAGATACTTTTTTCTTATCCAAGACTCAATGTTTACAAGGAACTAAACTGGTTGTGTTCGAAGTTGAGAGTTGACCTGCCAAAGTCTTGCTTATGAACTAAAAAGGAGTCGGGGCATAAAGAAGGTTGACCGCTTTGGAGGGGGGGCGAGCTCTTCCGTTTGGGGGAAATGCCTTTTGCCCCCTGGATCCGCCACTGGAATGTTCGAACGTTGGAACGTTGGAACGTTCAAGCGATCTTGGAAGGCGGTGTGCTGGTGTCGGGGCGTTCGGTCCGAACTTGACGTGAAAGGAGAACAAAGCCATTGAAGTCATGGTAAACTGCATACACCTGATATGTTGCGATATGCCTTCTAGCAGCAGGCTCCACCGCTGAATCTATTAAAGAACTTCGGTAAAATTGATTAAACCTAATCCTACATTATTGGCATTTGACATGCGCATAACTGACAAGAAAGCTGTGAAATGCAATTCCAGGTGGTTTTGTGGCATAATAGGTGTACCACTCACTATCCCAGCTATGATTACACGCCAACTCACCACAACTCCTGACTTCTTGTTTCGCACGGTACTTGGTAATCCGAACGAGGACCGGGTCCACGACCCCTGGTGCAGGTGGGCTCTAATTGCCTAATAAACTTACTATCTCACTCCCAAATCTATTACGCTCCCGGTGACATTCTCGCGACGAGCCAAGTTAACCCGATCAAATGAACGTGATCGAGTTTCGCAGAGTGGAAAAGTCCGACGTCTTAAAACCCGCCAGGAATGTCGAACTGCGCCGTTCTGGCCCACTGGGATTAGTGTTGTCAGGTTTTGGGCACATTTCTTGGAAAGCTTTAAGATGATATCGGTGCCAGAGGCGGAGCTATGCCGCGAGTGTTTAGGGAGGATCTATTTGCAAACTGGGTACAGTGCGTTCTTCCTACAACAAAGTCGTTCGTAATAATGCTGAGAGTAGTTGAAATGTTTGAATATTATGAATAAGCTGTGAGGTGATCGTTCATATACATGTTTATCTTATTTTTGACAGAGGGGCTCCAGCAACCCAAAATGGGGTTTCTAACATGTAATTGGATTATACTTTTGCGAAGTGAATAGACTGCTTACAGGACAGCCAGAAGGAACAAAAGTGACCATATCGTACTGAATTTTCACACAACTGAAATAAGGACAGAATTTGGCATCCGTTATCTGTCAATATGTACTATTTTGTCCAAATAAAAATAGGGTCTTGCGTTACGGAGAATCTAGAGATCAGTAAAGAAAAACATATTTTGCACATTTTGCAAAATTTCAATTTTTTGTTTTAACACCCGCACTGGAGGGGGTCTGGCACTAACGCGCACTGGAGGGGGGCCTGGTAGGCCCCCCTAAGATCTCGGAAACTAAGAGGGTTAGAAAAAGGCCACTTGGTAGGTGGGTGGAGGCTATGGTGATCTACATGATGACCAATTTTCATTGACCTAGGTCAATATCTTCAAGGTCAAACGAGGTCGTAAAGGTCAAATATTGGCCATTCTGGGATCGATTGGTAAATGCTGTGATTATGCAGGAAAATGGCGGGAATAAGCTAAAGACGGACAAGGTTCATAGAGAAGAGGTCTCAAAGAGGCTTCCCCACAACTTTTGGCCCAGGGTCATTCAAGGTCATTGACCTTAAAGGTCACCATTTGGTATACTACTTATTATTTACACTTTGACTAACACTGTAGGCACTGTTTGGCGGGAAATGAGGATTGACCTTTCCCAATGACCTTTGACCTTGACCTTTGACCTTGAACTTTGTATTGGGGCACCCTACCGATGACGTCATAGCATAATATATGTCAGACGGGGTAACGTCATTTGGCCGGACGCACAGTGGTCAGTGACCTTGAAAGTGCAGATATGACCTTGACCTGTAACCTTTGACCTTGACCTTGACTTTCATGTGAAGTGACCTTGACATATAGTCTTGCTTATATGACGTTATGACGTCACCACTCGGTCTTCAATGCAAGCTAACTGGTCCGACCGCGCGTTTACGGCGATCTCAAAATGCAGGTCTGACTTTGAAAGCCTATAAGTCAAAAAATGTTTGGCCGATTTTAAAAAAAGTCTTCACCAATCGACGCGCTATTAAATTCTGTTAAATGTGGCCACGTTTCGTTTTTAGGCTACAGGCGGTTCTCCGGCCACCTCGGAAAAACAGGTGGGGGGGGCCTCCGAGGCCCCCTCCATAGCGCGTGTTAATGGAGTTTAGCATGAGATCAATCAATCCCACTTTGCATTTGTGAAATCAGACTGGTATATTTTAATATATTAGGGGTGAATCCACCCTTCCCCCTGACAGGAATAGAGATAGTCAGGAGTCTGACAGGAATAGGATTAATATATCTCACATTCACGCTGTTAGAATGTGTGAAAAATTGTTGTTCTTAGCAAAAGTACGGCGTCAGCTAGATATTGTCACAGTAAAAGTAGTTAGGATCAAATTTCAATATGTTGTGTTGTGATCATATGTTGTATTTCACTGAAAAATAACGCAGTTGAGGCATGATTATCGAGTTGCCGGACCTTAAACTGAAGTGATAATCAGTGGTTCAGTTGGCTTCGAAGGATGAATCTGTTGCAAATCCTTCCTCAATACCGGCTGAAGAAGTGATGGGTGGGGGTGGATGGTAGGAAAAATAGACTATTCTAGCAAATACATACTATATATATCAACACTACATGACATACCTGGTATCATACCATTCAAAAATGTATGATACAAGTCCTAAGACATAGGAATATACTGGCCTTACGAGCAGAGTTCAACTCTAATTTATCACGGCTTGAGAGCAGACGATGGCAAAATTATCACCATCCAAGAGTATATGGACAGAGCTATATTTTTGGTGACTATATAATGATGTATCCATACAATCATGAATTACGCATGCATGATTATTTCCGTCCTGAAATGTTTCCAAGAAATCGAATCAATTATGCCAAGTGAAGTAGTCTCTTTCCATGTTACGTTTCTCTATGGTCTGTATAAATGCTTTGCAACTATCTTTAACCGTCTATGTTTTTATGATATTCTATGCTCTGTCAAGCTATCAGTGTTTCTGTTGATATTCGTTTTCAATCAGTGGAACTTCAGCAGCTTGCATTCCTTAAAACGTTCATCGAAGTATGCCATGCAGGATCAGCATGTTCAATTCGTAGGTACATGAGATTGTAGCCAAAGCAGTCCGCATTATATAACATAATACGGAAGTCTAGCAACGTTCGGTCGAGTTGATTTGATTAGTAATCTGTGCTCCCCGCTCCGTGTACTCAATGCGTTCACATTTCTCGGTAGCAGCTCATTAGTTCAAATTCCTGGAACTGTGTCAAGCCTGGCGGCTGAGTCGACCACTGATTCAGGAGAGTGTGGCTTTTCATTATGAGCCTAGACGTGGCTTCAGTTGGCTGCAGATACGTACCAAACTCAAATCTGCTCCAAAGAGGTTGTGATTTATTCAATACTCGGAAGTGATGGGGTTCTGGTTAGACCTTGCCGACTGATTCTCGGTCTAGGTGATTATTCAGGTCATGGCTCTGTACTGAACGCCATTTGTCAAGTTTCTCTACGCGTAGGTTCCAGAAGTACTCAGATATCCTAATGTTACTAGAAATCCGAACGAGAGAAAAATGATGCGGGATGGAATGATGGTGTTCTCTTTAGAAATTAAACTCCCTAACCAAAGCGTGAAAGTATTGAACCAATCATGCAATCATCATAGTGTCAAGCAATAGCAACTGGTTGGCGGCTAAAGCTGTCAATCGACGACTGACAGCACCGTCCGTTGCTGCAGGCGTAGCGGTCACGTGACTGACGTATTGTTGCTATCCGCCGGAGGCGTTTGCTAAGTTCACGGGGGCACGCGGCCTTGAAACAGCGCTGGCGCTCTGCTGATTTCTCCAGCGTGCAGGGGAATTTCTGTATGATTTCTGTCAAGTCTTCAGGTGAACAATGGCGTGCTATTTGGGAGTGGTGGGGCTGGGTTGCGACGGGTCAGTTCCGACAGATATTACCTGAATGTGATAAATGTCCTGGGTAAAATGGAAAATGTATTTCTGAAAAGTGTTACAGCCTTAAATTAAGCATAGGGAAAACTTTGATTATGAGTGTATCATCACAAACTGTTCTCGCTTGAAGAGACAACACCTTTCTTGTTGGGCTTAGTTACAGAAAATAATCTAATTTTGGCATTTCTTCTGATAGTAATAAGATCTAAATCAATAATCGATTACTTTTTCAGCCGATTTACATTTCACTCATGCATGCTGCTGTGGTCAGTAGGCAGATATTATAAACATGGCTAGCAAAATGTATTCGTAACAGTAGTTCTCATACCTCAGTTAGCAGGATGATGAAAATTAGCCAAGTGTTATACGATTATAATCTTATATCATATATAGAGTCCGTTAAACTCACCAGAAATCATTTCAATCCATACTGGAACTGGAGGGTTGATCACAGGCAACGGCGCATGACTTGTGACATTTAACAACATTTTGATTATCCAATGATTTGCTATAAATTTGCATGGAATGTAGTACAGACACGGTTCATGCCTTTATCATACTTTAATGCTCCAGAATTTGAGGCTGCTGTAATTGATGGCATAATTTCTCCACTTCACCTGCTTCGTGTATGCCCACCGTATTGCTATTGAACATGCCAAATGGAATATATCACGGATGATTATAAAGCTGATGTTTGAAATGGCCATGATGTGCCAGTAGTTTTCCAAAAAAACAGTTTCCTGGAAGTCGTCCAGAATTGTTTGCAAGTGATTTCCAGTTAATGGTGGTATTAGAAAATCATTTCAGACGCTAAAGCGATCTTGGCAAACATTGTTTAATAGACTTTCGGATACAAATATGGATTTGGATGGATGAGTCTGGCTTCCAAGTTAATTGAACCGCATAGCTCCGGGATATTCCGGAGCGATCCACATTTCGGTATACATTTCCTTCGCTCTGACATACTATTATGCTTAACTATGTCTGGCTCACAACTGCGTCACAAAAAGGCACCAGATGCGCCAGATATGCAGTCAAGTAAAAACTGGTTGTGCTGACAACTCGTAAACAACATTTCCAGGTCCGGGAGTTTTGGAGTCAGTTGGAGTGGCCGTCGCATCTCGACGCACATATACTGCGAGAAAAACTTTTGGAGGTGAGCAAAACGATGAGCTATATGTTGTGTCATCTACAGAAATATCGATTCGGGAGGTTTCTGTCATGAAAGAGAGAGGTAGGGAGAGAGAGAGGTGGAGAGAGAGAGAGAGGGGGCGACAGCGACAGCGACAGAGACAGAGACAGAGAGAGAGGGATGGAGGGAGAGAGTGGGAGAGCCCTCTAAGCCTGTGTTTTGACTGTGTACCATGTTCTTGTCTTTGCACATGTAATAAGGGGCAAATGATCAACTGCTTTATTCAACCGAATCAGCGTTGCCATCACAGCGTTGAAAAACAGTCAAGTGATGCATTCCAGATGTAGGTTAAGACCTTACTGTTGATTGGAGCCTAGTAAGAGCTTTGTTTTTTCTTTCGAAAACAAAGAGAAGACAGCATCTAGCATGCCCAACGCTACCAAGTCCAGCTCAATTTCAATTTCATTCAATTTTGCACGATTTTCAGTTTCAGCTTCCTGTTTGTTGCTTTAATGTCGGAACTCAACGGCATCCTGAGTCCATAATTGAACGCAGTTCCCTCACTTGGAGTGTACTCTCAAAACAAACAAGAACCATTGTGCTGCGCTCTGTTGGTGGACACTGGCTATAATTCGGCACTCGTTTTCAGACAGACAGCGGGCGTGTTTGCTTGCCTGTGTGATGGTGTGTTGTTTCAGTCCAACTGTTCACTGCAGGAACAAAGCTGAAAAACACATTCTCGGGATTTGGCTCGTCAAAATATTTATGGCAACATGGTCCTGTGAGACCTTAACGTCTTTTGCTAGAATGTATACTTGCCTATCATGTGTAATGTTTGGTTTTCGAATTTTTTAGCTCGGTTTTTAAATAAACAACTTCAGAATATTTAGAATCTGCTGACGATTATCCTTCAATGGAACACAATTATCGCTCACATAAGGAAACATGGATGTTTGGGAACAAAATTATTGTCACTTGGATAAAATGGATATTATCACTTGGCTGTTCCAAACCGGCCTTTTCTTTTTATATAAATCCAATCCTGCGGAGAAGGCCTCATCAGTTCTTCCTTATATATGTGAAATCCTTATATCTTAATTATATTCATAATATTAAACAATGTTTCTTAACTGCTATCGAACATCGGTAACCGGTTGCCGAGGCTAGAAAATTCAGGATATTGCCCTCATATCTCGAAGGACCAGAAGACTTAATATTTTCAAACTGAAACATGATAACCATTGATGCATCAGCAATCGCTTCAATGTGACAATGTTTCACAGTCTGGTGCCTCGCCTACTCATTCTCAGCGTTGAAGATTATATATTTTTACATTTCATGCGGGTCCCCTTTCGTATGTGAAAACTTCCTTATCTTGGGGTAAAAATAGAGGTAACGATAGCCTTTTGCTGCAATAATAATAACAAAATATAAAATTGATAACTATATTGAAATGACAGGTATCAATCTCAGACCATGGTCACAGACTGTTCTAAAAAAATCCCTAAACTGTTCTAAATGTTCTAAATGTTCATGGGTGTGGCCACGGCCTTGTACCGAGACTAGTTGATGCATTATAGTTATACATGTATCTTTAAAATCATTACGACAACAAATACCATCAAAATAATTTTGATTAATGCCTTAAATTCAGCCAGCTCTCCGTAGTCTCATAAACGTTGATTGCCAAGAACAATATGCATGTGTTTACAAAACCTAATACTCAAAGCCCTTCCAACACAGTATTCGCGCAAAAGTTTTCGTTGACACATTTCAGAATTGTTTGCAATTGTTTGCATCGCTAGTCCATAATTTTGTTAGACATTGAAATCACTGTTTTGTCGTAGTTAATGCTGGAGCAAATGCTTCGTTAATGGAGTAGGATACTTTTGTTGATGTCCTGTTCGTTCAGTCGACGCTAGACTTGCGTAGAGAGGGTTTACTGATGAAATATAGGTGTCGCGTGCTTGCAGCTCTTAGCATTAGCGCTAATGCGGCTCCGCAACGCTCATGCATTATTCGAGCCTAATTTGTCCTTGCATCTGCAGCACACCCATTGAAGCAAACATGTCATTAACTGTGTGAGCAAGAATCATTTTAAATGAGAGTGTGCATATGAATAAGTTATGCGCGATGGGGGATGATCCTATAAGACCGTCCTGTTGGTATCTTTTGATGAACGTGGCACGATAATTACTTATGTTGGTGAGTTCAATGTAAGATACTCAGTTCTAAACGTTGATAGGTTCCAAAGTGCCTGAGTGAGGAGCATGATTATAAGTTGATAAGGTGTATACTGGCTTGTCTCCTCAAATCTTGGATGTGAGATAGATATGATTAGATTATATGTTTCGGCACAGCCCTTCATCAGAAACAAGTAGGTAAACGACACGTCAGATCACAATTTCTTAGTCATAGTGTAGCCAGACCTCAAATTGAGCTTCATACAAATGTAACTTCATACAAATGAATATTTTATACTTCATCATATATTTGTATGAAGCTCAATTCGAGGTCTGACTAAGACGAATTTGTGATTTAACCTATCGTTTACCTACCTGATACTGATGAAGGGCTGTGCCTGAATATATGATCTAAGTGCATTAGATCTCATTCACATCCAGGACTGGAGCAGACAGGCCAGTTTACACCTTGTCAACTTATACTCAGTTCTATCTTTATCTTAGGTTAAGCGGTTCTTACATTGTTTGAATTCCAGAGACTTCTTTTGTAGATAAACGTTTTTCATGGCCTCCTCTCACAGTGATGAAAATATCCAAATGTACTCCACTTTTTATGGAACTTCTGGGTCTGACCACGAATCGTAATATATATATATATATATATATATATATATATATATATATATATAGTCAGATGTGTTAAGAGCGGATTATGTCCCCACCGGCTCCATCTCAGCATCATTCGATCTCTATCGAGCCGCAGACGCTGTCCTTTAGACCCATACAGGGAAGACGAGGGAGGTGTCGAGGGGCGTGCATTCAGAAGAAGCACACTTATGAAGCGCCTGCATTCCTCCAAAATTGTATCTGGAACAAAATATGCCACCAAAAGGTTTTCCGGGTGCTCTCCGCTCCTAATGGATCACTTGAAACCATCGGAGGTGCCATATTCCCTTTAATGCCTGAATCGAACCTGATAACAAGGCGGTACGCAGGCTGGTTCACAAACCAATTTGGTGATAAAAACTAAGACAGTGACGTTCTTGTCACATTTAAGAGATGTACCCATAGTTTTCTGCCGACTCCTTACTCTGACTCCGAAGCAAATCTATCGGGTTATGATTGACGTATTTCGCCATTACAGGACATTGTGACCGGCGCTAAATACTACGCTGAGCTGTGCGACCAGAGGACGGCGGGCCAGAGCATGGTCCCCAGCTCTGGTGCTACCATCTCTCCCGAGGTAAACTTTGTCTGAGGAGGGGAAAACCAACTTTACACTTTCCCAATCTAGGATACGGTATTAGACCATGGTTCCTACTCTGGTGCTACCATCTCTCCCGAGTTAAACTTTGTCTGAGGAGAGGGAAAAATACGGTATTAGAGCATGATCCCCAGCTTTGGTGCTACCATCTCTCCCGAGGTAAACTTTGCCTGAGGAGAGGGAATACGGTATTAGACCATGATCCCCAGCTCTGGTGCTACCATCTCTCCCGAGGTAAACTTTGCCTGAGGAGAGGGAATACGGTATTAGAGCATGGTCCCCAGCTCTGGTGCTACCATCTCTCCCGAAGGTAAACTTTGTCTGAGGAGAGGGAATACGGTATTAGAGCATGATCCCCAGCTTTGGTGCTACCATCTCTCCCGAGGTAAACTTTGCCTGAGGAGAGGGAATACGGTATTAGAGCATGGTCCCCAGCTCTGGTGCTACCATCTCTCCCGAGGTAAACTTTGCCTGAGGAGAGGGAATACGGTATTAGAGCATGATCCCCAGCTCTGGTGCTACCATCTCTCCCGAAGGTAAACTTTGCCTGAGGAGAGGGAAATCAACTTTACACTTTCCCAATCTAGGATGCGGTATTACAGGGAATGTGACACCTTTATAGCGTGATTTTAACTGAGATAGCCAAGTTGTAAAGCAAGTCTGAAAACCCGGTACTCAATATATAATTTGTTTTGGAACTCGAGATTTCCGTAGTAAAAAGCTAAAACCTACTTGCAATGTACCCCTCATGTACCCTTAGCAGCAGGCCACAGTTGTTATGGCTGTTGGTGTGACGACATATGCTGATGTCACGGTGAGTATCAGCCAGACGAAGCCCTTGAAGCGTATTGAATATGGAAGTGGTTGCCAGATCATGACATCATCCACAGGCAGATATGTATTTCTTTCCCAAGAGGAGAATTTTGAAAATAAAAATATTGAGTTTATTGTACATTTTTCAGAGAAATCATGAACACTTCCATGATTTTCGGCTATAAGTACCCCTAATTACACTACATTCTAGGATTCGACCAAGGTGCCACATTCCCTTTAAAGCATGGTTACCAGCTCTGTTGCTTCTATCTCTCCCGAGGTAAACTTTGTCTGAGGAGGGGAGAACCGGCTCTTCACTTTTGTCTTCCCTGTCACAGTATTGCATGCGGATACATATCAGTATCTAACTCGGTTAGAGCTGAGATGCTTCACGGTTTCTCGAAAAACGAAAAAATATACCCTGCATATGTTTTCGGTAAAATGCTATATTCTCAGTTCTTTCCAGCTCTATGGACAACTTATCAGCAATATTTGAAGCATCCATATAAAATCATAATCGGAAAGACCGGCTTGTCTCGTCCGCCGGTGTTACAAGAAGGAACGTTCTTAAACCTATTCACAAAACAGACACTGCAAGAACTCACAACAAATGTGCATTTCGATGCAATGTTTTTTTTTCGTAACTTCAGTTTTATGTTTAAGGAGGTCAGTGGATTACGCTTGGCTTATATGTGCACATCTCCGATGGCGCCATCTCATCCCCGTCCCCTCTTCGGGATCAGCCGATGATGAAGGGCGTTCCATATCAGGAGGATACAGTGATCCTCTCACAGCTGGAAATCACAATTCCATCAGACTGCTGTATCATATGGAATCAAATTGAGTTCATATTTCGCTTAGCTCAACCCAGTCGGGTGATGCTAGTGCAGTACGGTGGAAGAAAAATGGATTCACTGATGGATTCCTCAGCGAACTAGACGGTGCATAATACAGGTGATCCCGTATCAGATTGAGGTGCGGGGTAATTTCGACGAATCAAAAATTCTTAGAATGTTACATTTGGAAAACCATGTTTGTCATAACTCATCCCAACGCTTTTGTGTTGTTACCCCGTGACTTCTGCCATTAAAGATAAGTAGTGCAAGTAAACAAAACCATTAGTCAACAATTCATGCTGCTCATGCGGTAGTAAGTCAATATAAATTTTTTCTTCCTGCCAGTAACATATATGATTATTTGTCCAAATAACACAAATATGTAATAATTTTGGATAGATTCTTTCAATGTGACATGCAAAGTCTCAAACCAACAAATAAGTATCCAGTTTGGGTGAGCAGCTAAGATATGCCAACTGTTTTTATTCGAGGAAGCTGGGTTCCAAAACCACTACACACATCAATGTTCCGATATTCAAGGATGATAATTACCTGATTGATTTTGATCAAATCGGGCCAACACCACCGGCGGGCTTCCGCTCAACAGTGCTACTTAATTCAACATTTCAGTATCAATAACGGCAGTACGAAAACCATCCGCACAATTTAAATGCTGCATAAATGTCCAGGCCACCACAATTCTTTTCTGCATGCCGTATTGAGTTAGAACTTACCCACGTTTGCAGCAGCCTACATAACTTCTGCACTCACTGTTAGAGGCTCGGTAATAGTCTATCGTGGTAGAGCCGTATTTATTATTATAGCAGAGTAGGACCCTATTTACCATTGATTTTCGGCTGGAAGTATCCTCTTCAATTGCTGCCCAGCTGCACCGGGGCTGACCTTTACTTGAACTTTTGCAGTGTGGTAAAAACATCCTTTGCTTGTATGTATGTACCTTCTGTTTCCGGATGGTCGCTGGGTATTGGTGTGACCAGTGGTCTATATATATATTTTTTTATTTTTTTTTTTTTTTTTTTTTTTTTTTTTTTTTTTTTTTTTTTTTTTTTTTTTTTTTTTTTTTTTTTTTTTTTTTTTTTTTTTTTTTTTTTTTTTTTTTTTTTTTGTGTGTGTGTGTGTGTGTGTGTGTGTGTGTGTGTGTGTGTGTGTGTGTGTGTGTGTGTGTGTGTGTGTGTGTGTGTGTGTGTGTGTGTGTGTGTGTGTGTGTGTGTGTGTGTGTGTGTGTGTGTGTGTGTGTGTGTGTGTGTGTGTGTGTGTGTGTGTGTGTGTGTGTGTGTGTGTGTGTGTGTGTGTGTGTGTGTGTGTGTGTGTGTGTGTGTGTGTGTGTGTGTGTGTGTGTGTGTGTGTGTGTGTGTGTGTGTGTGTGTGTGTGTGTGTGTGTGTGTGTGTGTGTGTGTGTGTGTGTGTGTGTGTGTGTGTGTGTGTGTGTGTGTGTGTGTGTGTGTGTGTGTGTGTGTGTGTGTGTGTGTGTGTGTGTGTGTGTGTGTGTGTGTGTGTGTGTGTGTGTGTGTGTGTGTGTGTGTGTGTGTGTGTGTGTGTGTGTGTGTGTGTGTGTGTGTGTGTGTGTGTGTGTGTGTGTGTGTGTGTGTGTGTGTGTGTGTGTGTGTGTGTGTGTGTGTGTGTGTGTGTGTGTGTGTGTGTGTGTGTGTGTGTGTGTGTGTGTGTGTGTGTGTGTGTGTGTGGAGTGTGCCTGGGCAACCCACAATGAAACGTCAAAGCAAGGTCAAAATATTCGTCATATTTTGGTATTTTTATTTTAGGGATTTCAAATTGGTTTAAGTCAGCTCAATGCGATTGTGGCAAAGCTTAAAACAAACCCAATGTTTGACTATCTCGTGTAATACCGTGGTTATTGGCATTCTTTCCAAATTGGGCACCTCAAATCGTTCATCATCCACGCCCCTGAAGCTGTTGAACAAATCGTAGCATCACTTCTGACCTGAGCTGCTCGGCAGCTGTGTGTCCACATCAACAACATGGAGCACGTCCGACGGCCCGTGCAGGAGATGATCGAGCAGTTTCTGAGGGAGGAGCAAGCCGTGAACGGAGCACAGGTGAGCCGAGACAAGGCGTGGAGCAGAGGTCGAAAAAAGTGCCCAAGTGTCGCCAACGAAATTTCAGGTCTGAAATTTTGTGATCAGAAATGTCGAGGTTTGGCACCAAAACCGGATTTTTTCATACCCATTGAGCGTTTCCAAATTTCAAAGAACGTAATGACCAGCTGAGCGTCAGTTTTTTCATGCTGGTGAGCACAACCTTGCCTAATTTGTCTCCGACTTGATCTGTTGTTGTCACCAATACTGTTGGCGAGTTGGAAAATTTCAACCTCTCCACTAGCATCGGCAAGAGTATTTGTTTCGGCGCTGGGTCGTTTTGAAAGCGTTTCTATTCCCTCTTGTTCGTGCTATTTTCGTATGCACCAAGATATGAGATGCTGAGAGCTATGCTTGTTTTTCCCAGTAGTGTTTTATTTGGCGTTTTAATTTTGGCCAACGCTAAATAAAACCCGCTTGGAGTTCTCGAGAAACTTTTAAATGACGGAGCGGTTTTTAGGACTATATAAATATCACAGGAAAACTGTTTTGATACCTGCTTGCGTTTGAAACATAGTTCCAAAGTGATTCCCGCCTAACTTCAGAACTAACTTGTCCATTGATATGTCTAGAGCACGAACGAGCGTTTGGCCTATGGTTGACTGGCCCGAGAAAGTAAAAGATCCTGAATCCTATCGGGAAAGATACCGTGAGGCTGGTGAACCTTTTGAAAACTCCATAGATTCTGGAAATGCCTGTATGTCTGGTCATCTGTGTAGATGTCAGATTTGTTTTAATCAAAACACAAAACCATAATAAATTTTTGTCAACTAGATAAAATCAAATTGGATAGTGTCTGGAGATAATTCCAACATATTTATTCAAAACTAGAGAGAATCAGTTCGTTTGTGTCCATCATTGGATTTCTCTCATTCCCGTTCCATCTCATGCTGCTCGAATAGTATTCGATCGAATATTATCACTTCTAATTGGAATCACACTGAGCTATAAAGAACCCATCCATCCGTGCTCCTTTGTGACTTTGTGCTTAGTAAATGTATTACCCGGAAAACTTGTCTTGAGTGTATGGTACCTTAAAGGGAATGTGGCACCTTTATAACGTGATTTTAACTAAAATAGCCAAGTTATAAAGCATGCCGGAAAACCCGGTACTCAGCATATGAATTTGTCTTGAAACTCAAAATTTACGTGGAGAAAAGCTAAAAACCTACCTGAAATGTACCCCAAATCTACCCCAGCCAGGCGGCCACAGTTGTTAGCTGTTTGTGCGACGGCAGCGCTGACGTCACGGTGAGTAATCAGCCAATTGAAACCCTTGAAGCCTATTGAATATGGTAGTAGTTGCCAGATCATGACATCATCCACAGGCAGAGGTTTATTTTTCAGCCTAGAGAAGCATTTTAAAAATCAAAGTATTGAGCTCATTGTACATTTTTCAGAGGAATCATGGACGTTTTCATGGTTTTCGGCTAGAAAATACCCCTAATTACACTAAATTCCTGGATTCGACCAAGGTGCCACATTCCATTTAAAGGACGAATATCAGCAGTAATTTTTCGGCTCGAATCTGCAATTCAGCTGCTCATCTTTCGTATATTTGTGTTCCACAACGTTCCAACATGTTGTTAAAGGATGGATCAAGTCCTCTTTGTATCAAAAGCAACACTCTTTAGTCGCCTTTCTTTATACACTTCTCCACCTAAGCCACGGCATCGATCTTCAAACAAAATATGATTGATGTCCTATCCATCCGATTCGGTGAATTCGCTCAGGAGGCTGGTGAACTTGGGCAGTCGTCTGATAAGAGGATGGATGGGATAGTGGATAGCATGAAAAATTCCCTCAGCCTCCGCGCCGGTCCAAGTTCAAGTCCCGGCGATACCTCTGAATAAGTTTATCGAATCCCTTAAATCCCTCGCAACAGGGTAAGAGTTGGCGACGCCGTATAACCTTGGTAAATGGTGCGTCGTTAAGCACCAACAATTATTATTATAATCAGTTGTTCTGTTGCCCAATGGTTATTCCGGCTCTAATATCCCTGATATGTTGTCCATTGGTGGGGGATTTAGCATAGAAGGTCTCATTCCTGGGGTGGAAATGGACCAACTTTGCCGAAAGATCACCTGACAGCCTCTCCAGCTCAACAATTGCTCCGAATATTCTTTGAGCATGTTTTTGTGATCCAATCGGATTCAGACTAGTGTGGCGGAACTTACAAACAAGGTGAAAGTAGTCTGACTACGCTCCCGGAAATGATGATGAGTCTTGTCATTTCAAAAACAAGCACAGAAGCTCCTAATGGTGCTTCTTGTTTATTCTTTTTTAGAGCGAAATGTCAGGGGTTTCAAAACGGCAGTTGGGTGATGATGTCGAAAGCTGTAATGGAAAACTATTTCATTGTTATCAAAGTTCGCTTACGCTGTGCAGTTGGCGTTTATATTCAACGGAGGAGTAGTTGTTATATAGGCCAATGTATCATCGATACCTTTCCAGTTACGCTGACTTTGTATAATTAGCACATACGTTTTATAACGAATGGCCAATATTGCCATTCTTTGGGGTGTCTCGGCCCTCAGTTATCCATGGAGAAATTTGACCGTGGCGTTAAAACTGCATGTCTTGAAAAGGAGTTTAACACGCGCCCCGCTGGGGTCCCTGGCATGACGCGCCCCGCTGGGGGGCGTTTTTCGCCTCCTCCGTATCTCGTCCCCCACGAAAGCTAAAGAAAAACTACGGGTGGCGTTCGAAAGCTCCTGACAAGACAAATAGATTTTATAATAAGAATTTTTATTTCAGGTGAATATTGAGGTCAGCATAGGTCAAAGAAGGTTCCATAGGCTTCCAACAGAGCAGTGTACGTTTCTCTCTCTAGATCTGCCCTCAGGGGAGCTAGATCAAATCTTTATGCATCATTGGATATTCCTCTCATCGCGACAAATCGAGTTATGTATAATATGACCTTGCTAGATCAAATAGTGAAAATGACCTGACCTCGAGCTAGGTCAGGGTCACAAAGTGACCTGGTATGGTCAAATTACATATCAATCGACTCCCCGTGACAATATAAGCACAATGCAAGCAAATGGGAGCTTTATCTCAATTCAGTGAGGAGTTATTGCAAAACGACCACTCTATGCTCACGTGACCTGATATGACCTTTGAGGGGTCAGATACTCAAAAATTCAACTTTATGGTCAAGATCGTGATAAGAATAGACGGTTTGAGATTTTTTCAGCTTTATCTATGTAGTATTTACTGAAAACGAGCCCATTCTATTTTTTCGCCATAGACTTATAATGGGGTGACCAAAAAAATTGACCCCAACTTGGGTCAACAATATCGAAATTCCGAGATAGCAGATTTGTAGACCCTAATGACCTTATCATATCGTGGAAGTCTTAAACTGATCAGTTTGCTGATGTTCCCTGGGCGCCGCTTCAAACTCGTGATTTTAGGCTTTGAGGTCGGGTCACTTGACCTTGAATAGCTCCTTGACCTGACATGACCTTAACTAAAAAATTTGATCAGATGTGAAAAACTAATCAGGAATAAGGTACTGCAAGTTTTGTTGTTCTGGATTTCTTCGTTTTTGAGCTATCCGGGAAAAAACCAGGAGGGGGCGAATTTCGCCCCCCTGGCGGGGCGCGTGTTAACAGTGGATTTGAATTTATTTTCCAAACTTTCCCAAACTAAAGAAGACAAGAAAGAGCTCGGACAGATTAGGTGTCAGCTTCTAATGAAGCAAAATCACCTTATTCAAAAATGTTTTGTTTTTTATTTCTAGGATCAATTACAAGCAAATAAGCCATTAGAGACTACAGATCATTGCAAAGATCAAAGAGTTATTTTTAGGTATTTACTTCCACGCAATGTCATGCGGTTAATGACAAAGAATGGGAACATTTGGGGGCGGGTTTGACCCCTGGCTCCCTAATCCTCTGCCCATGTTCAACAGCTTGCGATTATTGTCAACCTTGCAGCGAGGTGGTTCATTTAGGACCCCTGCCACCAAATAAAAGGTATCAACGAGCTCTTTCAGTTCGCCTCAAGCTCTCTCAAACGCCAAAAGCAGATTCATTAGGTGGCCAAGGCCCCTGAACCTACTCAATCACCTACTCATGTCACTTCTCGGCAGGCGGAAATAGCGCTGAGACTGCTGAGAGCGCTGAGTGCTGAGTGCTGAGCTCCAGGGTGGCCTCCATCTTGACCCGTAAATCTTGCGGCAACGGCGCTCGCGTGGCGCTACCTTCCACTTTGATATATTGCCTTGGAAGGATTGGGCACCTGTTTGGGTTCAGTGAGCCAGAAGGTTTTGCAGTGAAAATCTACAATACTGCGTCTAGAGGACGTGAGCTGAATAGCTCGGTGAACGATCGCGTCTTGAAAGCGTGCGGAGACGATTAGTTGTAGCAGGCTAAATGCGTGGCTTCAAGTGGCTTACTCGTGTGATCTGAGTATGACGAAAAGTAGTTTAATGTAATTTTCCATCCGAACCTGTTATCGGCACCAGGTAATCGGTAATTTTAATCGTGCATAAAATTCTGAACTCCTGAGTTCAATTTTTTGGGACCATAGTGCAATGTTAAAAAATGAGTAGGTAAGCACCCAACAATGCAAAAATCTATATTGCTATGAAACCTTGCTTGAACTCTGTAAAAACTCAGCTCACGAAGTTAAAAAATGATTATGTACACTAGAAAATGAAACAATTATGTTTGTCATGGAATGAAGTGGGATTTGTCACACTTCCTAGCATAAAAGTACACAAATTCTACTTCCCAGTATCTCGACGTGAGTATCGCTGCTGTTGCTACCATGGCAACCACTTTCAGCTGCCGTGGCGTTATGACGTCACCAATGCCATGTGCCACAGCCTGGGGAGAGTGGAGTGGGGATGACCGGAGTTGCTGTCATGGCAACCACGCTGAATGAAGAGCTGGAGGGTCGCGTGCTGGATGTTTGCAATCAGCTAGCTGAACGGGTGAGGATGCAAGTATGTTCACTGTTTTTTTGTAGTTGCTGTGAAATAACCACTAGTTCGAATGGAGATTAGGGATACGTGGTTTCCAGCTATCGCGGGATTTTTGGCTGCAGTTTTTCCTCGGTTGACATTCTTAGGTTAAAGAAACGGCATACTTTGTGACAAACTTCTTTAGTTTTATGAAGACTATATTCTAAGCCTTGAAGTATATTGCGAATATTTTGTGATTTGTAATACCATTCAGCTCATGCAGGCTCAGGAGAAAGTTATTTCTGATAAGAAAAGTTTCTGAGAGAGCCTCCTTATCTTTGTAACTTCTGCATTTTAAGAGGAGTAACGTACCTAACTATTAACTCATCACTCCAACCTTAAATAAGTGACTGACAGATACATAACTTAGCCGGTTTGGTACATTTAACCATAAAATGTTTTCGCAACCATAGCTACATTTATTATCCTCACCTCCGTTAAATCTGCGCAATATGTAACAACCGTTAAAATGCGTTCCAACAGATGCGGCCTGAGTTGAAAAAGAACATATTCCACCTGGCTTGGTCACCAGAAAACCTCCCGACTGAAGAGGCCATCTGCCCCCTCATGGACTACCTCGACCAAAGTCTGGTAAGCTGTTCTAGTTTGTTTTTTATTTTCATTTTTTTGCATTTGGCTTGAAATCCAAAAGCGTTGGCTCCTTGTGTAGCTTTGTTAAACGATCTGACTTATTATTTTAGAAAACAGGATCAGTGAGTGTGAAAGTAAACATTGGATCAGTAATGTTCAAAATGGGCAATCTTATTAACAGTGAGCTGGAAAGTGGTAGAATCAATAGATCAATAAATTAATCAACATGAGCGGGGTGGTAGAACGCCAGGAAAGACCGACCATCTGATAATATAAATTTCAAAGCATCAAAGTGCGAGTCAACAACCAGATCGCCTATGGTGACTTCAATGGTGATGGGTTGTACGCCGGAAGCGATAAATACATACGTCGGGAAAATGTCTCATTGCCGCCAGCAAAATTTCAAACCAAACATGTTTGATCAAAAATGCTGTGGCTTGGCACAAAAAGGGGACTATTTTTAGATTATCTAGATCCTTCTAAATCTTAAACATATTGGCAGACTGAACATCAATTTCTTACTCTGAGGTGAGTCCAGTCTTACCTATTTGTTACCGAGCTGGTCTATTTTGGTCACCAATATTGCTGACAAGTCGGAGCTTTTTTTGCCTCTGGATAGCTGCCTATGTGCTGCCTGTGCATATTTTCAAAAAAACCGTGCTAAGTGTTGCTCAAGTCAATTAGCACTTCCCAAGAAAACAAGTATGAGCACTCACTGGCGTTTTATCAGATTTTGCATCAGCATTATAAACGCAGCAGGAAAAGGTGAATTCTCATATGTGTTTATTGCGGTACACCTGTGTACTATTGAGTCGTTCTGGCTAAAGAACTGTTTTCTTTATTTTCTTCTTGGGTGTCCGTGCCTTATCTATCCCGACCGAACACATATAAAAATATCGTTCAATTGTTCAATAGACCGTGTGAAATTGGAAAAGTATCCGACGAAGGTTAAAACTGCACGTGCACGTTTTCATCGATGGACATTGAGCAGCTCTTGCTCCTCCTCAGGTGGGCCTTCACGCCGACCTGATGAAGAAGAACTTTGACCGTGCCCTGCGGGAGATCTGGCTGGTCACCATTTCAGAACTGCAGGCGCAGGCGGACTCCCCTGTCGGACGTAAGTTAAACCTCGTCCCTGGTTTTAAATTCGTTGTAAATACCAGTGGCCAGACGATTTATTTGTTGTCCCCTGCAGGGATTACTCTGCCCCTGAGATAATGAAGCCTCACCAAAAGAAAAGGGCAGATGGAAACTGACGAGGCAGGGAATGCCTATCCCTAATGCGTGAAGTAGACAGTCTAGGTACAAGATTGTGACATCATAATTCATGGAAAGGTTAAATGGCTCCTCAATGAGGATCAGTGCCACTTTTTTAAGAAAAAAGTGTCATCTTCTGGTTCTCCAGGTTTTTCCCCAACTATGTTGGTAATATCAAGCATTTCTTATACCTAATGATCAACAGCCGCACTCCACTGCCCGTATTGTTCACCCCAATGATATGAAGGTACATGTATTACTGCGGACAATGAATGCCCCAAACTCCTGTTAATGTGGCCTCTTCACGAAAAGTGTGGGATGTATAGATCTGTTTCATAGTACCATGACTTTAACACTTAAACCAACACAGCAGACAGATGAACGCGTTTCGACAAAAATTGTCTTCTTCAACATCTATGGCATGAGGGATAAGGATAGATGTTGAAGAAGACAATTCATATGTCCGCTGTTTTGGTTTAAGTGTTAACATCTGTCAACCACTGTTATACAATACCATGACTGTATTATACCATATTTTCTTACCATCTCGCTCACCTACCACAGACATGAAATGTACTTACACATCTATTATTTCATGCGTCTAGCCTGAAAACTTTCGTTGTATGTACATTTCACTGTCTCAGTTGCGTACCGCCGACTGAGGTAGATAAGGAGACCCAAACGTGCTGATACTGGGGCTTTACTTTCTTCCCCTGGTTCTGTGTGTGCCTAACGCACTTGGTGTGGCAATCATTTCCAATGATGTTGTTTACATTGGCGTAACCTGGAAAGATAGAGCCTTATCGATGGTATTGACTGTATTACGGGTGCGCAAACCTATAGTGGCTGTTATTAAGTATCCGGAAGATTTGCTGTGCGCGTATCAGAAACAACGTGTTTTTGGGTGGACCCTGCTGAAATCTAGTTCATTATACATACGGGTTGCGAATTTTTCGAACTTTCTCGGATTTATCTGGAGGAGCCGGATTGGCTCAAGTAAGGTTTGAACTAAGGTCTAATGGTGCTAGCAATTCTTGGAGGAATGATGAATACATTATCGATATTGCGAATAGCGGAAAGTGGTGTTCCATGTCCCCGGATAATGGACGATGATAAGTCCCGTGAAATCCACAAAAACTGGTCACATATCTTATACCCACACGCTGCCATTGAACTTGGAATGTATGAAATAATCTGAAGGGCCCTAACTTTCACTGTAGTTTCTACTTCTGTTAGTGAAAGATTAACTCATATACTTGAAGAAAGTTACTGACCACATACATATTGTGCAGGTATGTACTTGCAACCAGCCTTCATGATGCATACCTGGACAGTTCTTGGGACTTCATTTGTATAGATTGCGTGTGACTTGGAATGACAACGCTTTAACCCGCGCCCCACCGGGGGTCCGGCGCCACCTTCGCCACCGGGGGCATCGATGGCCCCCTCTAACTCCGAAAATATGGAGGTTAGTGCAAATCTGCAAAGTGCATTAGAAATTTCGCGTGAATTCAGTAAGAAATTACTTTCCATGTTTAAGCGTTCAGGTCAATGGTTTGACCTCAAGAGGTCAAATTAGGTTACATTAGGCTATTTTCACTCAAATATGCAATGCTTAAGAAAACTGGGCATAACTTTTATGCCATTAGAGCTATTGAGGTCTGGTAAAGTGCATTTGATAGAAAAAATGCCAGACCTTTTTGCGCTATGTGGAACGTAATGACAACCCGCCAGTAGTTTGACCTCCAGAGGTCACCTCACGTCCTCATGTGACCTGAGGTCACCAAAGGTCAGAAAGTGAACTTGCCCTATATCAATTGAAAGCCAGTGATAAGACATACACGATGGTGTTTGGTTCAGCGCTCTAGCTTAATTAGGTCAAAAGTTATTGTCAAAATACTGTGTTTGACCCCTGGTGACCTTGGATGACCTCGGAGGGGTCGAAGGGCAAATATGACCCTTGGGATTCGTGAAAGGGTGTCCAAGAACGCTTTTGGAGCAAGCTGGGCATTTGAAGTCGTTTTTGTGGCTTTTAGATCATAAGACAGCTTTTCCCCATGCTTTTTCAATGGGAGAGGTCACCTCGTGACCTCACCTCAGGTCATGAAATCAGAAAATCCCAGATATACAGCTTGTAGACCCTGGGGGGTCATAAAGTGTAGGAAGTTTCAAATTGATCGACTAAGAAATGTAGCTCTTATAGAGCTCAATATTTGAAGCAAGGTGACCTTGGTTGACCTCGTCTGGTGACCTGACTTTGGGTGGCCCCAAGTAAAACCTTTCAGGGATGATGGGGAAATGATGAGAGTGAGAGATAGAGCCCTCAACCGCGTTGCTGCGTCTCGTCGTTTTTCTGCTATCCCGAAAAAACCTTAGGGGGAATCGATGGCCGCTGTGAGGCGAGGATTAAACGAGACATGGTGCCACCCATAGGCCCCTATATAAGATCTTTGGTACCACCCAGTGGTGGATTTAAGCCGATTTGGTTTGGGGGACGGGTCCCAAATCGTGAACAACATTTTTTTAGGAAAATCGGCGAAAATTTGGGGTTTCGAGGGCGAGAACAGTGTTTTCTTGCCCCCCCCCTCCCTCCTTCCCTGGATCTGCATCTGCTGCTACCACCTCTTGCGTAGTTAAAAAGGATGATAACGAACTTTCATTAGACTCGAAAGGCCCGCTGTTCTAAAACGGATTACACTTCCCTCTGGCTTTGAAGTCCCTTTGCTGGATGCATTTTGGCTTGCTTTCTGAACTAGAGTGTTCATATTACATTTGGTAATGTTAGCCCATACCATGATATTTAGTATAGACCAGAGGCCAAAAATTGTTTGCGCTTTGTTTTTAGTAAGCACAATTATTATGCCTTGTTCTTCCGTGAGTCTTCTAAAGAAGAATAAACTTAACAACCACATATCGATATCGAACTTTGTTGTCGTCCTATACCAACTACTCCTTTCGGTCCTCCTCCGGCATACGATGAATAGAAACTACGATGGAAACGATTATTACGATAGCGGTATAGTCCTTCCCCTTCAACCATCCTATCCTTATCCTTATCCTACAGTGAGTTTTTGCTTAAGTTTGTCATTTATGTCCCTCACCTTCATTACGACCGGCGTCAGAATAGCCACATGGATAGTGGAGATGCTGTGTGTCAAACAAAAACTCAACTACGATAACAAAACACAGTTTATACACTTTACAACAAACGTGGGACACATAATTGCTTGCTATATGACCTAACACAACTTACAGAATGTATAAACTCGTCCTATTCTCGTCGATGCTTCCCTGTGCTAAGGAGTTGCTGTCGGCCACAGGACAAATCGCCGGCGTTTTACGCGCGGCTCAGCGACGCGCTGGAGATTCTGCGCAGATTTTTCCACGCAGATGGCCAGGGCGTTCCCATGGAGGCGCTACAGGGGGAGGCCTTCGACTCCGCCAGCCGCAGTCTCAAGGTCAGTGTAGAGGATATGTTGTTGTAATTTGTTATAGCCTGTGGTAATGTCACTGTGTTGGTTTTATAGTAAAAGCTTTCATCAGCATGCGAACTAGTTTTTTCCAGGTTGAAATACAGGTCAAAGTGAGACAATACATTTCAAGTGTTCACGATATTTCAGCGACAGCGCTATTTTCAGCCTATAAAAATTCGGCTTGCAAATCATCACTATATATTATTTCATTCATGTAAAGAGTATTACCGTAAACGTTTATTACACACTACACATCAAATGCGAAGAATCAATCGTTTCCACTACAAATCTATAAATGCAAAGAGGACAATCCTCGGGCTTTAGGGCAGAAAACTGGGCAGAGCTGCAGGTGGCGACATTCGTGAGGAGGACGACGTGACAGGGACATAGAATCAAGAGGCGACGGGGCCAGGGCCAGCAGAGCGCGCCAGCCCATCGGTGGAGGAAGACGCAGCGGCAAAGAAGTAGCGGCAAAGGCACAGCGGCGAGGACGGAGAAGCGGCGGAGGCGCGACGCAGGGGCGGAGGGCGACGCAGCGGCGGAGGACGCGGCGAAGCGGCGGAGGCGCGGCGCAGAGGCGGAGGAAGCTGAGCCGGGGGCGGATGGCAGTCATTTAGCTTGTTCAATGGCGCACGAGACCGATAAAGAGGGGAATTCTGGTGTCGAGGCTGGTGGAGAGGAAATATCTGGCAATCATCAGGAACGGCTCAACATCAATTCCAGAGATACCAGAACGACGCGACCATGGGTGACAACACCTCAGCAAAGCCGCAACCAGCCAGAAGGGAAGGCGAAACAAGACACACCGGCGCATACGCCGTGGGCTAAGACGGCTGGACAGCTGAAGTGAGCAACACTTGAGTCTCCATTTTATGCCTGGGCCCGTGAGGCCCAGCATATGACGTGCATATAATTGACATCTTACGTAAATGATCGTGATTGTATTTAAACTAAAACAGTAGTCGTAAAGAGCCTACCAAATGCTCTGATTTCATACTTCAGTCGTTCTGAAAAACATCACCGGCGGATGAATATCCGATTCCAGAGCTGGTCCTCAGTCTGGGGGCAGCTGGCACACTAGGTAGAGGAGGTAGACAAAGTAGTACAGCCGGCAGGCTGGGTAGAGGAGTTAGACAAAGAAGTACGAGCCGGGAGGCGATTGTTTCTCCTTAAATGGTTAGTGCTACTAAACACAGAATATGAAGCCAGTTTTTTTCTCGTTATATCATACACGTTTAACACGCACATTGACGGGGGTCTGAGCCACCTTCGCTTTGACGGGAAGGAAGGGGGCGGGTACCCGTACCCCTAAAATTTCGAGAACCACGGTAGGTAGCAAAAAGTGGTAAACGGCATTGGGTAGCCCATGTACTTCTCCATCGAAAATATTTGAACCATTTTTTGTCAGGTCACAATTAAGGTCACGAGAGGTCAAAACACGCTGTCATAAGGATAACATGTAAATGAAGGTTTTCGGCCATTTCATCTGAACAAGTAAAGATAGAGCAAAACGACTTAAACTATATTAATCCTCGCAGCAAGCCGAATCAAATGATATATAATTTGGCATTGCCAGGTCAAATCAAGGATTTGACCTGACCTGAAGTAGGGGAGCACATCTTAGAGAACTTGGTGGGTCTATTATGTGTTATGAGCTTCAATCGGGTAAGTTCACCCTGTTCCGACTTAGGCTATCTTAAAATTTTTTAAGGTCAGGTCACTTGACCTGTACTGGTGACCTTACCTGAGCTGACCTAACATTAAAATTTTCGCAGAATTTGTAAAAATGATGAGAGAAAAGGTATGCCAAGTGCGGCGGCGCTTACGCGCCGCCGTTTTTATGGTGTCTCCAAAAAACTCGAGGGGTGGGGGGCGGGTACCAGCCCCCCGTCAATGGGCGTGTTAATAAATCAGTCCAATGCATGACTGATATCTTCGTTAGGTGATACCTATTTTTCACATTCATTTATAGGGGTTGCGTGGCTCAATGGAAGACCACCTACCTTCTGAGTCACACGCCCCGGGTTTATGTCCCGTCAGAGACTTTGAAAAAGTTGATCTGATCCCCAAATCATTCCCAACAGGGTGAGAGTTGGCGACGCCGTATAACTCCTGGCAGGTGGAGCGTCGTTAAGACCCAATAGTTATTACTATTTTATACATTTATACTCATGGAAGAAATATATCGTTAATGTTGTCAAGTTTTCCAGTGTGATCTACTCCACTCTTTTTAATTTCGTTTGACAGTTCCGATCTTAATCTTTGTAGGTAAAACTAAACAAATATATTCCATACTTGGCCTACATTTACAGATTCCGAAAATTAGATCGGTCACCTTAAACACCAAAGTCTGAGTATGTGCCTGTCTAGACTCGTGTCTAGACTTCCACATTCAGCCCCTCTGCGTTGGAGGCGATTACTGCTTGATTAATGCTAAGCCGCTGAAAATTGGCTCTGCAGCGGGGTCTTGGACCACAGGTGTGCAGAGCCCGGACAAGTCTTTATCTAGACACTTATTCTGGGCGCTGGATGTTTATGGATTTTGTTGTCTGAGACCGTGTAAACATGTTTGGGAACTTATCAACAGTTATATTTCATGCCGTTAAAATGGATAGGAGGTTATGAGCAAGCCAGGTAACAGTTTTACGCTAAAGATTTCCAGATGGAGGAGCAAAAGAAATGTGTTACGCCGCTCTTCATCCCCACATTTATTTGTTAGCTTCCTTTGTTTCCACTTTCTCGCTTTGGTATGGTGAACCGATTTCACCGAGACAGACCTCACCTGCGCTACAGCTCAGCAAGGGACGCAAACGCGCCACAGGTGACTGGACGAGATGTGATTTCGAGGAGTTTAAAACCGAACCGTACATCTTTAGATACTTCTTCCCAAAGGCTCACTCTGCATATGCATTTTTCAAACACATCGTTAAGTCAAGGGCCATTGAACACGCGACTCAAGTTGTGGTGAGCTAAGCGTTCAGGGTGACAGAATCGCTTAAATACGGCTTCATTGTTGCCGACAAATCTTCTGCCACTGGGTTCTAACATGTTTTTGCACTTATTCAGATGTCACCGTGACTGAATGTCCGGGAGAAAGCTGGGTTCAGGAATCCCATGGATTCTGGCTCTCTCATAGGGTTTCGTATTGGCACGCCCTTGCTAACACACGTGGCCCCCCCCACTGAATCATGTAGAGATCTTCAGTCATCATCTGAACCCCCTCGTCTCCAGCTGAACAGTCTCTCCACCGACGAGCTGGTGTCCATGTTCCACGCTGAGCGGCTTCACGACCAGGAGGAGCATGAATCGCAGGAGTTCGGCACCCTCACCGTCCGCGTGTACTTCCACCACGATTCTCTCTCGGTGGAGGTGCTCAACGCCAAGAACGTCATCCCTCTTGACCCCAACGGTGAGCCTCGAGCTGGTGTGAGAACGTTAGACAATGCGCTGTTTTCCGTGCTAGTTGTTGTTAGCCAGCAGCGCATGAACAACGCTGGTGCCTAATTAGAGTATTTGGCTTAAAGATGCAGGTCATAAATGTATTCCCTCGCGTTATCTATTTTGAATGTATTTCGTATCACCTCCTATATGGCTGATTTAACAATTCCTCAAATGAATCGTGCTTAATTACATATTTCATAAACCAAATCTCCATCTGCGCTCTCTCTCTCTCTCTCTCTCTCTCTCTCTCTGCTCTCGCTCTCGCTCTCGCTCTCGCTCTCGCTCTCGCTCTCTCTCTCTCTCTCTCTCTCTCTCTCTCTCTCTCTCTCTCTCTCTCGCTCTCGCTCTCGCTCTCGCTCTCGCTCTCGCTCTCGCTCTCGCTCTCGCTCTCGCTCTCGCTCTCGCTCTCGCTCTCGCTCTCGCTCTCGCTCTCGCTCTCGCTCTCGCTCTCGCTCTCGCTCTCGCTCTCGCTCTCGCTCTCTCTCTCTCTCTCTCTCTCTCTCTCTCTCTCTCTCTCTCTCTCTCTCTCTCTCTCTCTCTCTCTCTCTCTCTCTCTCTCTCTCTCTCTCTCTCTCTCTCTCTGCTCTTTCATTCCTCCCTTCCTTTCTTGTATTCATTCATCCATTCATCCACCCATTTTTCCATCCATCCATCCATCATTCATTCATCCATCCATCCATCCATTCATCCATCCATCCATCCATCCATCCATCCTTCCTTCCTTCCTTTCATCCATCCATCCATCCATCCATCCATCCATCCATCCATCCATCCATTCATCCATACCTTCATCCATCTATCCATTCACCCATCTATCAATCCATCCATCCATCCATCCATCCATCCATCCATCCATCCATCCATCCATCCATCCATCCATCCATCCATCCATCCATCCATCCATCCTTCCATCCTTCCATCCATCCATCCATCCATCCATCAATCTATCCATCCTCCCTTCCCTCCCTTCTTCCCTCCATCTCCCTTCCTCCCACTTTCCCTGTCCCCACTCCTCCGCAGGTTCTCTTCCGTTGTCTCTAACGTGTCGATTTTCAGGTTTGAGCGATCCGTTTGTCATCATCGAACTTCTACCACGGCAAGAGTTCTCCTCCTGCGTCGAACAACAAACCGTGGTACACAAGCGAACACTTAACCCTGTGTTCGACGAGTGTTTTGAATAGTAAGTGGAAAGGATTTACTCTCGTATTCAAAGCTTTGAATTGGGCCGCAGAGTCTCCGGTGTTTTCAACAGTAGAGCAGTTCTGCTGATAGAATGTTTGCTTGTTCGAAATATTTTCCGAAGTAAACGCGACGTGGTTCAATCAAAGGGTCGAGAGGATGCGTGTTTATGCGTTCTAGGAAATACTTCATCGAAATTCAATTTGGTATCAACACTGGCACAGCGAGGCTTGGGATTGCATGGCTCGGTTACTATTAGCCTTATCCAACATTGCTGAAAATAGATTGGAGTGAATCTTTGGTTTGGACTTCAGGCTCTTACCTGCAGATTGCGTTGGGTCACAATACCTCAGTATATTTGTGAAATTTGCTTAAATTGAAATGGATCTCGAATCAGGTGTCTGTTTTGGAGTGGAGTAATTCGTCAACGAATGGTTCAGATTCGACGTGATTTGCAATGCTTGCTCCGCAACAAGCGGACTCGCCGACCTGTTTTTCTCAGTTGAAATGAAAATGGAACATCGCTGTTTTCAGCTGCAATTGTGAAGGGTTGTTTCACTGTTTGTGCTTCAGTCAGGAAACTTCAAAGCAAAACTCAAATTGAATTTGAAATTACCTGCAGCTTATGTCGGAAATGTGTAGCAAGGCAATGGCGGATCCAAGGGGGCAAAAAGGCAATTGCCCCCAAACGGAAAAGCTCAGGGCAAAACTATGTTTTTGCCCCCAATGCGATCGACCTCCTTCTTACCCCGACTCCTTTTAGCTTGCAAGCAAAATTTTGGTGCTTCAACTCTCAACTTCAAACAGAATTAGAAAGTTCAGTGAAAATATTGTGGCTTTGATAGGAAAAAATGTATCTTGAGCCCATATTTTTCACACCGTGACGTTTTTTATTTTTATTTTTGCTTTTCGTCTCCAGTTGCCAAAATCCTACCAAAAAGGCATATTGTAGCGCAATTTTCACTGCGCGACTTTTTTGCTTTTCGACTTTGGTTTGCCCCTCCCAAACCAACCGGCTAGATCCGCCACTGTAGCAAGGATCATATGCGCACATGGAAGTGTTGACTCATGTAGATTTGAAAAAAATTCCTTGGACAAGACGTTTGCTGGACAGAGGTAAAAAGCACGACCAGTTACAAAATCAAGAGCTGAACATGAAAATACGATGGTAATTTAAAACAATTCAAATACTAAGCGCCAGATTCAGTCGGCTGTTTTCTCTTGTTTTTTTTTTTTGGGGGGTTCGTCATGCCGGCTAAAAAACGTTGCACGGCGAAGGCGGCTCTCTTTGATTAATTGGCTTTGATTGAATCTCGTGTTCTATCCTAGACTCGAGCAGATAGGCCAAGTAACGTCTATCAAACTCTACATTATATTTTAAAAGAATAGCAGCATCTTCTGGAATCCAGTACAAAAGAGGAACACATAGCGCCAATATTGAACCTATGACGTAATGAATGACAAAGGCTAAACCAGTCAAGCAACGTACCTATTAGCGCTTATTAACCACCTCGCGTGCGCACGCGCACGTCCCTTTGAACTTTTGATAGATTTTGATCTCGCATGCAGTTAAATGTACTCTCAAATCAGTAATGAAATTTACACATGAATTTTTACTCTTAAGCGGATGCCAAATTCAAAGGACTATGTATAAAGGAGTGCAAAGGGAGCGGATCTCCTATGAATGCAGAGGCAATGTCTAAGCGCCATGTTAACCCTCGCCCACCGGAAGGCCATCGATGGCCCCTTAAGGTTTTTCCGGGATAGCAGAAAACGACGAGGCGCAGCACCGCAGTTGAGGGCTCTACCTCTCACTGCATCATTTTCCCATCATCCCTGAAATTTTTACCCCGGGTCACCCAAGGTCAGGTCACCAGACGAGGTCAACCAAGGTCACCTCACTTCACTTTAGAGCTCTGTAAGAGCTACATTTCAAAGTCGATCGATTTGAAACTTCCTACACTTCATGACCCTCCAGGGTCTACAAGGTGTATATCCGGGATTTTTCGATTTCGTGCCCTGAGGTTAGGTCACGAGGCGACCTCTCCCATTGGAAAAGCATAGGAAAAGTTGTTTCATGATATAAAAGCCACAAAAATGATTGCAAATACTCAGACTGCTCAGAACAACGTTTTTGGACACCCTTTCACGGATCCCAGGGGTCATATTTGCCCTTTGACTTTTCCAAGGTCATCCAAGGTCACCAGAGGTCAAAAACAGTATTTTGGCAATAACTTTTGACCTAATTAAGCTAGAGCGGTGAAACAAACACCATCGTGTTTGTCTTGTCACTGGCTTTCATTTGACATACGGCAAGGTCACTTTCTGACCTTTCGTGACCTCAGGTCATATTAGGTCACGAGGTGACCTCTGGAGGTCAAACCACTGGCGGGAGGTCTTTACTTTCCACATAGCGGAAAAAGTACTGGCAATTTGCTATCAAATGTACTTTACCAGGCCTCAATAGCTCTAATGGCATAAGAGTTATGCCCAGTTTGCTCAATCATTGCATATTTGAGAAAAATAGCCGATCTTGACCTAATTTGACCTCTGAGGTCAAACCATTGACCTGAGCACTAAAACATGCAAAGTAATTTCTTACTGAATTCACGCAAGCTTTCTATTGCACTTTGCAGATTTGCGCTAAAGCCCATATTTTCGGAGTTAGAGGGGGCCATCGATGGCCCTCGGTGGGGCGAAGGTGGCGCCGGACCCCGGTGGGGCGCGGGTTAAAGCACAACTTCAAGCTCATGATCAAGCGAAATGGAAAGGTCGCTGCATTGCCGAGAGCGAAAAATTGCTACAAAGCCATTCACATTAAAATATATCATTCGGTAGTGCAATGCCTCTAAATGTGTCGTCCTCTTGTAGTGAGCTGTAGTGTATTCTGGCGCGTCAGTGGTGTGACATTGTTTCCACAGTTCAGTGACACTGGAGCAGTGCCGATCAGAGGGAGCCATGATCCTCTTCACGGTCATGGACCACGACGTACTGACGTTCAACGACTTCGCCGGCGAGGCTTACCTATCGCTGAATCAGGTGAGCACAGCAGGAGGCTGGGTTCGAATCCCGCAGTTTGCTTGAATTTTATCGTGGCAAAAATTGGAGGCTTTTTATAGAACTGTCCTCGTTAAGACATCACTGGCTTTCGGATGCAATGTATTATTGACGATTTCTGTAATTATTTTTAAATTATTTTATTTTTAGAGTGCACGAGTTCAAACACTATGGCTATCAAAGAAAGCCCAGTGACCCATGGCAGGAAATTGGAAGTGTTCCAGTAACTAGCCGATGTTTGATGTCAATCCTGTCTGCAGATTCCTGGCGTAGATCGGGGAAGTGCGAATTCGGACAACTTCCACGGCCTGAAGGAAATCGAGTTGAACCTGATGCACCAGCAGAACAAAGGTAGATGATTGAGTGAGGCGGCATCTAATCTTTCCCCGGACCCGCGTGGCTATCTGGGAAGTTCTAGTTTCCAAATGGCGGAAGAAGCTAAGTACTTCTGAATGTTGTTGAAGGTCATGACTCAGTCAGGGCCGTCGCCACCGCGGGGGGGGCCTAGAGGCCGGGCCCCCACTGTTAAAAAGCCCCCTTTTGGCCGGACATACCATGAAAATGCCAAATTTAAGCGGACGTGGGGTTTTGAAGGGTGTCACCACTGGCCCTGCCCCCCTCACTCGAAAATCTGTGGCGACGCCCTTGGTTATGCGTAATACCAAATGATTGCGGCGATATGAACAAAGGCCGGAAACATGTAACATGTTCCGCACTTTTCATGGCCCAATATACTGAACAATCGGTACGCATCAGAGGCAAGAGGGACTTGCGAATAGAGTGTGATTTTAGCTAAAAATAACTGCGAGATAAGTAAAGACACATTTAACTCCGAAACAGTCTGGACACGGTAAAACAGATAGAAACATTGGCTGTTTACAAATAGGTTTTAAGCACTGAAAAATTTGCTTAGAGCCTCTAAGGTTCATATATGAGGCTATAGATATGCGCCAGGATGCTCGGTTTCATTCTATGGCGAATGGGGGAAGATGCTATTACAGGTATGCGTATGTGCAAACCGTGTGTTCATATAATTGCACGGAAATAAAAACGAGCAAACTGAGGGCTGAGGTAATGTAAAATAGTATGTTTCGAAGTCTTACCAACTTTAGTTTTTACTTATGACTGCCTGCTCAAATTCAGTGTGGTGGGAAGGAAAATAACATGCTGTTACATGCTATACAATATATATAACAATAATGTAAAGGTACACACTGACAAGTTGGATATTAAATATATTAAAAATCAAACACACGGACGCGTTTCGTTACTTCTTCAGCGTGTGTTTGAAAAGAGTAAAACTGTCTGTCGATGAATGCAGGTTTCTAGAAACTCACGTGAGACTAAACGTAAATAATTTTTGCCAATATTTTTGATATTAAGAAGTCCCTTCTGGAATTTATATTTTATTTTTTTGTTCAATTAAGGCCGACTTTTAATATCTTTAATATCCAACTTGCCACTGTGTACCTTTACTTTAGCGTTAACCTGCCAAATGGCTCTTCTATATATATATATATATATATATATATATATGCAGGTATTATTAAAAATCACAGCTTCCTTGGCATTAATTAGTTTCTTGTGCGTCGCTTCGAGTTGGCGGATAAGGCTACGTTCGTTGTCGTTATATTTATAAAGAATTGTACAAAATGACATCTATTGACGTTTCACCTTCCATAAGGCATCTTCATGAATACAAATGATATGCAGTTACATTTTACAAGTATAGAATAGATAACATATTTTTAGTTTCGATACGGTACAAAGCACATTTTAATCTCTTCGCTGACATTTTTTAAATTGAACACTGGTCAGAAAACAATCGAATGATTCATCGCATAACACGTTGACTAGATATTAGTGCACCTACTCCGGAAAAAACCCATCAAATGAAACGCACAACAATATGAAACATAACATAAAACTCAGCTAAACGTGAATGTAAATTTAAAGCTTAGCTGAACCCTTCCCAATCTAAAGTGTTTTGTCATAAAGTGCCAGTGTTGTGGATTGTTTTGTCTGGATGTTGATGATGGGTGATGTGTTTCTGATGATAACTGTTTCTAGTGTGGTGAGTCGCCGCCGATCGTTGCAGTGTGCGATGATTTCTGTGTTGGTGGTAAGCATGTCTCTGGTGATGCTGATGCCATGGTGTTCGTGCATGTGTTTCTTCGGTGAACCTTGTTGTATATGCATTGTGAGTCTGCGGCTGAGTGTTGTTGTTGTGTAGCCAACGTAATATACCTCGCGGGTTTCGCAGTCCCCGGCTGTACATCGGTAGCGGTATATTACGTTGGTCTGCTTCAGTGGTGCCTGCTTGTGGGTGTTGTTCTTCATGACAAGTGTTGATGTCTTGGGGTTAGTGTAGTAGATGTTGAGGCGTATTTTCTTGTTTGGGTCAGTAGGTACTGTGTTGCGTTTCACGATGTTAGTGATTGCCTTCTCATCCGCCTTCCATGATGAAGTGAGAGTGTTCTTGTAGTGGACGGTAATACTTCCCTGCGGTGTCTGTGTGCCTTCATGCCTACGTGTCTCCGTGGTGCCTGCGGTGTCTTCGTGCAGTGTCTGCGGTGTCTGTGGATCGTTTTCCATGTAGTCATTTAACATTTTGTGTGTGACGCGGTCAAAATCAGAGTTGCTGTAGCCGTTATCAACTAAAATTTTCCGCACTCTCTTTAGTTCTAGGTTAACTAACTGCCAGGAGCTGCAGTTTCTCAGCGACCTACGCACGTAGGAGCGGATGACCCCTAGCTTATATGCATCTGAGCAGTCCCCTTCTCCATTCATACACCTGCCTAAATTTGTCGGCTTACGATAGACATCAGTTACAAACTGGCCTTCCTGCACATCGATCATAACATCAAGGAATGGCAGTTTGTTGTTGACACTCTTTTCAACTGTGAAGTTGAGTCCTGAGCTATCCTGTAGCGCTTTCAGAAGTCTATCCAGGCATTCATCGTTCGTTACATCGACAAAGATATCATCAATATACCGATAATATAGAGAGAACATCGTTTCGTGGCAGAGAGCCTGACTCTCAACATGCCCCATGAAAGCTTGGGCAAATAAAACGCCCAAAGGCGACCCCATTGCAACACCATCCACTTGTACATACAGCTTACCTTCTGGGCTTCGGAAGGGGGCTTCCTTAGTACAGAGCCGTAAGAGCCCTTCGAGGACTTTCCTGGGAAGGTTAAGCGGCGGGAGAGAATCATGCTCGTAGACATTCTTCAAGATTATATCAATGGTAGTTTCAATAGGGACATTCGTGAACAAGCTTTCTACGTCCAAAGAAACTAGAGAACCTTTTGGCTTATTCAATTTCAGGATATCAACAAACTCATCCACTGACTTAATGGCATGATCGGTGTTTATGTAGGGCGTAACTATCTCATTAACTTTCTTTGCAATATGATATGTGGGTGTGGGGATTTGGGAGATTATGGGTCTGAGAGGCTTACTTGCTTTGTGAGTCTTAACGTTACCATATAGGTATCCCGGACTAAACTCACCTACCACTTTACTGAAATGAACACCTCCTTTGTGGGCATTGGCCACATCAATCAGCTTATTCACTTTAGTTTTCAAGGATGCCGTGGGGTCTTTGCTGATCTGCTTAAATTTACTGGTATCTGATAGGATCGCACGCACTTTATGTAAATAATCGTCTGTGTCAAGGATCACAAACACAGCACTTTTGTCAGCTCTTCTGATGACGATATCAGGGTTTTCTTTTAGTTCTTTGGCAGCCTGCCTCAATCTAGGCGTGAGAATACCGGTGCTGGTTCTATGCCTCTTTCGCGTAGATTCTGCCTGGAGCTGAGGCTGGATATCCGGGTTGATTTCTATTTTTCCCTGCTCCTTAAGCTTGCACAGATCTTCAAAAAGAATTGCAATCTCAGTTTTCTTCTGGTTTTGGTCGTATTTCGGGTAAAAATGACAATTAAGTCCGAGGTTAAGAAACTCTTCCTGCTCTTTAGTTAGTAAAACGCTTGAGAGATTAACGAATCCAACTTTACTATCTGCTACTTCCAACGGGCCTTTATACAAATGACCAAGCTTTTTCAGTATTCTCGTTCTTACTACTTCACGGTGGTCATCGAGGATGGAATCAAGACACACATCCGTCTCACGTTTCAGTTCAGGAGATACGTTCAAATCGTTATACTGCGTATAAAGGTTATGTAGCTTACCTTCAAGTTCGGTTATCAGTTTTTTCTTGTCTTCTAGTTGTTTGGACGTCAGCCTTAAGCGAAAATCAGCAACGAAACTTGCCTCTTGCACTACTTCATTATGTATATTAATATTAGTGTATTTGGGAAGTAGTTTTTCTTTAATGCAGGTATTATTAAAAATCACAGCTTCCTTGGCATTAATTAGTTTCTTGTGCGTCGCTTCGAGTTGGCGGATAAGGCTACGTTCGTTGTCGTTATATTTATAAAGAATTGTACAAAATGATATCTATTGACGTTTCACCTTCCATAAGGCATCTTCATGAATACAAATGATATGCAGTTACATTTTACAAGTATAGAATAGATAACATATTTTTAGTTTCGATACGGTACAAAGCACATTTTAATCTCTTCGCTGACATTTTTTAAATTGAACACTGGTCAGAAAACAATCGAATGATTCATCGCATAACACGTTGACTAGATATTAGTGCACCTACTCCGGAAAAAAACCCATCAAATGAAACGCACAACAATATGAAACATAACATAAAACTCAGCTAAACGTGAATGTAAATTTAAAGCTTAGCTGAACCCTTCCCAATCTAAAGTGTTTTGTCATAAAGTGCCAGTGTTGTGGATTGTTTTGTCTGGATGTTGATGATGGGTGATGTGTTTCTGATGATAACTGTTTCTAGTGTGGTGAGTCGCCGCCGATCGTTGCAGTGTGCGATGATTTCTGTGTTGGTGGTAAGCATGTCTCTGGTGATGCTGATGCCATGGTGTTCGTGCATGTGTTTCTTCGGTGAACCTTGTTGTATATGCATTGTGAGTCTGCGGCTGAGTGTTGTTGTTGTGTAGCCAACGTAATATACCTCGCGGGTTTCGCAGTCCCCGGCTGTACATCGGTAGCGGTATATTACGTTGGTCTGCTTCAGTGGTGCCTGCTTGTGGGTGTTGTTCTTCATGACAAGTGTTGATGTCTTAGGGTTAGTGTAGTAGATGTTGAGGCGTATTTTCTTGTTTGGGTCAGTAGGTACTGTGTTGCGTTTCACGATGTTAGTGATTGCCTTCTCATCCGCCTTCCATGATGAAGTGAGAGTGTTCTTGTAGTGGACGGTAATACTTCCCTGCGGTGTCTGTGTGCCTTCATGCCTACGTGTCTCCGTGGTGCCTGCGGTGTCTTCGTGCAGTGTCTGCGGTGTCTGTGGATCGTTTTCCATGTAGTCATTTAACATTTTGTGTGTGACGCGGTCAAAATCAGAAACAACAACACTCAGCCGCAGACTCACAATGCATATACAACAAGGTTCACCGAAGAAACACATGCACGAACACCATGGCATCAGCATCACCAGAGACATGCTTACCACCAACACAGAAATCATCGCACACTGCAACGATCGGCGGCGACTCACCACACTAGAAACAGTTATCATCAGAAACACATCACCCATCATCAACATCCAGACAAAACAATCCACAACACTGGCACTTTATGACAAAACACTTTAGATTGGGAAGGGTTCAGCTAAGCTTTAAATTTACATTCACGTTTAGCTGAGTTTTATGTTATGTTTCATATTGTTGTGCGTTTCATTTGATGGGTTTTTTCCGGAGTAGGTGCACTAATATCTAGTCAACGTGTTATGCGATGAATCATTCGATTGTTTTCTGACCAGTGTTCAATTTAAAAAATGTCAGCGAAGAGATTAAAATGTGCTTTGTACCGTATCGAAACTAAAAATATGTTATCTATTCTATACTTGTAAAATGTAACTGCATATCATTTGTATTCATGAAGATGCCTTATGGAAGGTGAAACGTCAATAGATGTCATTTTGTACAATTCTTTATAAATATAACGACAACGAACGTAGCCTTATCCGCCAACTCGAAGCGACGCACAAGAAACTAATTAATGCCAAGGAAGCTGTGATTTTTAATAATACCTGCATTAAAGAAAAACTACTTCCCAAATACACTAATATTAATATACATAATGAAGTAGTGCAAGAGGCAAGTTTCGTTGCTGATTTTCGCTTAAGGCTGACGTCCAAACAACTAGAAGACAAGAAAAAACTGATAACCGAACTTCAAGGTAAGCTACATAACCTTTATACGCAGTATAACGATTTGAACGTATCTCCTGAACTGAAACGTGAGACGGATGTGTGTCTTGATTCCATCCTTGATGACCACCGTGAAGTAGTAAGAAAGAGAATACTGAAAAAGCTTGGTCATTTGTATAAAGGCCCGTTGGAAGTAGCAGATAGTAAAGTTGGATTCGTTAATCTCTCAAGCGTTTTACTAACTAAAGAGCAGGAAGAGTTTCTTAACCTCGGACTTAATTGTCATTTTTACCCGAAATACGACCAAAACCAGAAGAAAACTGAGATTGCAATTCTTTTTGAAGATCTGTGCAAGCTTAAGGAGCAGGGAAAAATAGAAATCAACCCGGATATCCAGCCTCAGCTCCAGGCAGAATCTACGCGAAAGAGGCATAGAACCAGCACCGGTATTCTCACGCCTAGATTGAGGCAGGCTGCCAAAGAACTAAAAGAAAACCCTGATATCGTCATCAGAAGAGCTGACAAAAGTGCTGTGTTTGTGATCCTTGACACAGACGATTATTTACATAAAGTGCGTGCGATCCTATCAGATACCAGTAAATTTAAGCAGATCAGCAAAGACCCCACGGCATCCTTGAAAACTAAAGTGAATAAGCTGATTGATGTGGCCAATGCCCACAAAGGAGGTGTTCATTTCAGTAAAGTGGTAGGTGAGTTTAGTCCGGGATACCTATATGGTAACGTTAAGACTCACAAAGCAAGTAAGCCTCTCAGACCCATAATCTCCCAAATCCCCACACCCACATATCATATTGCAAAGAAAGTTAATGAGATAGTTACGCCCTACATAAACACCGATCATGCCATTAAGTCAGTGGATGAGTTTGTTGATATCCTGAAATTGAATAAGCCAAAAGGTTCTCTAGTTTCTTTGGACGTAGAAAGCTTGTTCACGAATGTCCCTATTGAAACTACCATTGATATAATCTTGAAGAATGTCTACGAGCATGATTCTCTCCCGCCGCTTAACCTTCCCAGGAAAGTCCTCGAAGGGCTCTTACGGCTCTGTACTAAGGAAGCCCCCTTCCGAAGCCCAGAAGGTAAGCTGTATGTACAAGTGGATGGTGTTGCAATGGGGTCGCCTTTGGGCGTTTTATTTGCCCAAGCTTTCATGGGGCATGTTGAGAGTCAGGCTCTCTGCCACGAAACGATGTTCTCTCTATATTATCGGTATATTGATGATATCTTTGTCGATGTAACGAACGATGAATGCCTGGATAGACTTCTGAAAGCGCTACAGGATAGCTCAGGACTCAACTTCACAGTTGAAAAGAGTGTCAACAACAAACTGCCATTCCTTGATGTAATGATCGATGTGCAGGAAGGCCAGTTTGTAACTGATGTCTATCGTAAGCCGACAAATTTAGGCAGGTGTATGAATGGAGAAGGGGACTGCTCAGATGCATATAAGCTAGGGGTCATCCGCTCCTACGTGCGTAGGTCGCTGAGAAACTGCAGCTCCTGGCAGTTAGTTAACCTAGAACTAAAGAGAGTGCGGAAAATTTTAGTTGATAACGGCTACAGCAACTCTGATTTTGACCGCGTCACACACAAAATGTTAAATGACTACATGGAAAACGATCCACAGACACCGCAGACACTGCACGAAGACACCGCAGGCACCACGGAGACACGTAGGCATGAAGGCACACAGACACCGCAGGGAAGTATTACCGTCCACTACAAGAACACTCTCACTTCATCATGGAAGGCGGATGAGAAGGCAATCACTAACATCGTGAAACGCAACACAGTACCTACTGACCCAAACAAGAAAATACGCCTCAACATCTACTACACTAACCCCAAGACATCAACACTTGTCATGAAGAACAACACCCACAAGCAGGCACCACTGAAGCAGACCAACGTAATATACCGCTACCGATGTACAGCCGGGGACTGCGAAACCCGCGAGGTATATTACGTTGGCTACACAACAACAACACTCAGCCGCAGACTCACAATGCATATACAACAAGGTTCACCGAAGAAACACATGCACGAACACCATGGCATCAGCATCACCAGAGACATGCTTACCACCAACACAGAAATCATCGCACACTGCAACGATCGGCGGCGACTCACCACACTAGAAACAGTTATCATCAGAAACACATCACCCATCATCAACATCCAGACAAAACAATCCACAACACTGGCACTTTATGACAAAACACTTTAGATTGGGAAGGGTTCAGCTAAGCTTTAAATTTACATTCACGTTTAGCTGAGTTTTATGTTATGTTTCATATTGTTGTGCGTTTCATTTGATGGGTTTTTTTCCGGAGTAGGTGCACTAATATCTAGTCAACGTGTTATGCGATGAATCATTCGATTGTTTTCTGACCAGTGTTCAATTTAAAAAATGTCAGCGAAGAGATTAAAATGTGCTTTGTACCGTATCGAAACTAAAAATATGTTATCTATTCTATACTTGTAAAATGTAACTGCATATCATTTGTATTCATGAAGATGCCTTATGGAAGGTGAAACGTCAATAGATGTCATTTTGTACAATTCTTTATAAATATAACGACAACGAACGTAGCCTTATCCGCCAACTCGAAGCGACGCACAAGAAACTAATTAATGCCAAGGAAGCTGTGATTTTTAATAATACCTGCATTAAAGAAAAACTACTTCCCAAATACACTAATATTAATATACATAATGAAGTAGTGCAAGAGGCAAGTTTCGTTGCTGATTTTCGCTTAAGGCTGACGTCCAAACAACTAGAAGACAAGAAAAAACGGATAACCGAACTTGAATGTAAGCTACATAACCTTTATACGCAGTATAACGATTTGAACGTATCTCCTGAACTGAAACGTGAGACGGATGTGTGTCTTGATTCCATCCTTGATGACCACCGTGAAGTAGTAAGAACGAGAATACTGAAAAAGCTTGGTCATTTGTATAAAGGCCCGTTGGAAGTAGCAGATAGTAAAGTTGGATTCGTTAATCTCTCAAGCGTTTTACTAACTAAAGAGCAGGAACAGTTTCTTAACCTCGGACTTAATTGTCATTTTTATCCGAAATACGACCAAAACCAGAAGAAAACTGAGATTGCAATTCTTTTTGAAGATCTGTGCAAGCTTAAGGAGCAGGGAAAAATAGAAATCAACCCGGATATCCAGCCTCAGCTCCAGGCAGAATCTACGCGAAAGAGGCATAGAACCAGCACCGGTATTCTCACGCCTAGATTGAGGCAGGCTGCCAAAGAACTAAAAGAAAACCCTGATATCGTCATCAGAAGAGCTGACAAAAGTGCTGTGTTTGTGATCCTTGACACAGACGATTATTTACATAAAGTGCGTGCGATCCTATCAGATACCAGTAAATTTATGCAGATCAGCAAAGACCCCACGGCATCCTTGAAAACTAAAGTGAATAAGCTGATTGATGTGGCCAATGCCCACAAAGGAGGTGTTCATTTCAGTAAAGTGGTAGGTGAGTTTAGTCCGGGATACCTATATGGTAACGTTAAGACTCACAAAGCAAGTAAGCCTCTCAGACCCATAATCTCCCAAATCCCCACACCCACATATCATATTGCAAAGAAAGTTAATGAGATAGTTACGCCCTACATAAACACCGATCATGCCATTAAGTCAGTGGATGAGTTTGTTGATATCCTGAAATTGAATAAGCCAAAAGGTTCTCTAGTTTCTTTGGACGTAGAAAGCTTGTTCACGAATGTCCCTATTGAAACTACCATTGATATAATCTTGAAGAATGTCTACGAGCATGATTCTCTCCCGCCGCTTAACCTTCCCAGGAAAGTCCTCGAAGGGCTCTTACGGCTCTGTACTAAGGAAGCCCCCTTCCGAAGACCAGAAGGTAAGCTGTATGTACAAGTGGATGGTGTTGCAATGGGGTCGCCTTTGGGCGTTTTATTTGCCCAAGCTTTCATGGGGCATGTTGAGAGTCAGGCTCTCTGCCACGAAACGATGTTCTCTCTATATTATCGGTATATTGATGATATCTTTGTCGATGTAACGAACGATGAATGCCTGGATAGACTTCTGAAAGCGCTACAGGATAGCTCAGGACTCAACTTCACAGTTGAAAAGAGTGTCAACAACAAACTGCCATTCCTTGATGTTATGATCGATGTGCAGGAAGGCCAGTTTGTAACTGATGTCTATCGTAAGCCGACAAATTTAGGCAGGTGTATGAATGGAGAAGGGGACTGCTCAGATGCATATAAGCTAGGGGTCATCCGCTCCTACGTGCGTAGGTCGCTGAGAAACTGCAGCTCCTGGCAGTTAGTTAACCTAGAACTAAAGAGAGTGCGGAAAATTTTAGTTGATAACGGCTACAGCAACTCTGATTTTGACCGCGTCACACACAAAATGTTAAATGACTACATGGAAAACGATCCACAGACACCGCAGACACTGCACGAAGACACCGCAGGCACCACGGAGACACGTAGGCATGAAGGCACACAGACACCGCAGGGAAGTATTACCGTCCACTACAAGAACACTCTCACTTCATCATGGAAGGCGGATGAGAAGGCAATCACTAACATCGTGAAACGCAACACAGTACCTACTGACCCAAACAAGAAAATACGCCTCAACATCTACTACACTAACCCCAAGACATCAACACTTGTCATGAAGAACAACACCCACAAGCAGGCACCACTGAAGCAGACCAACGTAATATACCGCTACCGATGTACAGCCGGGGACTGCGAAACCCGCGAGGTATATTACGTTGGCTACACAACAACAACACTCAGCCGCAGACTCACAATGCATATACAACAAGGTTCACCGAAGAAACACATGCACGAACACCATGGCATCAGCATCACCAGAGACATGCTTACCACCAACACAGAAATCATCGCACACTGCAACGATCGGCGGCGACTCACCACACTAGAAACAGTTATCATCAGAAACACATCACCCATCATCAACATCCAGACAAAACAATCCACAACACTGGCACTTTATGACAAAACACTTTAGATTGGGAAGGGTTCAGCTAAGCTTTAAATTTACATTCACGTTTAGCTGAGTTTTATGTTATGTTTCATATTGTTGTGCGTTTCATTTGATGGGTTTTTTTCCGGAGTAGGTGCACTAATATCTAGTCAACGTGTTATGCGATGAATCATTCGATTGTTTTCTGACCAGTGTTCAATTTAAAAAATGTCAGCGAAGAGATTAAAATGTGCTTTGTACCGTATCGAAACTAAAAATATGTTATCTATTCTATACTTGTAAAATGTAACTGCATATCATTTGTATTCATGAAGATGCCTTATGGAAGGTGAAACGTCAATAGATGTCATTTTGTACAATTCTTTATAAATATAACGACAACGAACGTAGCCTTATCCGCCAACTCGATGCGACGCACAAGAAACTAATTAATGCCAAGGAAGCTGTGATTTTTAATAATACCTGCATTAAAGAAAAACTACTTCCCAAATACACTAATATATATATATATATATATATATATATATATATATATATATATACATATTTCCGATTATATATAAGTCATTTTTTCCCACGCGTTTCGATTGTTTTATACCAATCATTATCAAGGACAACTAACGCTTCATTTTTAGTTTGTTACCTACTGAGGCTAATCTTAGTTTACAAAAGCGAATATTTTCAAGAAGGAGCAGAGGACAATATCTTAGCAACTTTCACTGAGCAAAACCACAAAGCATAGTTTTAACGCACTCATAAATCACAACCATACTAATTACATTCTAATGCATACTATACCACATACTATTCAGTCACAGTTCACACACCCCACAGTGCTAGTGAAATGTGTGATGTTTCGGTATGTTGAAGTGTGGTTTCTGTCGTGTGATGTGTATGGCTTCATGAATGAACAGGCGGTGAAGCCATACACATCACACGACAGAAACCACACCTCAACATACGGAAACATACACACATTTCACTACCACTGTGGGGTGTGTGAACTGTGACTGAATGGTATGTGGTATAGTATGCATTAGAATGTAATTAGTATGGTTGTGATTTATGAATGCGTTAAAACTATGCTTTGTGGTTTTGCTCAGTGAAAGTTGCTAAGATATTGTCCTTTGCTCCTTCTTGAAAATACTCGCTTTTTGTAATAAAGATTAGCCTCAGTAGGTAACAAACTAAAAATGAAGTGTTAGTTGTCCTTGATAATGATTGGTATAATACAATCAAAACGCGTCGGAAAAAATGACTTATGACTATAATAGAAGTTCTTAACACCATTACCGAACCAGACAAAAAAATATTCAACAAGCTACTGAAACTCAACAAAATCTCTCAAAAACTCGAAACGCTATTCTTTTCAACGACATCTGCCTGAAAGAATATATATATATATATATATATATATATATATATATATATATAAGGTGCCAGTAAATTTCCAATATTGATGAACTGTTTCAAGTCATCTGTAGATGCCGAGCCACTCTATTTATTTAAAGACCGTCCCTGTGCTTTGCGGGACTTTAAACTTTGGTTTCTAAATTGACCCGTCATTGTGGGAGTTGCTCGTTCGGATAGTGGGGTCGGAGTCTCCGTGACAAGTCCATTGATGACCTACGAGATACTCCTACTCCAAAACCGAACTTGCAACAACTTGGACAATATTCATTTTATGAAAAAATGTTTGAGGGAGACTATGTAGTGGAACGATTTCCACAGACCATCCGATCCTGAAGACGCTGGAGAACCGGCTGTACGATAAGACGGCGCAGGACTTCATGAAGAAGTGCAGGGAACGAGTGTGCAAGCAGTGAGAGTTGGACCACGTTCTCCTGCAATTTCACCGATCCTGAAGCTACACAGGCGAACTTCCCGACCGTTCGCCCGATCTCAGCAGATGGCACTGTAAAATGTTTCAGCAACGGAAGATGTGGACCTTCTTGTGTGAATTCATTGCTATCCAGAGAATTAGATTAGACTTGCTTTGCAAATACTGTGATCTCCACAACTTGCCCCCGGAAAGGAGTCGGTATTACTCTTTATTTTGTATGAGCGAGTTCTGTGGGTAGAGTTTCCGAAACATTCCATGCATTTGAAACCAGCCATGGTTACTGGCTATTCCTGAGGTGTGATTTGGAGCACAGTATGCAGCAACTCCAGAGAGAAATGACTTGAAAGCGATGCGTTGTATATCTTTGAATGAAGCCAGACTTGCGGACCAGTCGACAGGAAAAAGATTAAACTACATCGGAAATTCATATTTCATTTGCTTACGTTAGAATGCCAGCTGGGCGAACCAGAAATGAGCATTCTGGTTAAATTTCGATCTGAAATCACCGAGAACATGCCTCAACTTACACATTTATTCTATTGAAATGTGTGCACTTCTCCGCATGAGTACTTATTTTCTCCCCAAGCGAGGTAGTTGGGCCTTCTCGTGTTACGATGTTTTTCAAAAGGGGCTCTGTGACCAGCTCGGTCGCTTTCTTGCCTTGAAAACCAAACTCAATTTCGTGCTGGCCTGCTTCAGTCTATGATTGGTGGTTGAACTGGTGACGACTGCTGATTGGCTGCTCTCCCGCCTTATGACCTCGTGCGCGCTTGCTGATTGGTTGATCTCTTACATATGATACGGTGGCCTCTGATGATTGGTTGATGTGCCATTTGCGGCGAGTTGGTGTTAACTGACTGATCTTCAACATAGGACAGGATGGTGCTTGTTGATTGGTTGATCGCCTACTAATGGTGCAAATGAGCATGCTGATTGGTTTATCTACGACCTGTATTGTGTTGTGTTTGGTCAGATACCCCATGGTAATCACTCTGAACAAGGCACAGGTACAGCTGCTGAAGTGGTGTAAGATGTAATTACTATATGCATGTATGGTTCTCTGAAGAATGAACGACTGATTCACCAAGCTTACATATGAAAGCTTTGAAAACAGCGTAGGAACAAGTAGGAACAGCGTAGGAAACCTAATTTGCGCTAGCATCTAACTGTTGACCATATGTGGAACTTTGCAGGTCATCGGTGTTTTTCCAGTTAAAAATGCACATTTAAGGGTTTCTTCGTGCAATTTAGTACTAGAGATCATCTTGCTAGGGTTCAATGTAATCAGCAGCTAAGCATAGAGAGGTTTCGAACTTCAGGCTGTGCCAATATTATAGGTCACTGGGCTCATTCCTGCACAGTGAGCCCTGTTTCTCACTGCCTTCTGAAACTCTAGCAGTCTAAACGGGGATTACGTCAGTTATACCTACCACTTATATTTGTGTTTTTTATTTGGTTTTCAAATTGACTACGTTATTCTACAAAACAGTTTGTTTCAAGGCCTGAAACAAGCCAAAAACTCAATGCAAGAAATGGGTGAAGGTTTTCCGTTAGCGGTAAGGTTCTGTCATATGCTATATTGCTTGTTTCGGTTGTTTCGGGTTTTAAAATGCATTGATAAAGTTACCAATGTGAACATTACAGTATTACAATAATGGCACCAAACGTACTCAAAGACCTAGAAATTCAATTTTTAAAAGCTGATTACCTAACACTTGTAAAATTATATAACTCTAGACATTATAGCAAGTGAAATTTATTTTAAGATAAGGTCCTAGCTAAAAGCTACAAATACACTGCCATGGTTTCAATCCTACATGATAATCGCCTTCAGGGAATGGCGCAAAGCAAAGCAAAGCAAAGCTTTTGCTTATTTTAATTCCCTGAGACCTTTGTGCTTTTCGTCAGGTGACCATTCCGGAACGGGAGAGAAACACTGGTAGAATGCGTATAGCATTTGCATGAGGTTTTGTTTACAGTATATTTATATCTAAGAGTTATATACCCAACATTTGGATTGCCTTCCTTTTCTTTTCCTCTCAATTAGCGTGTTTAAAATTAGCTTTTGTACATCAAATATCGTGTCGACCATGGTCAGTACCTGTCCCTTGCCGCACAGATACACACCTATCTCTGTGACAAACTACCAAGAAATGCTTGGTAGTAGATTTACCTACATTCCGAGGCGCAAATTGAAAGGATTCGTGAAGGAAATGTGAAGGATTTGAAAGATTTTGAAAGGATGTGTGATCTGCCCTTTCCTATTCAAAACTAGAATAGTTGTACAGATGCTGCTTGCTTTTAAATATTTGTATTATAGAGAGTGCGAAGTGCTGCCACAAAGATCATGCCTGCGCAAAGTAATAATTTTATGTATGATTTTATAAAATATTGTTTGGAATTTCAAAGCCACTAAGCAAGCATACGGCCTTATAAATAGTGGTTTGTTTATTTCACAATTCTAAGAACGGAAACTGTAAAACGTTGATGTGTCTATTTCACGAGAACCTAGGACCAACGTTTTAAATCTAGTCGCATCATGCAATCGAGTTCCAGCTCTAGTCCTAGTCTAGTCAACACCATGTGAAACGGTTCTACCGTGTCACCGTGACAGGTAATCACCCTTAAAGCGTGTCAGGATGATTTAAAAGACAAAGAAATCCATATGTACCTGCTGTAAGTCATCGGAAAGTACGGGAGGCTTATCGCTAGCTAGTTTCTGGTAGGATGGTAGTTTCAGAAACACGTGTCAACCTCGCGCTGAATGCCCTCAGATCCTCAGATCCAGGGGGAAATTACAAATCACATCACCTTTGTGCTCTGCTTGCCAGTCGTGCGAGTGGACAGAGGGACCTGAAGTAACCGCTTTGTGCGGTTACTATGATTAAAATCCTGATTTTTTTAAAGTAACTCTAATTGGTCAGTAGTGACAATAATTTAGTTCCTGGGGGTATGTAGTTCCTGGGGGGTGACCGATTTGGCCCCCTCGGTCTGCCTTTGCAGAGACGTGCAAAAACACTTTCAAAGAAGATCGATACATTTTTTGACGCCTATGCTATGAGATATATATATATATTCTTCATTGTTATTCGTGTTTGTAATTACGCTAAAAATTGTGATAGTCAGGGATCCGGGTCATTTTCCAAATTCCAGAGAACATACAACCCAATACCTAAGCATATATGTGAAGTAATTTACTGCGTTTGTACTATTTTTTTAATTGAATGAAACTAATTTAATGCTGTGTGAAGCTAAACGTGCCAAAAGAAGAAATTGACTGAAAAAATTCCTCGTCGCTAATGACAAAGTACTTACACCTGTCTCGGGGTCAGCGCAAGCACGTTTTTCGTCACGTGACCTTTTCAACAACCTTTGTCTTTAGAGGTTTTTTTGTAATATGATGAATATAATCGCACTGCTGATTCCTTCAAGCTAGCTAGAAACTATGAAAATTGCACCGTATTAAAAACAACTTAAGGTATGTGACTGAAACGTGACTTTACGGCTATCGTATTGAAACAGGATGTTGATAAAGACAAGCACAGTTTATTTTAAATAAGCGTGCTTCGACACACTAGAGATAACTTTATCAAAGTTGTTTCAGAGAACGAAAAAAACACCGAAAATGGTCACGTGTCCTATTTAATCGTGCGTGAATATGTGTCTGTGCGTGTGCCGCCTTTCTAAATGTAAAGTCTGAAAACTTCGCTGTGCGAATCCGGCAGTATGCATCTGTGTAGTATATACTGTCTGCCTGCTAGTGTGACGACCTCTATACGTGTCTATACATACCTATATATAAAGCCTTCTAAGCTCACATCAAATTGCATTTTGTATGTGCCACAGTGCTGTCAATCTTGTCCCGTTTCCTGAATCTGCCACGGTGTGTGCACAACGGAGCTGTTTGATTATTCTGTTCTAGAATATCTCGCCAACGACGAAACTGGTGGATGTTTCCGATTTGCGCCGCGTTTACTTTTTGGCCGTTATTTTGTAAAGCGCAAAGTGCAGTCAGGCCAGCATTGCGTGCGTTTCAGACAGTGTGCACTTCTGTTAAACTTTCTCTCCCGCACAAAGTCATTAAGTAGTACTGTTTTTCAACATTGCTGCGTGATGGGGAAATTGTGTTCTGCAGGCCAACTTTCCTGTCACGAAGTATAAGATACCATGTCGATGGCACGTTTGCTTATGACTCCAGCATATATGCTCTATGAAATATACATATATATACCTACTGATAAAGGACATTTTTACAGGTAGTTTAAGGTTTAGTTGAGTGCAACACCGGTACTTGTATACATGGTGTTCGTAAGAACATGTTCAACATCTAAACCACGTAACGTAAATGTACCTACATGCAAAAACCAACTGTATATGCGCGCAAACACCAACTCACGTAAACCCCGCGCGACGTTTTACGTTTGATGCGTTCCCACGTCATTGGCGGACGCGGGGGGGTGGCATTCCGGCCATGGCCCCCCAGAGCGCTGGAAGGGGGAGCAAACTATCTTTTGCCCCTCCTCAAAGGCCGGATACATTTTTGAAAATGGTTGTTTACACTAGGTCTGTCGAGCAATTAAATCTTCACTCCCATCCCCGTTCCCCCCCCCAGGAGAGCGATCATGTACTTGGAGAGGTCGCTTATACTAGGTCTGTCGGGCACCCAAATCGCACGTCCCACCCCCCGAGGAGAGGCAGACATGTGTTTGCCCTCCCCCCCAAATTTCGGATCTGCGTCAGCGCCTGTCCCACGCGGTGGTCGTTTTTAATAATTCGTTGAATCCTTCATAAAATTCGCCCAGTCATCGGATTGTGCAATGCGCGATGGCATGTCCATTTCGAATAATTATTGAAAATAACGGCAAATTTGTAGCCTTAATTTCCATCATGTTTCAGTTGAAATGCTTCTTCGGCTAACTCCCACCTTCTCCTCTGCATAGAGTTCTGCGACAGGGTTGGAACTCAGTTCTGCGATTTAAGCGCTTGCTCGGCTGAGAAGGCGGAGTGGGCACACCGAATGTCCGCCCCTATTGCCGCACTCACTCCAAGCCTGTCGGTACTCACTCCTAGCTTACGAGTGGTCGGTATCCGCTTCAAATCCACAGCCATTAACCATTTCGAGGCCCCACCCTATTTCCAGGGGGCAATATCGCCCCCAAGATCGTAATCAACCGGCCGATTTGAAAACAAAGTGCTAGATCCCCGACCTAAACTTATTTAAAAAGAAAATTTCAAAATTTTGATTTTAAGAAAGGTCGCAAAATAACAATTTTGTGTATTTTTAGATTTCCATAACCCTTGTCTCTGTTGTACGATTTTCACAAAACTAGTTCAGATTTACAAATAATTGACCCAAAATTATCATATACTGAGTTACCAAAAATAAATTCAATGGCAGTCCAGGACCAGGACTATGAGGAAATATATACAACCTAAAAAGTTTTGTTACGCGGATTAGAAGCCGATATACTGCTGGCATCTTGACACATAAATAAATGAAAAAAAAAACTCATCAGGGCGGAGCAGTAAGGTAAAACAGGTAAAAACATACCAACAATATGCAGTGGTACATGAGTATATTAGTCCTCGACTAGTTGAAATTTATTTCGATAATTTTACCCTCCCATGGCAGCTCTGGAAAGGTGACATAGGCGGATCAAGGACTCCGTCGGGGGCGGATGGGGGTGATGAAACACATTTTAATATACAACGATATTGAGTCGCGGCGGTGATACTAGCTGGAATATGCATTTGAAAATGTGTAGTGACTGGACACGCCTCTGGTAATCTAGAATTTGTATAGCTATTTTGAATTTTCATATACCCAATTGTATTCGCCCCGCACGGCTGTAAGCAGTCTTCTCACTTACTAACGTTTAGTCCTTCTTGATAACATTCCCCCATTTTGAACTGCTGAACCGCCCCCGATGAATACAAATAGTGACAATTGTGAATGCACTATCATCTCACATAAAAAATGATATAATAAAACCATATAACTGGTATCAGGATCAGCAGAGACGGCTTCCTTTACAAAGAACCCATCGCATACGATAATACTTGGTTTGTGGATAGAACCTCCCCAAAAACCCAGCCATAGCTCCGCCCCTGGTAAATATATAATATTGACAATTTCAGAAAACCTGCCTGTACTAGTTTTAGGAAAAGTCAGGAAGTTCAAAGTTCTATCGCAAGCCGTTTCGAGATATTCTTGAAAACCTGAGGGGGCAATATTAGCCCCGCCGGAAATAGGGTTAACGGCGAAAGCGGGGGAATTAGTGAACCAAGAGGACATCCTCCAAAATTCTGAGGCTCAAACAGCTTTCTTCGCTCTTCTCCTACTTGCCACTGCATATCTAAGGCATAATATTTTGAAATTAGACGTTGTTGAACCGCTTCGTTAGCACTCCCCATATAAGTGCTGGAAATGTATTTAAATATTTCCTGCAGTCTAGCTTCAGCGTCTTGACTTCTTTCCCCTACACTCATCATGTAACACCGCCAGAGTCGGGTCAATCTTGCCTCGTGCCCTTGTAAGGAAATGGCGGCCCGGTGGCGGCCGAGTACAGCTGCACCTACCACCGCCTCGGGGCGTCGTGACGTCACCGCGCCGGGTCAGCGGCCGACCTGAGACCGGTCAGCGCTGCAGTATGCACATTGGAGTGTCTCTCAGGCCATCCGTGGCTCATTAGACAGCGTGGGTGTGCAGTGGGTGTTGGAAACTGTGACGTCATATTCGTGGTAGCCAGCTGTCATTGTGACGTCAGAATCGTGTTACACACGGTGCAGTTGTTCCCAGAAATTACCGCTTCAGAGACCTGCGCTGCGTACTGGTTGCTCTTGATGGGACGCCGCTCAAGAAAAAAGTTTGCGCAGTGTAGTAGCCGAATCTAACGAACGTGTGATAATCTCACCGCCTCGAAACAGCCGGTCTTTGCTGTGAAGCTGTCACGACACCGTGCGTCCTAAGAATATAAATATAAGGAGCACGCAGCTAAGTGGGGTGAGTTATCACTCCACTTAGTGGGGTTATCACCCCATAGTGAGTTATCACCCCAGCTAAGTGGGGTGAGTCATTACCCAATCCAGCTGAGATGCGGTGCGAGGGAGCATCACCGGGGCAGCTGAAGACTAGCGCTCCCACCAGTGAAGACTGGCACTCCACCAGTGAAGACAGGCCTCCCACCAGTGAAGACTAGCGCTCCCACCAGTGAAGACTGGCACTCCCACCAGTGAAGACAGGCACTCCCACCAGTGAAGACTAGCGCTCCCACCAGTGAAGACCAGTGCTCCCACCAGTGAAGACTAGCACTCCCACCAGTGAAGACTAGCACTCCCACCAGTCGAGACCAGCATTCCCACCAGTGAAGACTAGCACTCCCACCAATGAAGACAAGTGCTCCCATCAGTGAAGACTAGTGCTCCCACCAGAGAAGACTAGCACTCCCACCAGTGAAGATCAGTGCTCCCACCAGGGAAGACTAGCACTCCCACCAGTGAAGAATAGCACCCCCACCAGCGAAGACTAGCACTCCCACCAGTGAAGACTAACACTCCCACCAGTGAGACCAGTGCTCCCACCAGTGAAGACTAGCTCTCCCACCAGAGAAGACTAGCGCTGCCAGTTTTCCACCCAGTCTGCAGTCCAGGTAGGTAATAGTCGGAATGCTAGCAGTATTTCTAGCGCATAGGCGGATCCCCGATCGTTAAGTAAGAAGGCAATAGTGAATGATACGAGCCTGGTTCTCTGGTGAGCCTTGTGCTGGACAGAGAAATCTAAGCCCTTTGTATATGAATGAAATTTATTACGCTGTCTAGAGCAATTAATCTATTCATGATCGTGATAGGTATGTTACCAAGTCGTTGCTCCCGTCTTTTTTTCTGACTGCTGCAAAATCATTTGTATCCACTTACGGTGCAGTATATAACACAAAGATCTAATCATAACCTATCTTAGCTCAATTGCTAGTATGTATAGTCTTTTGCGTGAGTGTCTTCCTTGTCCTCGGACACTGCGCCGTCCAGTCCAGTAGGTTTAAAGGGAATGAACCACTTTTTCAAACCCCAAAAAGGAAAAATTAGAAAAAAAACAGACAAAAAAGAACAACTAAAAAAACAAGAAAATTAGAAAAACAGACAAAAAAGAACAACTAAAAAAACAAGAGGTTTGAAAATCAAGAAACAACATTTCTCCCACTCTTATACGCTAAAAACAGAAATAGCTCATTGTTTCTAAAATTATGTGACGTCATCAAAATAACGCTTACATAATCAGTGAAATCCCGAACCTTGACCATAGACTCGCTGTATAGACCCAATCACAGCATTTTCGCATAGTAAAAATTATTTGCATGCAGTACAAGAAGCACTGGTGCAAAAACTGAATGACAGATGCCGTTACGGCAGCCGTGTTTATTCAGTGGTGGAAAGATGATGTATTTGCCTGATGTAAAGCAGCAGTCTCAGAGCCGGATTTTGAGGAAAAAAATTAAAGCTTGTTTTGGCCAGTACGGGGCAGAGAGGGTGGCATGTGTGCTGCAGCCATTGGGCTCATTTCGGCCCAATGACGCTCTGCAATAGACGACTACTCGCCCAAAGTTTTCGGTCGCCAGGCGCAATGCCTGCTCGTTCGCTCGCTAGCATGGCAAGTTTCAGCGAGTGGGTGAGGTTAGGGCTTGTGTCCGATCAGATTACTTCACTATATGGAAGGTATTTCTTCAGAGTTAGAAATAAGACAATAAGCCCCTATACTTTGAACTTTAACCCTCGCCCCACCGGGGGCCATCGATGGCCCCCTAAGGTTTTTCCGGGATAGCAGAAAAACGACTAGGCGCAGCACCGCAGTTGAGGGCTCTACCTCTCACTGCATCATTTTCCCATCATCCCTGAAATTATTTACCCCGGGTCACCCAAGGTCAGGTCACCAGACGAGGTCATCCAAGGTCACCTCACTTCACTTTAGAGCTCTGTAAGAGCTACATTTCAAAGTCGATCGATTTGAAACTTCCTACACTTCATAACCCCTCCAGGGTCTACAAGGTGTATATCCGGGATTTTTTTATTTCGTGCCCTGAGGTCAGGTCACGAGGCGACCTCTCCCATTGGAAAAGCATAGGGAAAAGTTGTTTCATGATATAAAAGCCACAAAAATGATTGCAAATACTCAGACTGCTCAGAACAACGTTTTTGGACACCCTTTCACGGATCCCAGGGGTCATATTTGCCCTTTGACTTTTCCAAGGTCATCCAAGTCACCAGAGGTCAAAAACAGTATTTTGGCAATAACTTTTGACCTAATTAAGCTAGAGCGGTGAAACAAACACCATCGTGTTTGTCTTGTCACTGGCTTTCATTTGATATACGGCAAGATCACTTTCTGACCTTTCGTGACCTCAGGTCATATTAGGTCACGAGGTGACCTCTGGAGGTCAAACCACTGGCGGGAGGTCTTTACGTTCCACATAGCGGAAAAAGTACTGGCAATTTGCTATCAAATGTACTTTACCAGGCCTCAATAGCTCTAATGACATAAGAGTTATGCCCAGTTTGCTCAATCATTGCATATTTGGAGTGAAAATAGCCGATCTTGACCTAATTTGACCTCTGGAGGTCAAACCATTGACCTGAGCACTAAAACATGCGAAGTAATTTCTTACTGAATTCACGCAAGCTTTCTATTGCACTTTGCAGATTTGCGCTAACGCCCATATTTTCGAGTTAGAGGGGGGCCATCGATGGCCCCCGGTGGGGCGAAGGTGGCGCCGGACTCCCCGGTGGGGCGCGGGTTAAGGCTGGCGGAAATTGCCCCGTCCCTCTAAGATCTCAAGAACCACGCTATATAGAGAAAAACGGTAAACGGCGTTGGATAGCCCATCCACTTCCTTATCGAAAATACCTGAATATTTTTTCAGGTCACATTTAAAGTCACTATAGGTCAAGACATGCTATCGTAGGGGTAACATGTAAATGAAGGTTTTCGGCCATTACATCTGAACAAGTAAAGATAGGGCAAACCAATTTAAATAATTTTAATTCTCGCAGGAAGCCGAATCAAATAATATACACTATGACCTTGCAAAGTCAAATATTGAATTTGACTTGACCTGAGGTCAGTTCAAGGTCAAATTAGGTCAAAATGCATATCATTAGAACCAAAAAATATCTGGAAAATATAATGCAGATAAAATAAACGCTCTATCACCATTGATTACAAAGTTATTCAGTTCACACCATTTCCCCACCTATTTCCAACAGAGAGGTCATGGCTTGTACCTGAACTTAGGTCATCGATATAAAAAGCAACGGAACATATTTTTAAGAACTCGGTGGACGCATTATTTGATGGCGGATTAGTTCACCCTGTTCTTACTTCCTTATACTATCTTAATTTTTTTTAGGTCAGGTCACTTGACCTGCACTGGTGACCTGACCTCAGATTATCTAAGATTAAAATTTTGTCAAAAGTGGTGAAAATGATCAGAGAGAAGGTATGCCAAGTACGGTGGAGCTACGCGCCGCATTTTTTATGCTGTCTCTAAAAAACCCCAGGGGTGGGTACCTGCCCCCCCTTGTCGATGCGCATGTTCATTATATCAATAGTGGCTTCTCGACACACTCTTCAAAACATCTGAACAAGTAAAGATAGAGCAAAACAATTTAACCTGTATGAATACTCGCAGCAAGCCAAATCCAATGATTCACAATATGACCTTGCTAGGTCAAATCAAAGATTTGACCTGACCTGAGGTCAGGTCAAGGTTTCAATCGGATAAGTTCACCCTGTTCCGACTTATGCTATCTTAAAATTTTTTGAGGTCAGGTCACTTCGCCTGTACTGGTGACCTGACCTGAGATGACGTTACCTTAAAATGTTCACAACAGTTGTCAAAATGATGAGAGAAAATGTATGCCAAGTACGGCGGCGCTGCGAAACGCCGTTTTTATGCTCCCTCCGAAAAACCCGAAGGGAGGGGGGTGGGCGGGTACCCTCCCCCGTCAATGCGCGTGTTAAAGAACCCGTTAGGTCCATTATGTGATAGAAGTTTCAATCGGATAAGTTCACCATGTTCTGACTTATGCTGTTTTAACACGCGCATTGACGGGGGCGGGTACCCGCCCCCCTCGGGTTTTTCGGAGATAGAAAAAACGGCGGCGCGTAGCGCCGCCGTACTTGGTATACCTTTTCCCTCATCATTTTTACAACTTCTGTGAAAATTTTAAGGTTAGGTCATCTCAGGTCAGGTCACCAGTACAGGTCAAGTGACCCAACCTCAAAAAAAGTTTAAGATAGCATAAGTCGGAGCAGGGTGAACTTACCCGATTGAAACCCATATTACATAATGGCCCTACCGAGTTCTCTAAAATATGTTCCGGTATTTTTGATATCGATGACCTAAGGTCAGGTACGAGGCATGACCTCTCCATAGGAAATACATGGGAAAAAATTGTTTTTACGGAATAACTCAGTAACGGATGGTGATAGAGCATTTATTTTAGCTGCATTAGACTCGCCTGGGCTTTGCGGTTCTAATGATATGCATTTTATATAATTTGACCCTGACCTGACCTCAGGTCAGGTCAAATCCTTGATTTGACCTAGCAAGGTCAAATTATATATCATTCGATTCGGCTTGCTAAGAGGATTCATATAGTTCAAGTCGTTTTGCTCTATCTTTACTTGTTCAGATGTAATGGCCGAAAAACTGAATTTACATGTTATCCCTATGACGGGCATGTTTTGACCTCTCGTGACCTTAAATGTGACCTGACAAAAAAATGGTTCAAATGTTTTCGATGGAGAAGTGGATGGGCAGTCCAACGCCGTTTACCGTTTTTCGCTACCTACCGTGGTTCTCGAGATCTTAGGGGGGGCGGGTACCCGCCCCCCGTCAATGCGAAGGTGGCTCAGACCCCCGTCAATGCGCGTGTTAAACTTTTTAGGTCAGGTCACTTGACATGTACTGGTGGCCTCACCTGAGATAACCTAACCTTAAAATTTGGACACAAGTTGTAAAAGTGATCAGAGAAAACATATGTAAGTACTGCGGCGCGTAGCGCCGCCGTTTTTATGCTATCTCCAAAAAACCTGAGGGTGGTACCCGCCTCCCGTCAATGCGCAGGTAATAAAAGGGTGAATCTATCGAAATCTGAATTTTACCCCATAATGGGCCCACCGAGTACTACACAAATTTGCCGGGATTTTTTTCATATTGACGACCTGGGGTCAGATGCAGATCATGACCTCTCCATTGGAAATGCATGGGAAAACAGGAATTGGGCTATATTTGTGCAAATACAGCTGATCATACAATCATTTCCTCAAAATCGTAGTATCCTGGGCCAATTCCCGGGTTTATGTTGCAATATTTACCGGTGACCTTTTAGAGGTCATCTTGGGCTACTTAAGCATGTTTTCAGACTTGGGTAAATAACTTTGGAGGAAATTAAAATAGTTTTTGTCATACGATTACGTTTAAATTGTTATTGCGAATCGATTGAGGTGCATATTGACTACGCTGGATCAGATAGTGTACTTGACCTGACCTGAGGTCAGGCCATTTTTGTGTTTTGACCTAGAATAGCCATAGCAAACCTCATTCGATTCGCCTTAACGCGAGGAAGCGAATGGTGCCTAAAACATTATTTTAACTCACCTTGTTAGACGCTAGATCCCAAAACTTCGCTCCAACATACGACCACCTTCTCGTACTACCATATTTGACTATCATGACCTCAATATTGACATTAGCCAAGAAATGACAGATGGAGCTTCTTCATGAACTTTTATTGGCTATCCACCAGCGTTCGTATTTTTGTCTATTCCGCATAGGAGCCGAGTTCGAGGGGGTGTTTGAAACCCCCCACCAGGGCGAAGGTGGCTCAGAGCCCTGCTGGGGCAGGTGTTAGACAATTTTCACATAAGTCATCACTTATGTATAATACGATCGAAGGCACTAATTTTTCCCAAAGTTATTTGCTTCGACTTTGATAGCAATGCGTATACATTTACTCACCACGGATAAATTATTATTCGTCGATTTATCGTAGCAGACGATGCCTAACAAATGGCTCTGAGTGGAAAGCAGATTTTTAACTTTTTGGCTTCTTTCGTTTTAAATAATCTAAGGGGGACAAAAAACACTCCGTATGTGACCATAATTTTCTTTCATTACTCATGTCCACGGAAAATAACAAAATAGTTCAGGAACAAAATTTGTTCCGGTGAATAGGCAGTCTAAAAATGCATTCATCTCTGCATATTTTAGTTCCTTGAATGGCAACTGGACACCCATATCTTGACACAAACCTATCAATAATTATTGACACAGATGGCGTATTTCGGAAAGCCAATAATTCCGGTGTTAAAACGTAAATTGCCCCGGAATATTTATATTATCTGCATATACGGCCTTGCTCATAGCCTAGGCGTACCTAAGGTTATCTTACTGATCGTCTCTTACCAGGTGAAAGGGCACAAATATGGGTGACCTAGTGGATATCCTCGAAACCTCATACGTCACCGGTCCCGGGTTCAAGTCTCGGCATGGCCTCTGGATAAGTCAATACGATCCCCAAAAACCTCCCAATAGGATGAGAGTTGGTGCCGCTAAATAACCTGGGCAGTCAGCGCGTCATTAAACCCCAGCAATTATTTAAATTAAAGTGCCCCCCACCCTATTTTTCCGATGTGGTTGGAAACCGTTCGCCGCCGGAGGACGCTTCTAGGCCACACTTAAAGAGAATTAATCATCGCGTCGATTGGCGAAATATTTTTGAAAATCATGTCAGAAATGTTTTTACTTATAGGGCTTTCAAAGTCACACTTATACTTTGAAGCCATCGCAATCGCGTGGTCGCACCAGTTCGCCTGCACTGTAGACCGAGTGGTGACGTTATAACGTCGTATATAATCAGGTTATATGTCAAGGTCAACCCACATGCAGGTCAAGGTCAAAGGTCACAGGTTAAGGTCATTTACCCCAGTATTCCGGTCAGATGGCATTATTCAGTGTGACGTATGTTATGCTATGACTTCATAGTTGAGGCTACTCAAGGTCAAAGCCACAGACCAAAGTCAAATATATTTTTCAATGGCAAACTGTCATTTTCCGCCCAAAGGCAGCTATATTGCCAGTTATATTGTACATTATTGGGAATGTGTCATATTGTTACGTCATAGGTCATTGACCTTGACCTCAAAATTTCTGAGAACGTTGTATGGGACCTCCATCTATGACCTTAGTACACTTCTGGTGTATTCTGTCTTTTTCCGCATAATCAGGGTATTTTCCAATAGGTCTTGAGAACCACCCATATTTGACCTTTACGATCTCATTTGACCTTGAAGATATTAACATAGGTCAATAAAACTTTGCAATAAGGTAGATCACCATCAACTCCCCCCCAAACGGGCGTTTTTCTAAACCTGCAGGTTTCGGAGATCTCAGGGGGCACTTTGTAACCCCGCCTCCACAGCGCGTTGACGCCAAACCCCTATCATCTGCGCGCGTGAACCCTCCACTGACGGAAAATTGCACCTCTAAATGCCAAAACTCCTTTAATTTGGACTGCTTTCACGCACCCATGCTTCCATCGAATTTATTTATGGAATACGTCACCTTCATGCATAGACGGACGCAAACCCGAGTTTTGGGGGCCAAGCCCATGTCTGCCTCTCCTGCTGGGGGAGGGGGACGTGCGATTTGGGTGCTCGACAGACCTAGCAGTATAAGCTACCTCTCAAAGTAGATGATCGCTCTCCTGGGGGAGGGGAGGGGGGCGGGGGTGGGAGCGAAGTTTATTTTGCTCGACAGACCTAGTGTAAACAACTTTTTTCAAAAAATTATCCGGACTTTTGAGGGGCGGCAAAAGATAGTTTGGCTCCCCCTCCAGCGCTGTGCAGTGGGCCATGGCCGGAATGCCCCCCCCTGCGTCCGCCAATGTCTTCATGGTATATCAACTGAGCTGCTACTCACGTGGAGCATACCAAGACACCCCTGCTTTTGTATTTTTTCTACCAGCACTCACCCTTTTAAAGAACAGCACTATTATGAGCGCACATCATTTGAATGCACTACTCTCACATCTCCCTTTCCCCTAAGTCCAGCGACACTACACACAGGGATGCGGATTTATACCTCTCTGGGGGTGCCCGGGCACCCCCAATGAAACGTTGAGTTAATCTTAAAAATACCTTTAGATTCAATTGTTTATCATTTTTACTACTTTAAACTGGTTTGGTTTGCTTCAGTAGGCCTGTGTGAGGGGCCAAACCAAAGTTAATATCATGTTATCTGTTCCCGCGTGATGGTTATTGGTATTCTTTCACATTTGAGCAGAGGCGTTGCCAGAATTTCGCTCAGGGAGGGGCGGCGCCCCGAAAAGGGCCCCTGCGACAGCGACAAAGGGTCCTGATGGGTAAAAATGGCCCTGCTTGTTACAGAATAGAGTGCTGAAGAGGGCTTAAGAGGGCCCTGTCTGGTATGAAATTTCAAATTTGGCCACAGAGGCATAGTGCAGGCGAGGCCGCGCTTCGTGCGGCCCGTGTCCTCAGGAAGCCCTTCGGGCCTTCAGAGAGGGGGGCGGCTGTCCCTGCCGCCTCCCCCTTGGCTACGCCCCCAAAATGTGAGCACCCCCAAAGATTTTCGGAAGTCCACCCCCCTGTCTATACACCTATGTTCACTGAAATCGACACAGGCCCGGTGGGAACGGATTCTGCACTCATCACATTTCATTCATCTGCAGATGGTGAGTTATAAAACGAATAAAATATTAACAGAGGGATTTACGATATACTATTATCTCCTGACCAAATCAGTTAGTACCTTGACAAACACCCCCTATCCCTCGGCTCCGCAGCCCATGACAAAGTAATGCCGGGACCAGCTTAGTAGTTTTCTCATGTACAATCCTTGAAACAGAGCCTGAAATTCTATAATCACCTACGTAAAGAGTGAACCGATATTATATCACCATGTGTACAAACTGTATACTATTGGAAAAACAGGCAAACATAGGCTCTGCGTATGGTCTTCAACTAAAACCCCTCGCTGTCTAGTAGATTCTCTCAATATTTGCAATATGTACTCACTGCCGCGCATAATGCGAAACTCTTAAGCGAACACTAGATAGGAAACAAATTCCAACAAAACTATGCAACATGCTTATTTCAGAAGCACGCCATGAACCATGGAAGCCTGCTCAACAATAATCAGAAACGAATTCGATAGCTTTCTGGTTTAAATTTGAGATAACATACGGACCGCCATCTGGCGACAGCCACGCGCCGCTTCGCACGAGCATTCACGCCGGCGCGAATTGCTCCCGCCTCCGACATGCTAAAACCGCCCAAAGCGAATTGCTCCCGCCTCCGACATACTAAAACCGCCCAAAACAAACATGTCAGAGAAACAGGCACTGCCAGTTGTCTAATCGCACCACCAGGCGGACGAGACGAATGTGGCACACGGCACAAACGCCATATCTCCAGAGCAATGGAGACACACAAGCACTGCGAGACCTTACTAAATAAATATCCGAGCAATCAACAATAGCGATGTAGTTCTCTCCACAGGCATCGGGCTTGTGGACCACTTAACACGCCACAAGACATGACAACTCACACATTTACAGCTAATCACATAACGTGATTCCTACACTCCTGTATTTTAGACACGCATATTTCTGTCCATGTAATATGAAGTAGAAGGCAAGTGAATATAAGGAAATGTTAGGGTTGAAATTTGGATTAGCTAGCTCAGAATATGCACGGGAATAAAGTTAAACCATTTGCTCAAAACAATGCCCACTGTCTCACGTTTGCGTCGTACCTAAATCAACCGCAGAGTTGACTAAGCACACAGAAAGTAACAGGCAAAAGCCAATTAACTTCACGCAAGTGTCATTAGATGCCATGCCACCGCAATAGGGCAAAAACGGCACTTCACACTGCCATCTCACGGTAATTTGTCAAACTAGTGTCTACAGACCGTGTCGCCATCTTGCACCACACTGGCAAGTCCGGGGGAAACTGTCAGGAACTGAGATGGCAACACTTGTCTGGTCGATACTTTTACAACTAAGCTTTCTGATAGGGCAAAATTAACTCCCACAGATAAGATACATGTGTTTATACTTTTACAACTAAGCTCTCTGATACGGCCAAATTAACTGTCATATAGGAGATAAATGCAGGGATGACTCACAGGCTTGGGCAATGACAAGAGAAACACTGCAATGACTCGCAGGCGGCTCGACTCCACCCTCTCCTTGTGAGTCGCTTGCTCTGTCGCTGGCGTGGTGTATGAGTCAGAGGAGAAGAGACAACCAGCTGATTTCAGATCAGCATGCGAAGAAATTCTGTGGGAACACGTTCGCGTCACCAGAAAGCTGTGAGCAGAAGTTTACATGAGAACCTTTACATTAGGTTTTCAGGAATGACTCAAGAACAGGGTCATTAGCGCCAGTTGGCAATAACAGCGCCCTGTAATGGAAATAGTTGTTCCAAGTGTCAAACCAGAAATTGTGGAAGCTACACGTAGTGATTTAGAAATGAGTGATGATCTTGGGGAAATAAAATACATATTTTCGAACTTATTAGAATATTTTCCAACAACACCCCCACATTCGAATAGGGTGTTTATTTTTTTGGCACGGATATAATAGGGAGGTGCTTTACGACAGCGAACCAGGGTTTTCTTACTGACAGATTGCAGCAGGGAACGCGATAAATTCAGCTTGTTCACCATTAGCTAGAGGTAGTTGAGTGAGCTACAAAGAAACAGGGATGTGAAGGACGGGGAAATGATAGACGCAGAATAGTTTCACACGTCAAGTGCATGAGTATTTATTGGTGTTTTTAGGGTTTTTCGTGTGCTTGCTCCTTTTGCTTCAAACCGCGATTAATAAGAAGCAAATACCCTGTCAAAGTGACGCGATTATCAATCTTTTCTGAGGATACTTTTAGTATTTAGGCTGTGATGTGTTTTTATATCTCTGCTCCACTTGTGATTTTCATATATTTTGGTGATGCAGCCAAGCTAAAATGTAAATTCAAAATTTAAGAAAAGGGTTTTTGAAAACATCGTTCCTGGCGTTCTTAAACGGAATCTGAGCCTGAATTGTAACGATGGGGCCCAGACAAGTCAATCCCGACTAAGCCGTGCATGCCACACCATTTTCCGCCTCCGGGGGTCATAATTTAAACAAAGTATTTCATCTTCCATTAATGAAATGTTTAATATTTTAATACTCTTGCAAGCTGAGCTGATTACGGAAACATTGCCAGTCAGTTGTCAGGATTTCATCTCATTATTCATTAACAGCATCAACATACTTCCGCGCCAAGAGAGTTGTTGGTACACAGCTAGCTTTGGTTTAGCGCCAATCTCAAGACTTCAGATTCAGACAGCATAGTGTATACACCAGTAAAATTACAAAAGAGACGTCACATTTCTTGACCAGCATTTCTGGGGCATGATAACCGATTGAAAATTCCACCGCTCGTCCAAATGGCCAATGGTGTACCACAGTGGAGAACTAAATACATGCCCTACATTTTCACTCACCGCCAAACAGAGCCAACCATACGCAATCACACAGCTTCAACAACAACCACTACATCTTCCTCACACGCTACCCAGACTTCATCTGGTCCACACTTTCGCACACATCTGCCGCTCTAGCGTTCACTTTCGCTAACACCGCCTTCAACGTGCTACCAGGTCCACACTCAAACGTCCGCGGGAACGGCACGTCCGCCGGCCTCTCGTACAGCACATGCATGGTCTGCTCCCACTTCACTGGACGCGTCAGCTGCTTCGTCAGCTGCTTCCGCATATCCGCGACATTCTTGTACCGGGCGGCCGTGACATTACTGTACACAGGGACGTCCGGCATCGACAGCTGCACGTTCTTCAGCGCCTCCTTGAACGGCTCCACCGCCGGCTCCATCAGAGCGGAGTGGAACGCTCCCGGCCACGCGGAGTCGCGTGCACCGCCGAAGGCCGAACTCTGACGCTCTATCAGCGATGAACTGCAAGGCTTCCACATTACCAGCTAGAACCTTGCATTGTGGGAACAAGAAGTTGGCAACGTTACACACAGGGTTCTCGATGCCAGTCTCCTCGCACCACTGCTTGGCCAACAGGCAGGCGAAGCCGAGCTTGGCCTCAGGTCGCGTCACTACGGTCATCATACCGCTCGGCGCTAAATCAGAAGCCAGCTGCATCGCCTCTCCGCGAATCTTGGCCAACTTCACAGCGGCGTTGAATCGAATCGCTCCAGCGAACGTCAAGGCCGCGAGCTCTCCCACACTGAAACCAGCAGCCGCCATGCAGGATTCCACCGCGCGGGTCTGTTCGTCCCGAAGCTTCTCCACGGCGGCGAGAGATGTTACTAGTATCGCCGGCTGCGCCTTGTCCGTCCTGTCCAACTCCTTCGCCGGACCGTTGCGACACAGATCCAGCAGATCGTAGCCCAAGATCTTGCTGGCTTCATCGAACATGTCTACCACGTTCGGATACGGCAGCAGGTGGTCGACCATGCCGACTCTTTGCGCTCCTTGTCCCGGGAAGAGGAACACGCTGGTGGCTCGCGGGTTCACGGCGGGCCTGACAGAGCGCCGCGCCTGACTCCGGCGTTCACGGGAACCCTTGGGGTAGACCATGGTGGCCCAGTCTGTGTCCTCCGGAACTGAAGAGCTGGGCTTGAGCAGAGAGTCGAGCGGTTCAACACGAGGTGGGTCTGCCCCAGAGCCATGCCCAGTATCGGATCCCGCTGCCGTGACTGAGTCCTGGTGGGAGGCTTTGCAGGACAGCACATTGCTAGTAGCTTGTGAGTGGAAAGTGACCGAAGATCCACAGGGCAAGACCTTCCTAAAGGCAGAGTAGCTTTTGAAAGGCGTGGAGTGACTTGACAGCTCAGCAAAGATTCGCAGACGGGTTCTCAAGCGACACAACGTCATTACTGAAGTCAGGGGATTTCAGTCGAAGAAGCTTTATATGTAGGTTATTTCGGTGCACCAAGTCTTGGCTTACCAGGCTAAAGGAAGAAAATCTGAAAAATGCAAAACAAACTGTCAGTTACCTTCACCTTGAAGAAAACTAGGCACCTTGAGGTAATTCCAGTCTGAAGCAGGTTGAGGGGCTTTAATGAAAGTATTGGATTTTGACTTACTTGGTTTTATCTATAAAGGAAAACAAATATGCAGATTGGCGTGACATGAAATTGGCATGCGATCTGGAAACGTTTTGCGCCATCATAAGCCTGTTCATTCAGGCCATCAGTAAATACGAGCATAAAGGAAACATTTTTTATAGCTAAAATATGCTGTTGTTGAGACTCAAGCGGACACTGATAAACCAAGGCACTAGACACTTGATTAACTTAAATTTTTTTCTCGATACATTAAAACATATTTCACGGTTGAAACTGGTCAATAAAAAGGCTATACACATCTTTAATATGTTTCGCATGTAGGTTTTGAAGATGTTCAAGCACGAAAATGTGTCCGCTCAACGGGCTTGATCATGAAGTCATTTTCCCAGGGCCATATCCTAACATGTGACCACCCGGGAGGAGGGGTCGGTATAGGGTGAATTATTATCATTTTTCTCTGTGAACAGTAATTTCTGGCACAAATGAAATATCGATCAAGTGGTTTCTCGGCATGCTCCATCACACGACTAGTTCAGTCCAAATCTCACCATAAACAAGTCATATTCCCTTTGAGATTTCAGTTCGAAAATACACTCCAGAGATAATTTTACAACACAAAACATATAATTATAAATTTGCTGTCTTTATGTTTTCATCTATCATTTCAAGTAATAGGAAAATGTTGCTTTATTATGTGACATATAGCCTATTCTACAGCTACACAAAACTTTCATTGCCGCCCTAGTATGCCTCCGATCCACCTTCGCCCCTGTCAGAGCATGGAATTTGTGTGCAAAGTATGGCACTTACCAGACTCAAGTATGGCATCAATCCTTGCCCCACCGGGGCCATCGATGCCCCTAAGTTTTTTCGGGATAGCAGAAAAACGACGAGGCGCAGCACCACCGTTGAGGGCTCTATCTTTCACCCCATTATTTTCCCATCATCCCTGAAATTTGTTACCCCGGGTCACCCAAGCTCAGGTCACCAGGCGAGGTCAACCAAGGTCACCTCACTTCTAAGCTCTATAAGAGCTACATTTCTTTGTCAATCAATTTGCAACTTCCTACACTTCATGACCCCTCAGGGTCTACAGATGTATATCCGGGATTTTTCGATTTCGTGACCTGAGGTCAGGTCACAGGGTGACCTCTCCCATTGAAAAAGCATGGGAAAAGTTGTCTTATGATCTAAAAAGGCACAAAAACGATTTCAAATGATCAGCGTGCTCAGAAAAGCGTTCCTGGAGACCCCTTCACGGATTCCAGGGGCCATATTTTCTCTTTGACTTTTCAAGGTCATCCAAGGTCACCAGGGGTCAAAAGAGTATTTTGACTATAAATTTTGACCTAATTAAGCTAGAGCGCTGAATCAAACATTATCGTGTATCTCTCGTCACTGGCTTTCATTTGGTATATGGAAAGGTCACTTTTGACCTTTCATAACCTCAGGTCTCATTAGGTCACGATGTCACCTCTGGAGGTCGAACCACTCACCGGAGGTCATGAAGTTCCCCGATAGCGAAAAAAGGTCGGGAATGTTCCCATCAAATGTACTTTACCATATCCCAATAGCTTTAATCGCTAAGAGTTATGCCCAGTTTGCTTAAGCATTGCATATTATAGTGAAAATAGCCTGTCATGACATACTTGACCTCTGGAGGTCAAACCATTGACCTGAGCTCTTAAACATACAAAGTAATCTCTTACTGAATTCATGCGAGCTTTCTAATTCCCTTTGCAAATTTTCGCTAACCTCATATTTTCGGAGTTAGAGGGGCATCGATGACCCCTGTTGGGGCAAAGGTGGCGACAGACTCCCAGTGGGGCGCAGGTTAAGGGAACCAGTGTGCAAAGTATGGCACTTTCGATGAGGTCTCATCGGTGTTAGTGCCCTCGGAGACAGGAGCAAGTGGTGCAAATTTTATTAACCTGGTGTGAATCTGAGACGAGGCGAGAAAGAAGACACTAAAAACCAAACAAATAATGTCTGAATGGTTATAAAGACACACAAGGGGGCCTTATAAAAAGTCTTACACTAATCAACTAATGAGAGTGGTAGCATTGTATACTGTGGGTAGGAGTGGGTGCATTTTTCTCCCTGGAATACAGCAAATTAATGCAAAATTTGCTTGTGGCTGGCAGTGAAAGTTTGTGTGATAATTTTAGACCACAGGTGTGACTTGTTTGGCCTGCTGCCCAACTTTGAAGACTGATTGGCTAATCCAACATTTCATGCCACAAGCAGCCAGCTCAGCTGAACTTTGGAATTACACACAATGCTTGAGCAAACCCAGGGTAGTAGACAAAAGAGGTAATATTTCTGTTTAGACATTTAAATAATAAAAAAGTGGTTTCCTGATTTTTAGACTTATTTCATTCATCAACTTTTAATTATTACAAAATGGTCCAAACAGTTAAGGGCACACCTACAAATCAGTGTGCAGAGTATGGAATTTTCAATGAGATCTTGTTGGTGTGAGTGCCCTTGGAGACAGGAGCAAGTGGTGCAAATTTTATCAACCTGGTGTGAGGAAGGTGACACAGAAAATAAAACAAATAATGGCAACCTAACAAATAATAGATAACCATTTAAGCATTATTTGTTTGGTTTTCAGTGTCACCTTCCTCACACCAGTCTAAAAATTCACACCTGGTTGATAAAATTCAGACCACTTGCTCCTGTCTCCAAGGGCACTCGCACAGACAAGATCTCATCGAAAATGCCATACTTGCACACTGGCCTACGAATAGTATTATCATGAAAACCCCATTGTATTGTGAGACCACAACAATGTATTCACTACAGAGGAAGACACAAAAAACTGTACAAAACAAACAGTTGGCTGTTCCTGCTGGCTGAGGTGTACCCTTTTTCTTGACAGTTAGCTGCTGACTCAACTCTGAGAAACAAACAGGGCAAGTCCTTCTTCCCACACTGAACAGTTCCACTCCCTCTTTTGCTCTTTCAAGGGCCAGTCTGCAAAGTATGGCAGCAGGCCAGACGAGTCGCAACAGACATCTAACATTCTCACACGAATTCGCACCCCCAGCCATCTAAAATTCGCACCAATCCGCAGTATTCCAGGGAGAAGAATGCACCCATCCTGACCCACACTATTTAATCATACCTCTCTTATTAGTAAGTTTTATAAGGCCCCTTCCTGTGTCTTAACAACCATTCATCCATTATTTGTTAAGTTTTTGGGGTCGCCTCCCTTGCACCAGTCTCACAGATTCCCACCAGGTTAATAAAATTTGCACCACTTAATCCTGTCTCTAAGCGCACTAGCACCAACAAGATTGAAAGTGCCATATTTTGCACACTGGTTCAGGGGCATGCATTTATAAAAATCATTGGAGGTATCCAAACATGAAGCAAGAATGATACACAATATAAAGAGCATTCAAAAAGGTGTATAAGGGCCTTCAATCCAAGCATTCCAGCTCTTGCACAGGCCATTTGAATAATTGATGTTATAAATAGTGTACTTTATATTGAAAAAAATTGAGGGCTGCTGACAAAGAACACAAATATAAGAAATGTTCTAGCACTGCTTTGATGTTTCATTCTTGCTGCCTGTTCCCCTAATGCCCCTAAAGATATAGAAGTTCAATATTCCTTTACTTATATCAATATATGAAAAATACACAAGTAATGCACGGGTAATGTGCAGAATACCTACATATCGTCGTCACGACTAGCGGTGATTCGATATACAACTGCAACAACACCACCATTTCACCTTCATGCGGCGAGGAGCCGTCTTTTTCCTTATATATTTTATTATCTTATATATTATATAGGTGGTATTTTAGTTAGTTATTCAACTGCCCCGGCTTTTCAGACACGCTCCACGCTTTTCTTTTTTTCTTTCTTGTTGTTTAGTGGTTGTTATGCAGATGCCACTTTCAAGCTTCATTTGATATTGGTTTAAAGTAACATGTAGAAACCTCTAACTTTGGTGACATCCTTTAAAATGAGCAGCTGTTCTCCCTTCCCAGAAGTATGGAGACTTCCTACCCTAATCGAGAATAATAATCGCATTAATAAAGCCCCATTAATGCGGGTATCGGGGAGGGGGCTTACAACTTTTGACTACATTTCCAGCTCGCCCCGGTGGGGCGGAGGGGGTTTTAACGTTCAACAATACGAGGGGTTTCCCTCGGGTTTTTCTGGCGGCACAAAAAATAGCGCCGCTAAGCGCCGCCGTATTTCGCACACATTGTCCTTGATCAAATCCGGAACTTTCACTAAAATTGTAAGGTCGGGTCATCTCAGGTCAGGTCACCAGTGTAGGTCAAGTGTGACCTCACCTCCAAGAATGTTTAACCCTCGCCCCACCGGGAGAGCATCGATGGCCCCCTCAAGGTTTTTCCGGGATAGCAAAAAAACGAAGAGGCACAGCACCGCGGTTGAGAACTCTACCTCTCACTGCATCATTTTCCCACCATCCCTGAAATTTTTTACTCCGGGTCACCCAAGGTCAGGTCACCAGACGAGGTCAACCAAGGTCACCTCACTTCAACTTTAGAGCTCTGTAAGAGCTACATTTTTAAGTCGATCGATTCAAAACTTCCTACACTTTATGGCTCCTCCAGGGTCTACAAGGTATATATCAGGGATTTTTCGATTTCGTGCCCTGAGGTCAGGTCACGAGGTGACCTCTCCCGTTGAAAAAGTATGGGGGAAAAGCTGTCTTATGATCTAAAAGTCACAAAAGCGATTGAAAATGCTCAGCTTGATCAGAAAAGCGTTCTTGGACACCCTTTCACGGATTCCAGGGGCCATATTTGCCCTTTGACCTCTCCAAGGTCATCCAAGGTCACCAGGGGTCAAAAACAGTATTTTGACAATAACTTTTGACCTGTATAAGCTAGAGCGCTGAAACAAACACCATCCTGTTTGCTCGTCACTGGCTTTCATTTGATATACGGCAAGATCACTTTCTGACCTTTCGTGACCTCAGGTCATCTTAGGTCACGAGGTGACCTCTGGAAGTCAAAACACTGGCGGGAGGTCTTTACGTTTCACATAGCGGGAAAAGGACTGACAATTTCCTATTAACACGCGCATTGACGGGGGCGGGTACCCGCCCCCGCCCTCGGGTTTTTCGGAGATAGCAGAAAAAGGGCGGCGCGTAGCGCCGCCATACTTGGTATACCTTTTCCCTCATCATTTTTACAACTTCTGTGAAAATTTTAAGGTTAGGTCATCTCAGGTCAGGTCACCAGTGCAGGTCAAGTGACCCGACCTCAAAAAAAGTTTAAGATAGCATAAGTCGGAGCAGGGTGAACTTATCCGATTGAAACTCACATCACTTAATGGCCCCACCGAGTTCTCTAAAATATGTTCCGGTATTTTCGATATCGATGACCTAAGGTCAGATACGAGGCATGACCTCTCCATTGGAAATACATGGGAAAAATGGTTTTTACGGAATAACTCAGTACCGGATGGTGATAGAGCATTTATTTTAGCTGCATTAGACTCGCCTGGGCTTTGCGGTTCTAATGATATGCATTTTATATAATTTGACCCTGACCGGACCTCAGGTCAGGTCAAATCCTTGATTTGACCTAGCAAGGTCAAATTATATATCAATCGATTCGGCTTGCTAAGAGGATTCATATGGTTTAGGTCGTTTTGCTCTATCTTTACTTGTTCAGATTTCATGGCCGAAAAACTGAATTTACATGTTATCCCTATGACGGGCATGTTTTGACCTCTCGTGACCTTAAATGTGACCTGACAAAAAAATGGTTTAAATGTTTTCGATGGAGAAGTGGATGGGCAGCCCAACGCCGTTTACCGTTTTTCGCTACCTACCGTGGTTCTCGAGATCTTAGGGGGGCGGGTACCCGCCCCCGTCAATGCGAAGGTGGCTCAGACCCCCGTCAATGCGCGTGTTAAATGTACTTTACCAGACCTCAATAACTCTAATGGCATAAGAGTTATGCCCAGTTTGCTTAAGCATTGCATATTTGAGTGAAAATAGCCGATTTTGACCTAATTTGACCTCTGGAGGTCAAACCATTGACCTGAGCACTAAAACATGTCAAGTAATTTCTTCCTGAATTCACGCGAGCTTTCTATTGCACTTTGCAGATTTGCGCTAACGCCAATATTTCCGGAGTTAGAGGGGGCCATCAATGGCCCCCGGTGGGGCGAAGGTGGCGCTGGACCCCCGGTAGGGCGCGGGTTAAGGTGGCATAAGTAAGCAATGGGAGAATCCACCGAATTTAAGCTTATATCACATAATGAACCCACTGGCTGCTACAAAATATATTCCAGGAATTTTCACATCGATGACCTGAGGTCAAAAACGGACCCTGACCTCTCCATTGGAAATACATAGGAAAACAGAAATTGGACTGTATTTGCTTAGATAAAGCTGAGGATACCTTCATATTCTCAAAATCGTAGTATCCTGGGCCCTTTTCTAGGTTCATGCTGCAAATTTTGACCTGTGACCTTTGAGAGGTCATCTGGGGCTACTTAACCCTAATAGTGTATGGGGCCGCAGAGGCACCCCGATGGTTTTTCTCGTGGCGTGGTTAAACCTGAATAGGTATCGCTTTCATACTTTGTGACTTTTCCTAACAATAGATTTGGCATCAAACAGAACTTAAAAGAAATTTCTAAGTGGTCCATGGGCGATTCCAGGGACATTTTTTGAGGGACATGTTAACCGGCTAGGAGAAGAACTAGCTCAGCTGTTACTTGCTCTATTTCTGGTGCAAAATCGATTGTTGTTTTTTGCGCAATGCAATGATTGCTTCGTTACTTTATCAATGCAGTCATATCCGTGCTTATCTTGCGGTTTTGTGTTACACGGACGGTTCCAGGAGTATATGATTAGGGCATTATGTATCAGCTGCACAATGCTCTTTGATAAGAAGTAATTCTTTTTTAGCAATGCAAAAATCCTAGATGTATGGATGCAGACAGATTTCTGTGTTAAGTCTCGTTTTTTGGGATCAGTGGCGGTGGCAGAGTGAGGTTTGGGTGGGGCAGTTGGCACGATAATGACTCGTAACCGCATTATTCTGTTGAAATTATTGACTCTGAGGTACAGAAATAATAAATATATATGATGAATGTTGTATACTATATTTCACTTACATACAGTTTCCACCAAGGGCGGATCCAGGGGAAAAAACTGAGGGTATAATTTTCATATTTTACGAGACATGTACCTACATCAATATTGTGATTTCAATCGAACTTTGGAGATTGTTTGGCCTCTGTTTTGTGTCAATATATCCCTCGCCCCACCGGGGGGGCATCGATGGCCCCCTAAGGTTTTTCCGGGATAGCAGAAAAACGACGAGGCGCAGCACCGCAGTTGAGGGCTCTACCTCTCACTGCATCATTTTCCCATCATCCCTGAAATTTTTACCCCGGGTCACCCAAGGTCAGGTCACAAGACGAGGTCAACCAAGGTCACCTCACTTCACCTTTAGAGCTCTGTAAGAGCTACATTTCAAAGTCGATCGATTTGAAACTTCCTACACTTCATGACCCCTCCAGGGTCTACAAGGTGTATATCCGGGATTTTTCGATTTCGTGCCCTGAGGTCAGGTCACGAGGCGACCTCTCCCATTGACAAAGCATGGGGAAAAGCTATTTCATGATATAAAAGCCACAAAAATGATTGCAAATACTCAGACTGCTCAGAACAATGTTTTTGGACACCCTTTCACGGATCCCAGGGGTCATATTTGCCCTTTGACTTTTCCAAGGTCATCCAAGGTCACCAGAGGTCAAAAACTGTATTTTGACAATAACTTTTGACCTAATTAAGCTAGAGCGGTGAAACAAACACCATCGTGTTTGTCTCGTCCCTGGCTTTCATTTGATATACGGCAAGGTCACTTTTTGACCTTTCGTGACCTCAGGTCATATTAGGTCACGAGGTGACCTCTGGCGGTCAAACCACTGGCGGGAGGTCTTTACGTTCCACATAGCGGAAAAAGTACTGGCAATTTGCTATCAAATGTTCTTTACCAGGCCTCAATAGCTCTAATGACATAAGAGTTATGCCCAGTCTGCTTAATCATTGCATATTTGAGTGAAAGTAGCCGATCTTGACCTAATTTGACCTCTGGAGGTCAAACCATTGACCTGAGCACTAAAACATGCGAAGTAATTTCTTACTGAATTCACGCGAGCTTTCTATTGCACTTTGCAGATTTGCGCTAACGCCCATATTTTCGGAGTTAGAGGGGGCCATCGATGGCCCCCGGTGGGGCGAAGGTGGCGCCGGACCCCCGGTGGGGCGCGGGATATAATATTTTCTGATGGTTTTCTTGCCAGTGGCGACGTCATACCATAATTTGAGTCGGGTAACCGGAACAAAATTCATACTAAGTAGAATATCGTATTGAAACAGCTGATTATGAATTCATGAGAATGTTGAGCCAAGCTAACCACTGTGTGGATACATCTTACTGTCCGTAGTTACAGGCGCTTGGTGTAGTTTACATTGTCATATTGGACATAGCGAAGAACAGAGTTACCGCGGCGCTGTTATCGCACTGAGGCAGTATTGGCAGTGGTGCCATGGGACCGGGCATTGTCTATCTCTTGCCGGCCCACTAATCCTTTGAAGCTGTTATCTTCCCCTCCCAACGTACGCACGCCGGAAGTGTTGAGACTCAGTGGAGGATCCAGGGATACATTTCGGGGAGAGAGGAGGTAAGGGCGTGGGAGCAGCAATTTATGAAGAGATACATAACATAACCTGTTTATGATTTCATAGGTTTACTTAGTTTATCTGCTCCTGCAACCGCCTATGAATTAGCTTTAATATACGTACAAGATGCCAGTTTGTATCAGAATCAACATTTCGTGGGTAAAAGCCTCTCAACACGAAAAACGGTAATAAGCAATAACTTTGCTACATGCCCCCTTTTGAATCTCCTACATCCGCCCGTGGGAAAAACGAAAAAATAGGTTTCTAACACCTATCAATACAAGTGACAAACGTCAAGTCACTTCAGATAAGAAAACAGGGTCAAAAGCATATATCAAAAATTCTGATATTTACCCCCTGACTCCGCCCTTGAATTTCGAATTTCACCAAACCCGAAATATATGTGTATCAGCATACAATTATGAAATTTCTCACAAAGTTTCATACAAATCCAATCGTAAATGGAGGCGCAGTAATCAGTTGAAAAAAGTTCAAAATATCCTATGCTTTTGCCCCCGTTACCCCCCTTATGAAATTTCTGAAAATACATATAGCTGAACAGAGAGTTCACATCACAACAAACAAAATGGTTTTTCATTGAAATCAATCGATAACTTTCGGAGATATCACGGGGGGCCGATGGAGCCCCCTACCGATTCTGATTTTTTACAGGGGTGGCGTAATAGGGTTAAGCAGTTTTCAGATTTACGTCAATAACTTTGCATGACATAATGCTACAGCTTTTATTTTGATAGCATCGCCGTTCGATTGCTATTGCGAGTCGATTGATACGCATATTGACTATGCTAAGATGAAAAGTGACCTTGACCTGACCTGAGGTCCGGTCATTTTTGTGTTTTAACCTAGTATGGTCATGGTATACATATACATACTGTAGGGTGAACCCTCATGTGGGGTGGCCTTGAAATATAACCTCAATATATGACGTAATAATGCCACCACTCAGTCTACAGTGCAGGCAAACTGCTGCAACCGCTCGATTGCAAAGGCCTCAAAATATATGTCTGACTTTGAAAACCAATAAATAAATAAAAACATATTGACCGGTGTTCAGAATTCCTTCACCGATCGACGCGCTCGTGCATGTTCTCAAACGTGCTTACCTAGCGTTTTCAGGTGGCGAACAGCTCTCCGGCGACCTCGGAAAAATATATGGGGAAGAGGGCACTTTAGTACCCCTTCACTCCGCGTGTTAATTTGTTTTTATTCGAAATTTGAAAGTTCAATAGAAATATAGAGCAGAATCCAAGGGACTAAAGGGCTGGGATAACTAACTGTCACATTATTAGCTACGTACCTTTTTACATCCCCATCCAGTGATCACCGTTTTTGACTCGTAAAATTGATAGAATCAACACGCGCATTGAAAGGGGGTGGGTTCCTGCCCCCTCTGGTTTTTGGAGACAGCATAAAATGGCGGTGCATAGGTCAAGGTCAAAGCTCACAGGTCAAGCTCATTGACCACAGTATAGCGGTCGGATGACATTATTCAGTGTGGCTTATGTTTTACTATGAATTCATTGTTAACACGCGCATTGACGGGGTCTGAGCCACCTTCGCATTGACGGGGGCGGGTACCCGCCCCCCTAAGATATCGGGAACCACGGTAGGTAGCGAAAAACGGTAAACGGCGTTGGGCTGCCCATCCAATTCTCCATCGAAAACATTTGTACCATTTTTTTGTCAGGTCACATTTAAGGTCACGAGAGGTCAAAACATGCCGCCATAAGGGTAACATGTAAATTCAGTTTTTCGGCCATTACATATGAATAAGTAAAGATAAAGCAAAACGACTTGAACTATATGAATCCTCTCAGCAAGCCAAATCGAATGATATATAATTTGATCTTGCTAGGTCAAATCAAGAGTTTGACCTGACCTGGGGTCAGGTCAGGGTCAAATTATATAAAATGCATATCATTAGCTCCGCAAAGCCCAGGCGAGTCTAATGCAGCTAAAATAAATGCTCTATCACCATCCGTTACTGAGTTATTCTATAAAAACCATTTTCCCATGTATTTCCAATGGAGAGGTCATGCCTCGTACCTGACCTTAGGTCAACGATATCAGAAATACCGGAACATATTTCAGAGAACTCGGTGAGCCCATTATGTGATATAAGTTTCAATTGGATAAGTTTACCCTGCTCCGACTTATGCTATCTTAAACTTTTTCTAAGGTCTGGTCACTTGACCTGTACTGGTGACCTGACCTTGGATGACCTAACCTTAAAATTTTCACAGAAGTTGTAAAAATGATTAGGAAAAGGCATACCAAGTACGGCGGCGCTACGCGCCGCCGTTTTCCTGCTATCTGCGAAAAACCCGAGGGGGGGGCGGGTACCCGCCCCCCGTCAATGCGCGTGTTAAATGATATGTATTTTATGTAATCTGACCTTGACACTACCTCAGGTCAGGTCAAATTCTTGATTTGGCCTGGCAAGGTGAAATTATATATTTGTAATGAGAGCCCCATGTAACATGATTACCTACGGCAGGGAAAAACAAAGGAGGGGGTTAAACACCCCCTCGGACTCGGCTCCTACGCGGGATAGCAAAAAAAAACGCGATTGCTAATGGATAACTTTAAAACAGTTCTTGAATAAACTTCATTGGCCACTTCTTGGCTTAGGTAAATACTGGGGTCATGATAGGTCAAACGAGGTGACACGTTAGATCATGTTTTTGGGCTTTAGCGTCTGACAGAGTTGAGTTAGAATCATTTTTAGGCAAGATTCGCTTCCTCTTGTCACGACAAATCGAATGATGTACAATATGACTATACAAGGGCCACACATAAAAATAACCTGAACTAAGGCCTGGTAAAGGTCACCATTTGACCTAGCAAAGTAGACATGCATATCAATATATTCGCAATAATAATCCAAACGTAATGGTATTAAAATAAAAATATCAACATTTGCTGCAAAGTTATTGACCCAAGTCTGAAAACCTGCTTAAGTAGCCCCGGATGACCTATCAGAGGTCACAGGTCCATACTTGCAACTTGAACCTGGAAAGAGGTATAGGATACTATGATTTAGAGAATATAAAGGTATTCTTAACTGTATCTACAGAAATAGATCTAGTCTTTGTCCAATTTCCCGTTTTCTTCATGCATTTCCAATGGAGAGGTCGTGACCCGTATCTGACCCTAGCTCATCGATATGAAAAATCCCGGAATATATTTTACAGTACTCAGTGGGCCCATTATTTGATATGAGCTTCAACCGGATAGATTCACGCTTTTCTTACTCATGCTACCTGAACATTTTTTGGCGGTGAGGTCATTTGACCTGCACTGGTGGCCTGACCTGAATTTACCTGGCCTTAAAATTTTAAGAGAAATTGTAGAGCTGATCAAGGAAAAAGTGTGCCAAGTACGATGGTGCTTCGCCAAAACCAACTAACAGGGATAGAGAGCCCGAACATGAAATCATTAAGTGACAAAATATCTATACAAAACCACAGCGTTTACGCAGGTGGCGAATACCATAAGTATGTGTGATTTAGAACCTCATGAATTCAGGAATCGTATGGCGGTTTTTGTATCAATATAGGCACTACTTGTCGCATTATGTGACTAGTAATTAGATTAAAAATTAAAGCGACAGCTTCAGTGTTAGACATTGGTTGGCGACAGGTTTGAGGTTTTCCTCCCCTGTGCTTCGCCCTGTCATTTTTTGGTGCCAAGTGAAAGTCCGAATGGGTGCTCAAACACCCCCAACCGGGTGACGGTTAATTGAAATAAAACATCTATATTCATAAACCTGGTTTGGCGTCGCTATGCTCCTGTTGTTATTTTTAACCCAGTTTGGGATGATATCTGAGAGAGATGACTGAATGATTTGGACACAGTAGCAGTTTCTACTATGATTTCTATGATGGTATAACTTTTACCATGTGACGGTTGTCTCCATATGACCATATGTGTGAGTTTGTAATATTTCACATTAATTTCGGCAGAGAAATGCGAACATATAAACGCTTAATTATCATGCTGAAACAAATATTGAGAAAATGGTCTTAAAAACAGAAACCGAAACAAGCAGAACGTTATGTTACAGTAAACGAAAAATATGTTTCGTTTTCTAAAATATTTATCCCGAGAACAAAACTTATGCGTTCGTTCCTTTAGCACGTGATAAAGCGCTACAAGACACCTGATGCAAGGTACTGGGCTTTTGTACGCTTGTTAGGTTAGTTCTCAGGGCCTGTACTTGTATCAGTACCATCCTTCCCTCTAAATAATATTTGCTATAAATATTGCCTCCTGCCTGTCACAACTGTCGATGACACATCTAATTGTGCGACACTTGTTTTGCGTAAAAACTACTTAGCAGCCTCGGCCCATCCTTTTTGTAACGTCACATGTCCTCAATGTGTTCCTAGAAATTACGGTTTTGGTGGTCACCAACTCCGACCACAATTAATACCATGTGTCTTAACTTGAACATCTGTTGGGCTACATATAAGCCTGCTGTCCCCAATTGTCATTACAGAAGCCATCTCACAACAGACTGAGCTTAGTGACACGACAACACGTTTAGGAACAGCATGTGTCTGCGATTTTTAGCTGGTGTTTGCATTGTTCTATCACTCTCCGTTGGAACGTGTTCCCAAGAATTTTGGGATGAATACTTTCATCCTGAGGAACATAATCCAGATTTTACTGACGAGGGATATCCTCTAGTTGAATCAGATATGATCATTCCTGATCCTGCTGAGTACGAACAAGAAGACTCCAATCGTAGATTCAGTATCAAAGGCCGTTGGCCGCTGGGTGAGCCCGTCAAATTCTTAATCGAGCCCGACCAAGAGCATGTCCGTGCACCGATCCTGAGGGGACTTCAGGAATGGATGGACAAGACCTGCGTTCAGTTCGAGGAAGTTCCCGCTAACTTCTCAGGAGAGCCCCACTTCCGGTTCATCAAGTCTCACGGCTGTTGGTGCTTCGTCGGGCGTCTGAAGAGACCTCAGGGTCAGCCTGTTTCTATCGGTCCAGGATGCGGCGCGACGATGACCGTAGCTCACGAGGTTGCTCACTCCCTCGGCTTCCATCACGAACAGTCACGTCCCGATCGTGATGAGCACGTGGAGATCATGTTCGACAACATCTCCAAAGGCAGGGCACCGAATTTCAACATGCACAACAACACTAACAGCTTTAACGTGATCTATGACATGACATCTATTCAGCATTACGCGGCGTAGTTCTTTCACAAGGCTCCTGGCCTCAACACGATCCAGTCAAGGGATCCGACCCTCCAGCACATGGTCGGCAGGAGAGGTAGGCACCTCTCCCACAGGGATAGCGCGATGTTCAATGCAGCCTACGAGTGCAGCGCCCACTGCGAGCCCCTTCCCGTGTGTCAGAACGAAGGGTTCGTTAACAAAGACTGCGTCTGCGTCTGCCCTCATGACATCACTGGAGAGTTCTGCGAAAATAAGCCCGAGGACTGGACCTACTACCCTCATCTCTGCCCGAAGGCCCCGCAGATAATCACCGAGCCGGGTACTATTAAATCCCACAACTACCCAGAAGACCAGCCGACCAACAACTACTGCTACTGGCGCATCTTTGCCCCGGAGGGCCAGCACGTCCAACTAACGTTCACAGAGATCACGATGAACGACTACCCCAAGTGCTCCCGGGACCAGATGATGATCTCCCTGGGCCCCGACGTTCGCGACGTGACCCAGGCCGACTGCGGAGACATGAGGCTCAAAGATGTGACGGTGACCTCAGTCGAGAACGAGATGATGTTGACCTTCCGCACTCGGGCACGCAGCGCTAGAAAGCGACGGTTTGTTGCAGAAGTGGTATTTGTTCCTGCTGCTTAATTACCAGACCGTACCGCATGTGATCCTGATTTACAACACCGGCCAGCTTTGCAATCGGCTTTGCTTTGGCGACGAACTTTTTTCTTCTATCTTATTCCTATAAGGGAGACGGGTGTAGATTCTACCAATCCCTCATGCTTTTCCAGGATATCTTGAAAATAGTCCACGGGGGAAGAGCTGGCACCTCCAATTCATCCCTGTGCCCACGGCTGTGGACTGAAGTGTCGGATAACCGTGTATTTGTTTTGGGAATAAAGCTTTGTTTCGGAAAAATACCGCAATGCTTTAGAGATTCATTTCTCCCCCGTAGTATGGAGCAGGTTGCGGGCTTCCTGTCTGGTTTTTCATTTTTACGCTAAAGGTGGTGTAAGAACATAAGATTAACCCGCGACGTCGGTGGGCCTATGAGCCACCTTTGCCCTGGTGGGGGGGGGTGTTTGAACAACCCCCTTCGAATTCGACCCCTATGCGGGATGGCGAAAAACACGAAGGCTGGTGGATAGCTCATACAAATTCATGAAGAAACTATATCAGCTACTTTTTGGCTCAGGTCAATATTGAGGTCATGCCGGGTCAAACAAAGTGGCATTTTGAGTAAAGTTTTTGGGCTCTAGCGTCTGACAGAGTTGAATTAGAATCATTTTTAGGCACCATTCGATTCCTCTCGTCACAGCAAATCGATCGATGTATAATATGACTATACTAGGTAAAAAATTATCTGACCTCAGGTCAGGTCAAGTTCACTGTTTAGCCGAGTATAGTAAATATGCATATTAGACCAAGTCGTCAAAAATAATTTCCGATTTCGGATTAAGAGTAGTGATTTTATCATGTCATAATATGTCGCAAACATGATACAAGCAAAACAAATCCGATGAATCTACGTTTAATGGGCGCGGAACGACCTTTCCTGAAGGCATGTTTTCAGTAGGACGGCGATGAAGTCTCCATTGACTTCACAATGCATCGTTGTCAGTATCTTTGCAGCACGGTAACTTGGTTACCAACATCAAAACGTCGGATCCATTTGCACCCGATCGGTAGCCAGGCGGATGCACTGGATACCCGGGCAGCTGCTGAGAGACCAAGGCACCCTCTGGTCCTTTCCTGGTCACCCCTTGTATTGAAGTTAGGCGGATGTCTCGAGTTTTGTACCTTAACAACTTTGGAAATTGATGACGTTTAAAGGGAATGTGGCACCATGGTCGAATCCTGGAATTTGGTGTAATTAGGGGCACTTTTAGCCGAAAATCATGGAACCGTCCATGATTTCTCTGAAAAATGTATAATAAGCTCAATATTTTTTATTTTTAAAATGCACCTCTAGGGAAAAAATAAGTATCTGCCTGTGGATGATGTCATGATTTGGTAACCACTACCGTATTCAAAAGGCTTCAAGGGCTTCGATTGGCTGATACTCACCGTGACGTCAGCATATTTCGTCACACCAACAACTGAAAACTGTGGGCTGCTACTCAGGGTACATGAGGGGTAAATTTCAGGTAGGGTTTAGCTTTTATCTACAAAAGCTTCGAGTTTCAAGACAAATGAGATATTGAGTACCGGGTTTTCCGGCATGCTTTACAACTTGGCTATCTCAGTCAAAATCACGTTATAAAGGTGCCACATTCCCTTTAACGATGCACCAACCTCATGGATTACACGGTGTCGCCAACTCTCATCCTGTTGGGAGGGATAATCAGGTTGTCCTCATTCACTGTCCCTGCCGGGGATTTGAACCCGGAACCTATGGTGCAGGATACAGATGTGCTGCCTTTAGCAACACAGCGCCCCCTCCCTCTCCACCCTTAATAACTTTGGCTGGTCAGCTGGTTGAGCTTTTTCTCTAGTTGAGCACCTACTCAGATTTGGGTCTGGCTATGAGCGTGATTTGTATGTGAGACCTTGGAGTAAAAGAGTGTAGTAACTAGTAATGTAATAATCAAATGATCAGACTGGAGGCTGTGGGTAGGCTATCCTGTGCTCACTCTGAGCCTTCCTGCCGAGGAGATGAAGATGTTCCAGACTACTTCCATAGAAGTAATCGACTTACTCGTTCATGGTCCGGGCGTGGAACTGTGTGTGAAGGAGGTAACGGCCGACTCGGAGGCTGTGTTCGGATACGACAGGAGGGACGGCTTCATCAGGGCTAGGCTTACTCACTGGCAGAGACCGGTAGAGTGAGACCTTGCAATGGTCTGCTTACAGAAAGGATGGATAACAGGTAAAACTCATGTCTAATGTACTACGGAATTGATGTGTATTGTGTAATGTGTGTAGGATATTCGAGTTGCCAGGTCATCTGCAAATATATTATGGTGATTGACCCATTTCCGTCAGGCTGGCTACCCCTATTTCCGGCAAGGGGAATATCGGCCCCTAAGATCTCGTAATCTAACCGGCCGATTTTGAAAATTCAAAGTGCCAAGATTCCTCTGCTGCAAACTTATTTTGAAAAAGAAAATTTCAAAATTTTTATTTTTAGGAGAAGGTCGTGCAAAATATACAATTTTTGTGTATTTTTAGATTTTCCATAACCCTTGCTCTGTTGTACGATTTTCACAAAACTAGTTCAAATTTACAAATAATTGACCCAAAATTTCATATACTCGAGTTACCAAAATTCGAAATTCAATGGCAGTTCCAGGACCAGGACTATAAGGGAAATATAACAACCTAAAAAGTTTTGTTACGCGGATTAGGAGCCGTCATATACTGCTGGCATCTTGACACATAAATAAATAAAAAAAAAAACCATCAGGGGCGGATGCAGTAAGGTAAAACAGTGGGTAAAATACATACCAACAATATGCGAATGGTATGCATGAGTATATAGTCCTGACTAGTAAATTAATTTCGATAATTTTTACCCTCCCATGCCAGCTCTGGGAAAGGGGTGACATAGGCGGATCAAGGACTCGTCGGGGGTGGGGGTGATTGAAACACATTTTCAATATACAACGATATTGAGTCGCGGCGGTGATACGCTGGGAATATACATTTTGAAAATGTGTAGTGACTGGACACGCCTCGGTAATCTAGAATTGGGTTATAACTATTTTGAATTTTCATATACCCAATTGTATTCGCCCAGCACGGCTGTAAGCAGTCTTCTCACTTACTAACGTTTAGTCCTTCTGATAACATTCCCCCATTTTGAACTGCTTAACCGCCCTGATGAAAACAAATATTGACAATTGGAATGCACTATCATTTCACATAAAAAATGATATAATAAAACCATACAACTGGTATCAGGATCAGCAGAGACGGCTTCCTTTTACAAAAACCATCGCATACGATAATACTTGGTTTGTGGATAGAACCTCCCCAAAAACCCAGCCATAGCTCCGCCCCTGGTAAATATATAATCTGAAAATTTCAGAAAACCTGCCTGTACTAGTTTTAGGAAAAGTCAGGAAGTTTCAAAGTTCTATCGCAAGCCGTTTCGGAGATATTTTCGAAAAACCTGAAGGGGGCAATATTAGCCCCACTGCCGGAAATAGGGTTAAGACATACTCACAGCATTAAGCATGCGTCAGACAAATAAATACGGCAAACAAATAGAATTAGTCGTCAATCCGGTTTGTTTCAGAGCTGTGTGTCTCAAAATGCCCATGACGCAGGATAGCACACCTACAGCCTCCAGTCGGATCATCTGATTATTACATTACTACACTGTTTTACTCACAAGGTCTCACATACACAAACCATGTTCATAGCCAGACCCAAATCTGAGTAGGTGCTCAACTAGAGAAAAAGCTCAACCAGCTGAACAGCCAAAGTTATTAAGGGTGGAGGGGGAGGGGGTGCTGTGTTGCTATAGGCAGCACACCTGTATCCTGCACTATAGGTTCCGGGTTCAAATCCCCGGCAGGGACAGTGAATGAGGACAACCTGATTATCCCTGCCAACAGGATGAGAGATGGCGACACCCGTATAATCCAAGAGGTTGGTGCATCGTTAAAGGGAATGGGGCACCTTTATAACGTGATTTTGACTGAGATAGCCAAGTTGTAAAGCATGCCGGAAAACCCGGTGCTCAATATCTCATTTGTCTTGAAATTCGAAGCTTTCGTAGATAAAAGCTAAAACCTACCTGAAATGTACCCCTCATGTACCCTGAGTAGCAGGCCACAGTTTTCAGTTGTTGGTGTGACGACATATGCTGACGTCACGGTGAGTATCAGCCAATCGAAGCCCCTGAAGCCTTTTGAATACGGTAGTGGTTACCAGATCCTGGCATCATCCACAGGCAGATATTTATTTTTCCCTTAGAGGCGTATTTTAAAAATAAAAAATATTGCGCTTATTATACATTGTTCAGAGAAATCATGGACGGTTCCATGATTTTCGGCTAAAAGTGCCCCTAATTACTTTAAATTCCAGTATTCGACTGAGGTGCCACATTCCGTTCAAACGTCAACAATTTCCAAAGCTGTTAAGGTTCAAAACTCGAGAAATCCACCTATCTGCAATACAAGGGGGTGACCAGGAAAGGACCAGAGGGTGCCTTGGCGTCTCAGCAGCTGCCCAGGTATCCAGTGCATCCGTCTGGCTACGGATCGGGTGCAAATGGATCCGACGTTTTGATGTTGGTAACCAAGTTACCGTGCTGCAAGGATACTGACAACAATGCATCGTGAAATCAATGGAGACTTCAACGCCGTAATACTGAAAACATGCCTTCAGAAAAGGCCGTTCCGCGCCCATTAAACGTAGATTTATCGGATTTGTTTTGCTTACATCATGTTTACAAAATATCATGACTTGATAAAATCACTACTCTTAATCCGAAATCGGAAATTATTTTCTGATGATTTGCTCTAATGCATATCAATGGACTCGCAATAGGAATCGCAACGCAATGATATCAAAAAAAAGGTGTATCATCATTTCATGCCGGGTTATTGACCTATGATTTGGAGAATATGAAGGTATTCTCAGTTTTATGGCCCCCCCACCGGGACGAAGGTTAAGCTAATATTGTTTTGTTTGCGTAGCCGATAGTTTTAACTACTGTGGTACTAGACCAGTCGGATGAAATTGTGTCCGGTGGAAGTGGAAATACATATCTGACCTCTGGTTTTTTTAATTTTTAATAAATATGTTTCAGGCATATTTTAAGATATAAGACATAAGACATTGAAGCCATTGCGTAAAATGCTGTATCCAACCGCTCAACAGATCTTGAGCCACACTTTTATATCTAAACCTCACACCTATTCTGGTTTTCGGATCCTTCGACCTTACGGAGGGAAGGGGGGGGTTATTATGACCCCTCGCCATTAGCCCATAACCTAAAGCTTCGCGGTAACAACTAGCGTGGTGCTCCTCACGGGAGTTCGAGAATGATTTAAATGTATATGACATTAGATCATCAGGTCACCTTCCAGGTCAGACGGCCCATATCACCACTTTGGTTGCTATTGACCAGGGTTTTGGGTATCAATATCACGTTAATGTAGCAATTAAAGTGATCAGGAGGTACTTGATACACTTTGATACATGTACTATAAACCTATGTAATCCATCTAGGTAATGCGTGAGATAAAGTAAAATGTCACTGACGAGTAAATTCGATGCTGCTGAATATATGTAGCGTTTACTTCTCGGGCTGCTGAAGCTATTTTGGATGCTGAATCCGAATTGATCACCAAAAAAAACACCTTATAAGTGCTTTCGTCCCCTTAAATCTGGTAATATCTAAACAAGTTACTCATTATTATATGATTTATTGCAGAGGTCAATCAATATAAATTAATTTCCGCGAAAGACATCAAGAGCTGGTGTTAAAGGTGGGTCTGGAAAGTCAACGGAAAATATTTGGGGTCCATTCATAAAAAGGGACAGATAATAACCGTTGAAAGTTCCAGCATTTGCGTGAAAACGTGTTCTGACACCCGAGTGACCTTATCGTGCCTGGGGTTCTGAGGTTAGAGCTCCGTGACCTTTGAATATGAAGGAAAGTTTTCATTTTCCCACCAGCACTGCTTCTACTGACACCACTAATCCATTGAGGGAGCCATCCTTAGGTAAAAGCATGACTTAGGATCCTGCCAGAGCTTAGGTTTTTGCGGTATACCATCGAACAGGTGAAGCACACTAAAACGTCCACCATGTTTTGAGCAAAGGTGAAACATATTTTATTTTCCAATGATGGTAAAGTTTCCCGGAATCTAAGACATTTTTTTAGAGAAAATGGCTTGTGAAGTTGGACGACAAAAGAAAAGTATTTTCTCAACGCACGCCACTAGAAGCTAAGGCGTGAACTAGGCTGCTACTAGGTTATATCAAAGGGCACATCGCACCTCAGTGGGTATCCATCTCAGTGTTGAAGGAACTGAATATCAATCTACTGGCTCAACGCTATTTTATCTGACCAATTTGATAATGTTTAGTTTTTCTGGCCCCTTAGTTTTTTATCTTGTCTGAAGTTTCATACCTTTCACCGATTCAACATGGAGGAACGCACCACCTGCTCCCCTCTGTTGGGCATATATTCCGGTAGTATTTCGGTAGGGCAATGTCAGTCATCACTATAACTCGCCAGAGGGTGATCAGTTAGTCTTGTCGCAGACACCCCTTTCCTCCCTCCCTCGGTCACATTCGGGCCAGGCCACAGTTCCTCTCCACTCAGCATAAACCCGTCTCGACACTCCTGATTCCGGCGAACTCGGCCGCCCACTCACCTTTGCCGACTCACCTATGCCGAAAAACAGCCATGGATGGTGGAGGAGATAACCAAGCCGATGGAGAGAAAATATGGTTAAGAATGTGTGAAAATGAAGCTCTAAATATGTTTCCTTGTGCTTGCCTTAAGACACAGTCATTTCCACCCAGAAATTTCCCCTAGATTCATTGCAATGCAATCAAACGCGTCTCCACCAATCAGCGGCCGTCTTCTGCCGGCAGCGTATGCCTGCAGGGCACGGAGGTGAGAAAGGTCACGCTGGCAATTGCTGACGTAGAGTTGAAGCGCCGGTGGGGAGGGGTCGCGAGGCGGATCATGAAAGTTATGTTGGCAGTGGTTTATAGGTGCCTGCTGTTGGACTGAGGGGGGCGGCCATGTGAGACATTTCACCTGTTGGGTAGATGTATGAGTGAAGCAAGATACCTTTACTTAATGAGTGAAGTACTTGTACCTTATTTGGTATTGATAGCATTGTAAATAGTGTGAGTCCATTAAATGAATTAGGTATGTGCAGATATTTGGCCAGGAAAGTTCTTGATGCTTATTATCGAGTCAGAAGTTTCTCCCGACGTCAGGGTAGGAGGGAGTAGAGTGGTTTGTATCCGTTTTTACTTTGAGCTCATCTTATACGATGACTAAGGACCACAGGCGTGATCAGGGGCGGACGCAGACCCGAGTTTTGGGGGCTAAACCCATGTCTGCCTCTCCGCGGGGTGGGACCTGCAGTTTGCGTGCTCGACAGACCTAGTATAAGCTACCTCTCCAAGTGCATGATCGCTCTCCTTGGGGGGAGGGGGGGTGGTGGGAGCGAATATTTTTGTGCCACAGACTTAGTGTAATCACCTTTTTTCAAAAATTTCTCCGGACTTATGGGGGCAAAAGATAGCTTGGCCCCCCTCCAGCGCTTGGGGGGGCATGGCCGGAATGGCCCCCTGCGTCCGCCAATGGGCGTCATATTTCATATCTGCGGACAGTTTTAGCCTTCGGCTATCTAGTGACAAAACACCAAATCAGGAAAGCCACTGGTGTTCCGCCAATGGAATGACATATTTACTCCTCTTACATGCTTCAACTCACCCCACTAATTGGTCACGTATCTTCCAAGTGCATAAAATATCACTATATTTTATGAGGAAAACATTTATATATTCCGATATTTCCCGCCTACATAGTTTTTACTTGACTTGAAGTCGAAAGCTCCGATTATTACTGTATCATTCTTTCAGTGTGAATTTAGATCTAAAATAAAAATAATAATTTGGCAGATAATGGTCAATTCAACACCACTGAGCCATAATAACAATGCTGCTGCCAACTGTTCTCCGCATACTTAGTTTTTATTCTTCTTTCATCACAAGTAAAAATAACTTTTGGCGCTTAACGACACACCAACTTTCAACGGTATAAGGTTCGATCCAACTCCCAACCTCCTGTTGGGAGGGATTCGGGGGATCTTATCGACTAGCTCAGAGGCTCCGCCGGGACTTGAACACGGGACCGGTGGCTTAGGAGATGTTGATATGCTAGATATCCTCTAAGCCACCCATTCCCCGCCATCAAAAGTCATCTGTTCTATTGCATTTAGGATTTTTAAAGTACAGCCAAATCCCTTGAAAAGCGAACCGGACAATGAAACCTCGTTCTAGTAGTTCTCCAAATTGTCTGCTCCCAGGGAGAAAGAAATTATGAGAATATAAGAAGAGTGGCTAATGGCAGCAACAAATGGTAACTGGAGAACTCCAGGTGATGTCAAAACTGCAGCCATTATCTAACTATTAATACAATCTACCATATAAGTTTGAGACAACATCATGCTTGACATTGTATCGTTCATGTTTGATCGCCCATAAAGTCGATACAACATGTATTGAGAATAAAGCAGGGCAATTTCCGTCCTAATTTAAGCTTGGCAAGGGAACTAAGCTAGCTGAAACCAGCCACAATTCTAAGTCTGAACCAAAAGTTAAAACAAGGTCTTGCATGTCCATGTACCATGAAAGAGGAGAGGGCTGAGACTACTATTTGTGAACCAGAGAGGTCCCCTGAAAATTGTGGGCCTTGCCAATACGTATTTGGCCATGTCTTCTCTTACTTGTTTGCCATGCACCTGTGCGGACATACCAAAACGTTTCTAGTTTCAGTTTTGTTGAACTGTTTTGATATCGTTCTTCAAGAACGACATACATTATCTATACCTATAACCTGGAATTCTCATGTGGCGACCCACTCATGTGAAAATTAGGCCCCCACGCCCAAAAACACTGTGGCGACAGCCCCTAGTACTCAAGACGCCTTAGACCAGTGGTTCTTGTAACAATTGTCAGTATATGAATATTTTTCTATATTCTAAGCTCCCTCCCTCGCCGTTCACTTATTCCCTGTGATAACCCTCTAGATCATCCTTAAATCTATTCCCAGTTGTACACTCCTGCAAGCAAGTTACGAGGAAGTTGCAAGTGAATAGTCTCCAGAAGCTATTTCATAGCTCAGTGGCCTGACTTGACCTGTACATTATTGCTTTTTTTAAAGATCAACTACGTGAATTAGTGCAAGCTGCACCACCATAGTTTCTGGATCATATGGTCACATAAAAACCCCTAGGAGGCTGCAAACGCACTGCCGACTGTACCGACGAGGGTTTGTATATTTACTTTTTCTTCGTCCACATTGATAATTATCATATTATTATAATCTATAATTATATACACCTTGATGCATCTCTACCGCAAGCTTACCGGTATTCCTGTTAGAATGATCTTCAAATGACGAAAGCCAACCACAAAAGTCGACTCACTTCACAATGGCAACGTTGATGCTACGACGGGCGATGCTGCTCCGGATGCTACCGCTGATGATGAACTTTAACTGACCTTCGTAGTTGATTCTGCCATCTTTGTCGGCGTCAGCCATTTCGATAAGGGAGCTGAGTTCCGACTCGGTCATTTGCTCCTCAATGAGCTCCATCGCTCTTCTCAACTCGTCCTGAAGAAAGAGAGATGATCAGAGAGAAGAGAAGAGAGAGAGAGAGAGAGAGGGAGAGAGAGAGGGAGAGAGAGAGCGAGGTTAAATTAGTCTGAAATTAAGCCCAAATTTTCGTCCACGTGCTCTGCAGCTATTTCTAAATTCTGACCGCGATCTACTAATATGATTTGGAGAGGAGTCTGGCGTCAACGCGCGGTGAAGGTGGTCCTAAAACAATATTTCCCTGATATCTAAAAACAAAAACAAAAGGGTTGACAAACGCACATAGGGTGATCTACATTATAGCCAACTTACATTAACCTAGGAAAAATATATTCAAGGTCAAGTCAGGTCATGAAGGGCACATTTGCATGTCCCAAGCCTGGACATGCAGTGGCAGTGCATGCTCAAGCTTGGCATCGGTTCCCCTGAGACGCTCCGGCGCTCTGTGTTTACCCGACGTAGGTCGGCTGACAACGGAATGGTGAGAGGGTAACCTGAGCAGGGCGGCCGTCCCTGTGCTTTGTGGGACGTTAAACTTTGGCTTCTAAATTGACCCCTCGTCGCAGAAGTTGCTCGTTCGGATGTTGGGGCCGGGGTCTCCGTGACGAGTCCATTGATGACTTCCAGTGAGGCTCCGCCTCCAATAACCGAACTTGCCACAACTTGAACACAATTTATCAAAATATATATGGGCCATAATCAGGATATGCTGGTAATTTATGTTATTAAGCGGCATAAATTGCACACACTGTCAAAGAGGACTTAATTCACAGACAAGCTGGATACAAACTTTCCGGAAGCTTTAGGGTCTAGACCAATAAAGGATATTGACCTATGATGCTACCATCCGATATATTCCTGTAGTAAACATACAGTATAATTCGCGTTATAGGCATTGCTGAACGGTAAATAGTGGTGAGACCTTAAACCATAATTGTATAACTTGACCAATGACCTTGATCTAATATTGACTACCCATAGATTTGTATCCTTAGTTGTTTCATCATTCGACGAGCTCATCTATTCTCTGAAATATTGCCAGATAGTGTTTTGTTGCCGGAACGGCTCTCCGTCCTTAAGGCCGCTCTTCTGCGAGTGATATGGCTTACGCACAGCAATACAGTAACAGCCATAACAATTTGTAGAATTGTATTCAGAAAGCAGCAGACACAGGCAGCACTGTTAGTAGTTGTCATCATACTTTAGTGTGAGCACCATCGGTACAAAAAAACTTGGACAAACCTTATACAACTATTTATGACTAATGCTCTGTCCCGCGAACTCAACTGCGTAATCATCACTGTGAGCCAGAACTGTGAACAAGAATTAATTCTCTCTTCAGTTCATATACGTTTGTTAAAGTAGAAGTTTCTTTTAAATCTGGATTTACAGCATCTAATGCGATGTGAATTCACTGACTATGAAAATCAATCCCAAATAACAAAACCCATACTTCTTAGCTCCTATACTTTGATAGAAATACACTTTTTGCAAGTACAAGTAATTTGAGGGGGTGGGGACAATAGACCCGTAGTCATGGAAAACATGCTGTTATTTTGAAGAATAGAGGGAAAATGGGGGTCGTGTCATACTTTTGAAGAAAACGCTCATATGCCCCTCCCCGCTCGTGTGTTGCTAAATATGCGTTCATGCATACCTATATACAGTGAAGCTATTCCTGATATACTCGAAGGGAACTCAAGGGGATGGAAGCGGATGAAGCTCATTTAATCTAAGAAAACCCATTGTCCAAAGTCCAAAGTTCAGGAATCTATTTAAAACTGCAGTGAAAAAATGAAACGGTACAGAACAGAAACACTTGTTAGGTGCATCTTCCTGGACTAAGCAAATGTAATGGCGAAGGATGGGACCACTTATTCGATACATCTTCTGGGAGTAGGGAAATGGAATGGTAAAAGGTGGGACCACTTATTCGATATATTTTCTGAGAATGGAATGGTACAGGGCGAGACCTCTTATTCGACACATTCCAGGGCAAAATAAATTGAATGATAAAGGCTTAATCAAAACGGGATGATTCTTATTCTGGAATGTAGTAAGATGCTGACCCTCAACGTCTTCTTTTCCATGGTTGCTCACCAGGGTGATAAAGCCGTTGCCGTCCTTGTCGAAAAGTCGAAACGCTGCTAGGAGGTCGTTGGACATGTCAGACGTCCTCTCCGTGGACAGGGTCTGCATCTTCAGGAACCAGGTGATGAACTGAGCCTCACTGATCAGGCCACCGTCTGAGGGAAGAAGGGCGTGGCTTTAAACCCAATCAGAGGGTGTTTTGTTTATTTCGTGTAGGTTTTGGAATGTCATTGGCTATGGTGATTTACTAACTTTTGCAAATGAACATACATAGTGTAATTAGGGAATATATGGGGAATACACAGGTGTGTACACAGGAGTACATAGGTAGAGAGGTCTCTCTCTCTATCTATCTATCTATCTATCTATCTATCTATCTATCTATCTATCTATCTCTCTCTCTTTCTCTCTCTCTATCTCTCTCTCTCTTTCTCTCTCTCTCTCTCTCTCTCTCTCTCTCTCTCTCTCTCTCTCTCTCTCTCTCTCTCTCTCTCTCATCTCTTCTACACCACACCCATCACCGACCGTTTTTGCCCGCTGACGTCATGAGGTCTCCCACCAGCGCGTCGTTTACTTCAATGTCCAGCTTTTCTTGCAGCATTCGCTTCAACTCCTCCGCCGTGATGCTGCCGTCCTTGTTCTTATCCGTCAGACGAAACACCATCTTTAGCTCTGTAATTTTTTGGGACAGGTTATCTTCTCAAGTTGCCAGGCTTCTACATATTTTAGCATCAAATCTGGTTTATAGCTTGTGATATGATCCTTTCCAAATTAGTTCTGTATTGAGAGGGATGAACAGGTAGCTCAAAAAGGTCCTTAGAATTTTGAAGCATGTGTTTTACTCCCTGCATATTCTGCTTACTGCTCCTGGGCGTGCATTATTTGATACATGTATATTTTATCACTTAATTCGTTGATTAAAACATATTTTATAGGTTTGGGAGTGCTGAGGCAAGGAGCCTGATGATAAGTTGATAAGGCGTTCACTGGCTTGTCCGCTCATATCCGGAAATGTAAAATAAAACACTGAAGATTGTATATTCGGGCACAGCCCTTCATCAGAATTATGTAGTAAATATGACAAATTATCAGTCATAGTGTAGCCAGACCTCGAAGGTCTGGCTCATAGGGTTCGAGGTCTGGCTACATCATGGCTGATTATTTTTTATATTTACTACGTGATTTTGATGAAGGCCTGTGTCCCAAAATACCATCTTCAGCGTTTTTTGCATCCGGATTCGAGGGGACTGGACAGTGAAAAACCTTACCAAAACATATTTGGACACAGTGTTTGATAGCTAAAGATATCGTACATCAAACCATTCATTTTACTTATTCGTGAGTTGACAGGAGTGAATCATTTGGTAAACAGCCTTTCCAAGCTTACATTGTAAGCCAGTTTCTAAAAAATAGCATCGTGAAAAGCCTGTGGTCTTACATTGTAAGTATTTTCCACCATAATAGCAAAGGGGAATTTACAAAAAACTGTTGGATGCATATGCCTTGTAAGCTTGGGGGTAAATAGAAAATGAAAATAGTTATGTGAAAGCCATAGATTAACCTTCGCCCGGGTGAGGGTCTTTTTTAGACCCCCTCCGGGTTTTTCCGAAGTGACGCAAAAACGGCGGCGTGCAGCGCCGCCAAACTTAGTCTAGCTGTTTTTTATCAGTTTTACATCTGTCTGGAAAATTTAGCTTCAGGTCATATCAGGTCAGGTCACCAGGCCACGTGAAGTGACCTCATCAAAAAAATGTTCAGACCTGCATAACTAAAAGGAGGGTTAATCGATCAAGTTGAAACTCATACCACATATTGGACCTACCAGGAGCTACAACATGTGTTCCGGGATTTTTTTATATTGGTGACCTAAAGTCATGTGCAGAGCATGACCTCCCCATTGTAAATACATAGGGAAAATCACGAAATGAGCTTTTCTCAGTAAGTATGGATGGAATCAACTTCAAACATCGGTTATGACTTGCTCTTAGCCCATTTCTGAAGTTGATACAAAACATTTTGACTTGTGACCTTTGAAACGTCACCTTAGGTCAAATAAGTATTTTTGGGTATTGTACTCAATAAATTTTGAATTAACAAAGATATAACATTCATTTTGTCACCGAAGTGTTTGTATAGTCACTGCAAGTTAAATGATATACATCATGAATATACCAGGTTAAGTTGGATCAGCCCTTGACCTGGGTCAGGTCAATTTTTTTAAAATTTGACCTGGCATATCAATATCATATATCATTTGACTTGTATTGACGAGAAGATGGCAATGGTGCATCAACAATGGCTGCATCTTTCTTGGTTTGGAAGTTATTGGTGAAAAAGGAGACGCCCTTATGCATGGGTGGCTATGGACATTCCCAAGAGCATTTCCAATATTCAGTGGCCGGTAGCCCCCTAGGCTTTGACCTGACTCGAAAATCATTGGCACTGTAATGAACGAACAACTCAAGAGCTTTCGAATGGTGCTAAGAAATGTTTCCAGCTATCATAGTTTCTGAGATATGAGGTATTCTTAGTACTCATATTAGTGATTTTGACCTGTTTTGACCTCTGGTGACCTTGATATTGTCCTGACGAGAAAAATGACTTAAATATTTTCGATATCATTTTTTAATAGCTTTCGATTGCCGTTTTACCCTTTTTCTACCTCTCTTAGTTTTTGAGATCGTGGGCGTCTTTTTTAGCCCCCCCAGCAGGGCGAAGGTGGCTCGTACCCGCCACCTGGGCAAGGCTTAAAAGATGTGAATGCAATATTTAAAAAACATTGAAGAAACATAAAGATGTAATGAGACTGAAAAACCAGGTAGAAAAGATTGAGAGAAACAGTCATGTAAAATACACAAATTCAGCTTCCGTTTGCGAAGCGTGAATACCATATAAAATATCGAGGCTTACATATGTGATAGTTGGGACCAGAACTACAGAAGTCACTCAGGCTTATGTTGCAACCCAGTGATGAAACACTATGGTTGGAATAACTCACTGATTTAGGAGGCTATTTCTTTCTTTTTCTGGATGTCGTCCTGATTTAAATGGAGCTTAACCCCTGACTTAATGAGAAAAACTGGCAACAGGTGCAAAAATTTATGAAAGATTTGAAAGCATCGATTTATTCATCGTGACGTACCTTTAAGTTCGTTTTCTGAGAGCCGAGTCGCTAAGTCCTGCAACAGCATGTTCAGCTAAGTCAGGCATCGATGTAAACCAGGACGCTGACAACATCATAAACCACTAGGTTCAATACTGCTGTGCTTTCCAGAATTCACTAAGCACAGCGTCGTTCATCAAGCTGCTCCAATGCCATTCATTGCAGCGTTTGAGGCCTCGCTCTATTCAGCCGCCCCTCGGCGCTGTCCTGTGCTCTTTGCACCCAAATTTTTCCCGGCGGCACGCCATCGTCACGGAGGCACGCGACCGGGGGCTGCAACTGCAAATTTGTCCTTCGACTTGGAAAGTTTGGAGGATGCTGCAGTTAGTCTAGTCCCACCACGCGAGTTCACATGATGCCGATGTCGATTTCCTATAATGACGGCAGTGTGGCCAGACACTGATGATAACGCGACAAAGTTGGGAGTGTGTGCCGTGATAATGTGAGGTTTGTTTGCGAAGGTGATAACGTGTTAAACGAGACACTTTCTTATGTGTCTGGACCATATGTATCCACTACTGCTTTTTATGTCTGCAGTAATAGTTGACGTTTTTGGTCCGGGGTGTCAGTGCATATTGTTTCTTGAAAACTTTGTATGAAGGCATGGGCGCCGAAAGCAGGGGTCGGGGGAACGTCCCCCAAATTTTTGGTGCATCGTCATTAATCCTGTCAGGAACCGAACTTGCTCAAAATTTGCCTCCCCTCGGTCAGCACCAGCCCGGGTTCGTGCCCCCCCCACTGTAAAAATTCCGTGGCGGCGCCTTTGCATGAAGATTTCGAACATAGCCAGTACTCATGTTTTTATAAGTGGCATATGTGACGTCATACATTTTAGCAGAAGCAACGATCACCTTTGCTTTTAAGAGGCCTTATTACCATATCAAAGTGCGTTTTCGCACTAAGGCTTTGAAAATTCGCCACGTTGAGCGACACGCATTTTGCACATCAATGAGACCCCGGTGCTGCAATTCTCATTCCAAACAAGCTATTTGAATATCACTCACCAGCTTACGAAGCTTGCTCTCGCCGCTCACCGACATGGCAGACACTTCCTCGGCAGAGTTTTTCGCTCCCATCCTACTAGTCATCTCACGGCCAGGGTCAATCTAGTACTGAATGCTAAACTTGAATGGTATGCTAATTCAGTTTATCATTGAACAAGTTCGCACTATTGACAGATTTATCTCAAAGGTTTTCCTCAAAAGTCGTTCTGATTATTAGAGCTTAACAATAAGGTGTAGTGCTGTAGTCATTTGGGCCACGATTCAAGACAAGATGACGTGCCTTCTCGTCCGCTTCGCGAGGAACTTCTTCAGTAGCAGATGACAGATGGATCTTCTTCAAAGCCAGTGATCGGACGGCGTCCGTTCAGAGAGATTGTTCCTGTGCTGCCTGAAATGAATCAGAGTAGACATGTTAAAAACACTGAGGAATCCAGACAATCTGAAATGAAACACGACATAACTTGAACGGAATTCAGAGATCCGAAACCGAATAAAAAACATCGGCTCAAAACAAGGCAGGCAGTCATGACGAAACCTTTGATTAGGCCGGATGAGGAATGCTTCTGTCTTTCAGTTTCGACCTATCAATCACAAAATAGTTATCGATGTGTTACGTTAGTTGACAATAATTTCGTTGTTCTTTCCTGTGGAATTAACCGGAGTCAAATTGATTGCCCGAAATTTTGACTGATATCTGGTCCCCCCAATGATTCAGTTTTCAGAACCGGTAAAGTTTTGAGGAAGGCTTCTTTTTCACCCTAATAATTCATCTGTACGCTCTTTTTCGGCTTTCAGTAAAAACAATCAAGGTATGAATTACCATGAGGGGCCTCGATAGACTGTATGAGGTATGATAATTATTTGGCTTATCGACGAACCAACTGACAGGGCACACAGTGCCGTCAAGTCTTTACCCCAGTTGGAAGGTTTTCTCAGGAGCCAGCTTGCTTCTTGCTCAGGGAAGCCACCGAGTCTTGAACCCGGGTCGGCTGCGTGGAAGCCAGCTGCACCGACCACTCCACTTCTTATTCATGAAATCCTGTATCAGCAACAGCTAAGTCTAAAACCATTTAACCATCCTAAAATATCATTTTGAGGCTTGACAACCGAATCAGACTTTATATATGTTTAACTACTTGCATGATGATTCACACATTTGGTATACATATGTTTGCACTCCACATCTCTCCTGGTTCTAAGAAAATCTGGCAACCAGCACATTTGAAGCGCGCCGCGAAAGCACCAATTCTGCCGGTTCATTTCAAGACCGTTGAGAACCCCATAAAGATACATTTCAAAGACTCTAAACGTAACATAAAAACATAGCGAGTTCTAGAGCATAAACGGCGCTGGGCCTGCCAAAATTAGGGTCGCCCGCGAGTTGCTGGCATAAGACTGGATGGCTCAGCAAGCTCCGCTGGCATTCTTGAATGCTCTCCCAAGATAGACGCATAGTTTTACGAGCGGAGGAGCTGTCCTCAAAATATCGCACGCGCGACAACACACGTAGGAGCGGCGCTTATCAGATTACACGTGCAGATAGTATGGATCGCTTCTGCTCTGGATGTGGCCAATAAACCTCAATGGGTCGAAACATCGTTGTGTAGTGCCAATATTTCACCCTTGTCACATATGATTTCAAGGGCAGTCTTGAAGTGCGGAAATAAGAGGAATAGAGAGTTGGTGTTAACACGAGCATTGACAGGGGTCTGAGCCACCTTTGCTTTGACCGGGAGGAGGGGCGGGTACCCGCCCTCCCGCCCCACTAAGATCTCGAGAACCACGCTAGATAGAAAGAACGGTAACCGGCGTTCGGTAGCCCATCCACTTCTCTATGGAAAATATGTGTACCATTTTTTGTTAGGCTACATTTAAGGTCACTAGAGGTCAAGACATGCCATCATAGGGATAACATATAAATGAAGGTTTTCGGTCATTTCATCTAAACAAGTATAAATAAAGCACAACAAATTTAGACTATTGGAATCCTCGTGGCAAGCCGAATCGAATGACATATAACATGACATTGCTAGGTCACATATCAGGTAAAAGATGGTATTAGACCTGACCTGGAGTCAGGTCAAGGTCAAATAAGGTAACCATTCATATCATTAGAGCCGCAAGAACAATACAATTCTAACACAATTAACATAAAGGCTGTATCACGGTGCACTGCTAAGTTGTTCAGTTAAAGCCATTTTTATATATTTCCAATGGAGAGGTCATAGCTCGTACCTTACCTTAGGTCATCGATAAAAAATACTGGAACATGTGTTAGAGAACTCTGTGGCGCATTATGCGATATGCGTTCAAATCAGAAAAGTTCACCTTGTTCTGACTTACGCCATCTTGAACTTTTTTGAGGTGAGGTCACTTGACCTGTACTGGTGACCTGACCTGAGATGACCTAACCTTGAAATTTTGACAAAAGTTGTAAACATGATCATGAAAAAGGTATGCCAAGTACGGCAGCGCTGCGCGCCGCCGTTTTGAGCTATTTCCAAAAAACCAAGAGGAGGGCCGGTACCCGCCCCCCGGCGCTGCGCGAGTTAAAATTTTCTTGCGGTGTGGTCATTTGACCCTCGCTGCTGACCTGGCATAAAATTTCCTTGACCTAATATGTTGGCACGTGGTGTAAAATGATGAAAAAGTTACACCGTGTACAGCAACGCTGCACTCCGCCGTTTTCAAGCCATCTGCAGAAACCGATGGGGGTGGTAACCATTCCCTATCTCTACCGTCAATGTGCGTTATAAATCATTCAAGTGATTTTGTATACTAAATATAAACCCATTAAAATTTTCCAATATTCATAGAAAACCTCAAATTACTTTACGGAATATATGATTTGATTTTACGGTTACAGGCTAGGACGATGTTTGTGTGTATCAGAACCACACGATTTTAGTTTTGCACGGCGAACAAACATTTTCTAAATTATGTTTAAAACTTTTGTAAATGTTTTAAATTTTCATACAGAGGATCGAATTATTTTGTATAATAAATTATTTAATTTAACTGTCACAGGTTAGGACGATATTTCCATTTATGTAATGTGTTTTTGCCTGACGACTTGCAAAACCGTCGTGTTTCGTAAACGTGATGTGATACGTAACTATTACTAAATTAACATTCCTCGAATGGTTTGTTGCTCCATCAAATGGATGAGGCCAAACAAAAACCATGCATTAATGCAACATACTCTGGGTCTGTTTTTTTTAACGGTTGCAGGATATTACCAAGCCTTAACTCAAGCAACATAAGCAAAAAAACATTTCATAGTCTCATTAGATCATGCGTTTCACAATGCTTCGACAGCAGTAACATTTTCATCCTCCAGCTATTAAAACTACCTAAGGCTGGTTCAAATGTGAAATTTAATGAAAATCAATTGTACAATAAGCAATCTCAACTCGCATCAACCAATGCTTTCTATGTCGCGCAGTTCCGATAGCTCTAACAGGTGACAGTCAAATTGGCTGAGTGCCAGTGTGAATTAAGGCGTCCTGTCACATAAAAAATGGAAGCCCTCACAGCCCACAGGCGAACGCATTCTCTTGCCAACGCTAATGGCATCATTATTCATTGGGGGTTCTGACAAGCTCAAAAACAGGATAGAGAGAGAGAGAGAGAGAGAGAGAGAGAGAAATAGAGAGAGAGAGAGAGAGAGAGAGAGAGAGAGAGAGACTTATTCCAAAATGTATGTGAGTGATCAAGAGAGCATGTATTGAAAAAACAGGTCCGAAATTGGATGATGACTTGTAAGCTTTTCAAACACGGATTTACATCCCTATCTCACTTCTTCTTATTTTATTTCATAAGGAACACTACCAAAAGGCCCACTTGCCAAACTACAGGGAGTATTGACGTTTTTTGAACACTTCTATACATGTTATCCCACAAGCAGTCCTTCTTCTGAAAAAATACCAAGCACATTCAAGGGAGTTGAGAGAGTCAAAAGGTACATATAGTGTAATGCCTGATTGATGCTTAATGAATCAACCACGAGGCTGCAGGATACACACTTGCATAAAGTCCCATACACATTTTCGAATACACAGTGTTGCATTCCTCTTATTTAATAAATGCAGTCATTCAGGACAACGTAAAACTTGATTATCTAGAGTGACTGGAAACAACATGACAACTAAGGCAAGATTTTTCCATGGCACTTACACGTCGCCACCGGAAAAACACTAAGGGGCCAGTCAATCCTCAAACTGTTACTCACAATAAACTTTCACTGCTAGATTCCAAACTCATCGGATTTAAGCATGTTTTTGCCGTCGACGGTAGTCGGTAGCAAAGTCTTCCAGATTCGTCTCAAGTTGGTTGAATTCCAGACATTTGTTTAAAGAGTGGGAGCAGGCCCACGTCCTCTATATTTTAACGCGGCTACCACGACATGGCGTTCAGTCTCAGCTGTTTGATCGTAACCAGAATCATCTACAGAGTTCGATGAAGCGTGCTGCCAAAAAGTTGCAGAAGCTTGAAGCTAATGCTAATAGAGATGGGAAAATATTTACCTGAGCTGCTTCTTCCTGAATGTGCCTCCTTAAAATATATGGTGAGTAGAAACATATCATAATTTTCTAGCGCTTAAACGAGTTGCGTTCATCATTGATATCCGCTGTTTAAGTGATACATCCTGCCCAGAGTTTTAGCTATATTGATCACAACAGTCATCCAGCTGTCAAAATGAGACGATCACCAGCACTCAGAGCTCTGACGTCGCTAGTTCTGTACAATGCTTTGCAGCATGGCTAGCCGAAATCTCCCAGTAAATCACAATATGTTCATTTTTTTATCATGAGACGTATCATGAGAATGATTAAAGCTGTCTTAAGATGCGCATTGACGGGGGCGGGTACCCGCCCCCTCGGGTTTTTCGGAGATAGCAGGAAAACGGCGGCACTAGCGCCGCCGTACTTGGCATACCTTTTTCCTCATAATTTTTACAACTTCTGTAAAAATTTTAAGGTTAGGTCATTCAAGGTCAGGTCACCAGTACAGGTCAAGTGACCCGACCTCAAAAAAAGTTTAAGATAGCATAAGTTGGAGCAGGGTGAACTTATCCGATTGAAACCCATATCACATAATGGCCCCACTGGATTCTCTATAATATGTTCCGCTATTTTTGATATCGATGACCTAAGGTCAGGTACGAGGCATGACGTCTCCATCAGAAATACATGGGAAAAATTGTTTTTACGGAATAACTCAGTAACGGATGGTGATAGAGCATTTATTTTAGCTGCATTAGACTCGCCTGGGCTCTGCGGTTCTAATGATATGCATTTAATAAAATTTGACCCTGACCTGACCTCAAGTCAGGTCGAATCCTTGATTTGACATAGCAAGGTCAGATCATATATAATTCGATTCGGCTTGCTGAGAGGATTCATATAGTTGAAGTCGTTTTGCTCTGTCTTTACTTGTTCAGATGTAATGGCCAAAAAAACTGAATTTACATGTTATCCCTAAAAAGGCTGTTTTTGACCTCTCGTGACCTTAAATGTGACCTGAAAAAAATGGTTCAAATGTTTTCCACGGAGAAGTGGATGGGCAGCCCAACGACGTTTACCGTTTTTCGCTACCTACCGTGGTTCTCGAGATCTTAGGGGAGGGGCGGGTACCCGCCCCCTCCCCGTCAATGCGAAGGTGGCTCAGACCCCCGTCAATGCGCGTGTTAAGCTACAGCAAGCAAACTTCCAAATTCTCCATGCTACAGTACCTTTTTATCTATATCAGGTCCATTGATCCTTGTCTTATTAGGGCAGTATTAGCGCACGAGTTACTAGATAACTAGTAAGAATATAACGATGCACTAACTTCCAGGCTATTATGGCGTTGCCAACTCCACCCTCTTGGCAGGTTTTTTGGGTCCAGATCGTAATTATTTCGAGTACCCATCGAACGTCAAACCCGGAGTCTGTGGCTCAGGAGGCAAGAGTTCTCTCACTGAGCCACGCGTCCCCACATGGACCACCGAAGGCATGCGGTTCCCGAAATTAAACTGCAAATATAAGAGAATCTCAAAGCAAGCAGACGAATATTGTAAGATAAACAGCACGCGGACAAAATGACCAGTAATGCCCACATGTGTCGTAACAGTGAATAGAGCGACAAGGTCGTGCGAGCAGAGGTGTAGCGCCACGCGAGCAAAGGTGTAGCGCCAAGCGAGCAAAGGTGTAGCGCCATGCAAGCAAAGGTGTAGCGCCACGCGAACAAGCGTGTAGCGCCATGCAAGCAGATGTGTAGCGCCACGCATACGCGTCGGAAAAGGGGAGCCGGGGGCCAGGCCCCCCACTTTTGGTCAAAAATTTCCTGATCTCAGTCAAAATAAGAGAAAGCCGGATATTCTTATATCCAGCCGCTGCGGAAGGCAACGAGGAGCCCAAATTCGAACAGTTTTGGTACTGATGTTGAAAGTTTTTGTCAGCATCAAGTTGAAGTTTGACTGGCCCCCTCCCACTTTTTGCCTGTGGCGACACTTATGGCGCCACGCGAGCAAAGGTGTAGCGCCAAGTTTTTAAATTTTGTCCAAGTTTTTCCCAGTACAGCTGCTGGAGTCTGCTCACTAAAGCCCTCAAGGCACTTGTCACGGCGACCCCGACCCCACCGCGCAACTCCTACAATGAATGGTTAATTTAGAAGCCAAAGTTTAACGTCCCACAAAGCACAGGGACGGCCGCCCCGCTCAGTTCACCCTCTCACCAGTCAGTTGCCAGCCGACCTGTACGTCGGGTAAACTATTGAGCGCCGGAGCGTTTCAGGGGAACCGATCCCAAGCCTGGACATGCACTGCCACTGCATGCTTCTGAGCAGCGGGCCGGAGTCCAACGCTCTACCAACTGAGCTACCAAACTTTACATGCAGGTCCGGATCCAAGCGGGAAAATGCAGGAAAAGTGAGGAAAAGGTGGGAAAAATGACACAAACCCTTCCTGATTTTTACCTTTTTTACAAAAAAAACTCTGGGTTTTCCATTGTCTGTGGCCTGTTTCCCACCCCCACCCCTCTCCTACTCTACCCCTTCAAACCAACTGTCTTGATCCAGCACTGATTTGATGTGGGCTTCAGCTTTTTAACTAAATTTCCTTTATCATTTAGTGTGAAATAAGTGCAACCCTTTCATCTTCAACAAAGAACTGTGAGTGATAATTATCCCCAGCTCTTCCACCACCATAAAATGAGTTATAATTGCGTGCTCTGGCACCATTGCCACTCCCTCTGCCAGCCTATCAGACTGATCAATCGACTAGAATGATGCAGTTCACGCGATTGAACTGAAAGTGCGGGAGTAGGTTTTGTTTTATTTATTTATATTTCTGGTATGAGAGATTGTGCCCTTTAACACATCTTTGGGGATTTCATGGGTTAAGTAAAATAAATATACCCAACACCAGGCTTTGTATGAATTTTAAACACTTTCTTTATATTTTGGTCCACATTATGTATATCACGAAATACTCATTGACTGTTGTCCAATTCCACAGCCCGGATTTTAATATTGGGGGCCGATGGTTCAATGTGCATGTGGTTGGCTCCAATCCGAGGAAATAAGACTCAGCCCTCAGTCAAGTTACGTGAACACTTGAACTGGGTTGACTATTGCAATCCGTCACTGATTGCAACAGGACAACATATTACCACCACTGACCGCCCCCAGAACAGTGAAACACTCTTCCCATACCAGAGCAGGTGGTAGCTCAGTAGGACTTAAAACCAACCTCACACGATTCAGCTTCCTCCAAAGGAGCTTTGTTCAGATTATCCTGTCTAATACACACTAAGCCTTCGCATGGTGTGCTATTACGCAGGACGCAGGCAGGGTTGCCGCCTCCGTCCGCTGCGTTTGATCTGCCCGAGGGGTCAAAAGGTCAGCACCATCCCGAGATAGAAGCCCTCGGGCCGCAAACGTCGCTCTGCGTCGGAAACAGAGCTGATGTTTGATTGGACAGTGAGAGAAACACGTGGCACAGTGCTGATTGGTTGGTTAAGGTTAAACACGGCTCGACTAGGCCAACCGGATGTATTTCTTTGAGTTTATGTGCTGCCAGTGCTGAATGATCTTAACTTGTGGCTTTGTGAATGAAAACGCATTCAATGTTCCGTAAAAATTGTGAAGCGCGTTCCCAACGGCGCGGCTGCATAGGACACTTCTAAGGATGTCCCCTGGTGTCGAGCATTTCTTTGTCTTGTTGCTCAGTGATTTTGGCAATTCTCAGCTGATGTTGGGTATGTGTTTTTTAAGCTCGGTTGAGAACTAAAAACTTCTTAGCACTGGCTTATTTAAACATTCAAAATCTAAGGTATGATTATCCTAATAAAGCTAATGCAGCGTGTGGGTTTCACCATTTCTACTGCGTCCCTTTGATCACCCACAACCTCGCAAACAGCAAGCAGACACGCAATCAAAGCAAAGGCCACTGTCTTTGACGTGACCTTGACACTTAAACACCATCCAACTTTCCCGCCGCAGTTTACTGACCTTTTATCATAATCAGCGGGCCTGCGCATCGTCATCGGATCCGCTTTACGCGAGTCATTAATTCTGGTGTTCTCACCGACCGCGCCGCTGGCGTGTCAAGCCCCAGCTGGCACTGCCCGACTACACGGTTATTGAGTGTCAAAACAATACCGACACGCGACGCCCTCAGCTCTGTGGCTGTCTGCTCGCTTAACCCGTGCCCGATCACGGACATGTGTAAGGTTTTTTTAATTTTGTTCAAGTTGTTCCTGGTAAGGCTGCTGGAGTCGGAGTCTCACTAAAGTCATCAAGGGACTTGTCACGGAGACCCCGACCCCACCACCCGAACGAGTAACTCCCTCAATGGAGGGTTAATTTAGAAGCCAAAGTTTAACGTTCCACAAAGCACAGGGACGGCCGCCCCGCTCAGGTCACCCTCTCACCAGTCAGTTGCCAGCCGACCTATACGTCGGGTAAACTATTGAGCGCCGGAGCGTCTCAGGGGAACCGATCCCAAGCCTGGACATGCACTGTCACTGCATGCTTCTGAGCAGCGGACCGGAGCCCAACGCTCTACCAACCGAGCTACTGGAGCGGCAAAGGTGAATCTTTTCAGGGGGAAGGAGAGGTTTGTCCAAATGTACCTGCCGCATGATTTTGGATTTTCAGCTAGGTGTTGCAAACTGTTGCAAAAAAAGTAGATGGATTTCTGAGTGTTCCAATGAGGAGCATGATTATAAGGTGATTAGTAGAAGTTTGACTTTGAATTCGAGGTCGGGCTCGCACAATGACCAGAAATGTTCCGGATCATCAATTGCCTATATGGCGATTCTGATGAAAGGCTGCGCTCGGATATATAATCACTGTGAATTTGCTACATTGCGCATGCAGAATTTCAGTAGAAAGATCCATCAACAACTTAAACACTTTAACCATTTCGTCATATAGGCAACAGCGTGGGTCAAACATTGTCACTAACTGGCGGGGTCAACTTTTCATAATGGTCTGAAATTAGTAGATTACGTTTAAGATATCAAATATCGTATCCTCAAATACTCACAAAAGTAGGTTTCACCTTCAGTTTACAGATACTCGTATTTTAGACTGCGCTCCAGCGGGCTATGAAGTTTGACCTCTTTAGGTTTTCCCAAAAAGGTGAGATCACAGCGGCTCTTAATGACCCTGTGCTTGATAAAGCTACTGAACGTTTTTTTGTATTTCCTCGTTTTCATAAACATAGCATCGAAAGACGCCCTTTGATGGCTCTGCAAACATCTCCTGGTGCCGTCCTGGGTACAGCAGGTTGGTAGCTTGATTCCCAGCATAAGAAATAATTGAGTGTTTCATAGTACCGAATTTCGAATAGCAACACAAATAGCAGCATTATCGGAAGACACTCAGCTGGTGTGTTGTCAGCTGTTTATAGGGCTTATTGCCGGTACGAGGAAAGATTCTGCTTCGATCCACTAATGCTGGGAAATATTACATTAATATCCTCCCATGTAAAGGGAAAATGTTAAACTCAAATGAAAAACCACTTTTCCAGCGCATGCGCTGTCTGTATCCTGCCGGCACAGCTGAACGCCAGCTTGAAGAAAACGTTAAGCTCTGAAGGAGATTCTGAGCTGGCACGAAAACCAATTGATGCCTCTTATGTTCCGCCAAATTTGATAGGTTAGAGTAGAAATTAAGATCTCGTGACGTGCATATGCATAATAAATTTATTATTAGTATTATTATTATTTGCACCACTCCCAATGGGCGCACTTGCCTAATCATAGAAAGCGTTTCAACCCTCACCCCAGTGGGGGAAGGGTGTTTGAACAACCCCTCGAGTCTTTCCGGCGGCGTGAAAAAACGGCGGCGAGGAGCTCCGCCATACTTGGCACACCTTCTTCTCGATTAATTCCGCAGCTTTCAATCAAAATTGTAATGTTTGGTCATCTCAGGTCAGGTCACCAGCGCATGTCAAGTGACCTCACCTCCAAAGAAGTTGAAGTTGGCATAACTAAGAAAAAGGTGAATCTATCGGATTGAAACTTATACCACACAACAGGCTTATCGAGTACTACAACATATATTCCGAGATTTTCATACGGATGACTTAAGTTCAGGTACGGATCAATGCCCTCTCCATTTTAAATACATAGGGAAACAGGATTTGGGCTGAATTTGTGTAGTTACAGCGGGACTTGCCTTCCTATTCTTCAATCGTAGTATCCAGGGCCCCTTTCTGGGTTCGTGTTGCAATTCATCTGGGCTACTTAAGCAAATTTTCAGACTTGGGTCAATAATTTTTCAGGAAATGTCGATAAAGCTTTTATTCTTGTACCATTACATTTAGATTGTTATTACGAATCGATTGATGTGCGTATTGACTATGCTAGATCAAATAGTGACCTTGACCGGACCTCAGGCCAGGCCATTGTTGTGTTTTGACCTAGTATAGTCATAATATACATAATTCGATTCGCCGTAACGAAAGGAAGCGGGTTTGCATCGCTCGTCTGGGGGTTTATATAAGCAGAAACGCCGAGTAACTCCTGCCGCTGAAAAGGATCTTGTGAAACATGATGCCGCGCTAACTTTGCTGATTCCGTATGCATAGAAACTTGCACATTTGAAGAATGATTTGACGCGATATGGATTATTCAGCGGTGGCCAGAAACCAATTTAAAAGAAAGCTAGATCAAGAATTCATGTTCTATAGCATCATGTTTTTCAGCTCTGTCGATGTGAGCTTCGGCAGCGCTGGTTAAAATCATGTAACCATACTCCAATATGGAGTCAATTTTGTAAAGAACGTCGTGGCCGTTTTGTGTTTATTTTTTTCCTGTGGTGGATGCAATATTGGAGCATGGCACGGTCGTTTCTCACTGATTATTCTTCTAGAAAAAAGAGAAATTTACAATGGCAAGAACTTGGCGACTATGCCTCAGTTAATATGTCTTCTTCGGCTTAGCAGCTGTGAGTGAAAATATTACTTGTCGGGATGTTGCCATGCTAATACTTTCAGCCTGGGATGACTTAACCGGCCAAAGGGCAACACTACCTGTCGCCGGAGGACACATTCACAAAACAATAAACCCAAACCCAAGCAGAAAACATAAACCCCACCCCCAGTGGTAACGCAAACCCTAATCAAAAAGCGCACACACGGGTTAACACCGCGCAAGGAAGTTATCAAAAACTTACCCACGAAAACACAAAAACCCCACTCAATCAACATTACAAAACAACCCCATCTAAGACGCCGACCACCACCAACAAAAATCCAAACACACCGAAGGTAAATACACTAAATTACCTACAACCAAAAGGACCGTGCCCCGCCACCCCGGAAAATGAACGGGACCCCCCGCGCCCCCGTCCCCGAACACCCCCGGATAACCACAAAAATAATCGCACAATTTTTGGTTCCATGAATATTTTATCAAAGAGCGTTCAAATGAAACAACAAATTTGGCGAATGCAATGGTCTTGAAGTCAAGCCTGAATAAGGTTTCCTTCTGCAGGAATAGGCTAGATTGACCTTAAGGCTTCCTCACCAGGAGGCTATTTTTCTAAACACGCACCTTGATAATCCGTAAGGAAGGGAAATTTGAGAAACCTTTGGGAATAATACCAGGAAGTACAATAACATAAAAAGGACAAAAAGAGCTCCCGAGCTTTTCCTGGATATTTGTACCAAAGGTATTTCTCCTGATAAGCCATAGTTTGTCAACTTTTTCATGATCTTAATAGAGGGAACATACTGTCAAGTGGATTTTATCCCAGAAATGGTATACGATATTCAAGTGAATCGCTCAATAAGACTCATTAATGGCTTAAATTCTTGCAAAAAGACATCAACAGGATTCTTAGAACACCTGTATTGGGTGCTGCATCCACAAAATAAAAATATTAAATTTGCAGCAATGCATCAATTGCTTAAAATCTATTCAGGTCCAGCAAGTAAGCTCAAAATACTATGTCGTGGCTCTGTTAGTGTTAAATCAATAGGGGCTGTCCCAGAGTTTTTTCAGCCTAAAATGCCCGATTCAAATTCACAGGCCTTTGTGGCTCCCAGAACATGGCTCCAAGACTTCAAATAGAGTCATGACCGGTCATTTGGAACGACATGGCCTAAGAAAATGTATATTTCTTATGTACTGGAAATAAGCTGCTGGTGTTAAAGCTGATATATTTCATAATTCTATATTATTGTTGGCTTAGTCTCCTCAGACAAAAATGTTATCCGTTGTCCACTAGCTTCCTCTTTCCGTCATTGCCATGATAGGATGAACAGGGGACGAGGGTATGCATTCTTAAGTTGATGACCCATCCCAGGAACGATGCCCACCCAATTATTTAGGTTTCGCAGTATAACACAGTATTATTATGTTTTTTAATTACTTGATATATTCTCAGAAGTTAAAGCACCATACAACACCGACAAAGTTTTAACCCGCGCCCCACTGGGGTCCGGCGCCACCTTCACCCCGAAAATATGGGGGTTAGCGCAAAACTGCAAAGTGCATTAGAAAGCACGCGCGAATTCAGTACGAAATTATTTTATGTTTTAAGCGCTCAGGTGAATGGTTTGACCTCCAGATGTCAAGTTAGGTCACGATAGGCTATTTTTACTAAAATATGTAATGCTTAAGAAAACTGGGCATAACTATTATGCCATTAGAGCTATTGCGATATGGTAAAATACATTTGATAGGAAATTGTCAGACCTTTTCCGCTATGTAAAATGTAATAACCTCCCGCCAGTGGTTTGACTCCCAGAGGTCATCTCGTGACGTAATATGACCTAAGGTCACGAAAGGTCAGAACGTAACTTTGCTATATATTAAATGAAAGCCAATGACGAGACATACGCGATGATGTTTGATTCAGCGCTTTAGCTTGATTAGGTCAAGAGGTATTGCCAAAATACTTTGTTTGACCCCTGGATGACCTTGTAGAAGTCAAAGGGCAAATATTGCCCCTGGGATCCGTGAAAGGGTGTCCAAGAACGCTTTTCTGAGCATGCTGAGAATTTGCAGTCGTTTTTGTGACTTTTAGATCATAAGACAGCTCTTTCCTATGCTTTTTTTAATAGGGGAGGTCACCTCGTGACCTGACCTCAGGTCACGAAATCGAAAAAATCCCGGATATACACATTGTAGACCCTGAAGGGGCCATGATGTGTAGGAAGTTTCAAATTGATCGACTAGGAAATGTAACTCTTATAGAACTCAAAAGTTGTAATGATGTGACCATGGTTGACCTCGCCTGGTGACCTGACCGTGGCTGACGCGAAGTAAAAAAATTCAGGAATGGTGGGAAAATGATGGGGCGAAAGATAGGGTTCTCAACAGCGGTGCTGTGCCTCGTTGTTTTTCTGCTATTCTGAAAAAACTTTAGGGGGCCATCGGTACCCCCTCCCTCGGTGGGGCGAGGGTTAACTCCCGAATAAAGTTTTGTGGCCTTTCCCCATTCAATACAGACCAAAGGATCACGCACTTCGGTGTCAGATATGACTCCGTTTGCACTTCACTTATGCTCTCCAGGAGAGTTTTTCGATAGTATTTTGTCGCTTAAAATGACTCGTCCCCCGTTCGTTGGTTACTGTCGTGCCAAGACCCCATTCCTGTCCACTCGGCAGAAACCAACGTCAACACTACTAACTTCAGCGAACTCGGTATTACTTGAATAGTGAAGCAAATAGTCAAGCTAATACAGGAAAACTATTGCTTAGAATGTATGTGAATTCCATTCTGAGTAGGTTTAGAGATGCACGGCTTACGAACATGTCATTTTTATTGAAATATTTCCGTTGAACTTGTTGTAAGGGATGTGAAAGCATCTCCACCAATCAGCGGCCGCCGTCCGCCAGTCACGCATGCCTGCGGGGCACAGAGGTGAGAGGTCACGGTCGCCGAGCAGCGGCCGCCGCGCTGATGCCGAGTTGAAGCGTTGTTGGGGAGGGGCAGTAAACCGGCCTGGGGATGAGGTGGCTTAGTGGATAGCACCCTTGTCTTCTAAGCCACCGGTCCCGGGTTCAAGTCCCGGCGGAGCCTCTGAATAATTCGATCTGATCCCCAAAATCCCTTCCAACAGGGTGAGAGTTGGCCACGCCGTATGACCCTGGCAGTTGGTGCGTCGTTAAACCCCAACAATTATTATTTTATTTTTTATTAGTAAACCGGCCTGTTGTGGCGAGGAGATTGTTAATGGCTTATATCAGCGGTTCCTAGCCTTCCCAACATTGTAACCCTTCTTGGAGCTCAAGGGACCACATTAGCCAGCCCCTAAAAAGCAAATCCGATTTATTAAAGAAGCAGATTCAATTGCTTTACTATGTGTGGGCTGCAACGTTTTACAATTTTTTATTGAGGATACAACAGAAGCTACCATTGAGCGCTAACATGCATTTATGCCTCTTCCATTAGGAAATCCAAATCTAATTTGTTGATGACGAGGCGTGATAAAAACCGTGTCTATGCTCACATATTCCTTCAATTTTATTATTTTGCCATAGATACATGCATCAAAGTTATCTCTATGGATTTATAAGGTAAAGTTTTGAACTACATGAGATAGGGCACGTCATAAAAACGACTTATGCCTGACTGTAAAGCTTACACGATATAACAAATTAAGGAGTAGTTTCTGCTCCTTCAATTCTACAGAATGGAGAATCGTATATTCAAAAATTAACTGATAAGTTCCGGTCTTTGATACTCCGATATCTGATCTTGTGTGTAGAATGCATCTCATTTTAGCAGCGAATTCAGTATCCATCGGTGGAGAAACGTAAAGGTAATCTGCGAGGCGGTAGCTCGCTTAAGTCCAATCTTTGTCAAAGTTTAGAGGCCGATGAACGATATGGAATACCTATGATTAGCCTGGTGGCTCCGTTTTGTAAAGTGTCAAGTCTATGAATATCATAGGTGTTTGTCATAGCTGCATCGCATGATAGACAACTGCATCGCAATCGTAGCTGTATCGCATGATAGACAACTGCATCGCAATCGTAGCTGTATCGCATGATAGACAACTGCATCGCAATCATAACTGCATCTCAATCATAGCTGCATCGCATGATAGACAACTGCATCGCAATCATAACTGCATCGCATGATAGACAGCTACATTGCAATCATAGCTGCATCACATGATAGACAGCTGCATCGCAATCTTAGCTGCATCGCAATCATAGCTGCATCACATGATAGACAACTTCATCGCAATCATAGCTGCATCACATGATAGACAACTGCATTGCAATCATAACTGCATCTCAATCATAGCTGCATCGCATGATAGACAGCTGCATCGCATGATAGACAACTGCATTGCAATCATAGCTGCATCGCATGATAGACAGCTACATTGCAATCATAGCTGCATCACATGATAGACAGCTGCATCGCAATCATAAGAGCATCACAATTGTAAAAATGAGGAAGACTGCATGCTTGATAGATTCGCAGAATATCGAGATGTGGGATGGTTTTAGCAATAGGGTAGAGTAGGTTGAGAGAGTTGTTTGCCTTCATAATGATGATATTCCTGTGTTCTAACCAACTCTAAGACTCCAAACTATCTAAAACTGTTCTCTCTTAATTTAAAAATTTGAGTTACCATTTTGCAAGAAGATGGGTGCTTCAGAGCTTATTCAAGTATCTGGAAATGCCTGAGTAGATGGCGGTGAAATTATTTCATTTATCGGGGCTCAAATGAATTGAATGTACATAAGAAACAGGGTGAACTTTGACTTTGACAGGGTAGTTTGACCAGGAGGACAGGTGCTGCGAGGATCTGTAAATAACCCGTTTATACAATATATAAGATTGAAATACGTTTTTTCAAAGATTTTGGAGATACAAGCAAGTAGAATTATGGGACAATAATCTTTGAGATATGTGGGAGAGCCAATATTCTTTAAGGTAGTGTTGTGGGAAAAGTGTGGTGGTCTTCTAGACTACCAAACTTTTCCAGCATTTCAAATATGTTGCTGCGTTCAGAAACTTGTTAAACAATTTGGCTAGAGGTTAGCATATGAATAGGGCAGTAATTTCTAAAGTTCGGCGAGGAATTTCGTCAAGACCGCAAACTCTGCTTGCTTCGGATCGTGCTATCCGGTGATGATGTTGTCCGCTCATCAGTACTGATTATGATGCTCCGTGCAGGGCCTAAACTCAGTTCAGAAAGTGATGCAAATTATTAAGCGTCAAAGGCGTGCCAGATCCGGGTTTAAGTCCCGCTGGGTTCCTTGATCAAAGAGTAGATTGACCTCCAGGAAACCTTTCTAAATGTAAACGAGTTGTTAATTCCGCATGACCTTAGCAGTTGGTGGTTCGTTAAACCTAAAAAATGTAAGTGATATTAAACACGAAATCAAATCGTATATTCAGTTTTTTATAAGTGTTCTAACTCCAGTTTATTTATTAATATATTTTATTAGGGCGCCAATCTCAACAGGCAGACTTGCCCAATTACAGGGGCTATTGGCGTGGGTGCTTAACACGCGTATTGATGGGGGTTGGAGCCACCTTCGCTTTGTGGGGAGTCTGGGCGGGTACCCGTCTCGCCCCCTAGGATCTCGAGAACCACGCTATATACCAAAAACGGCAAACGCCTTTGAGTAGCTTATCCAATTTTCTATATAAAATATTTGAACCATTTTTTCAGGTCACATTTAAGATCACAATGCATTCACTAGAAGCCAAGGCATACCATCATGGGGATCACATGTAAATTAAGGTTTTCGGTCATTTCACCTGAACGAGGTAAGAAAGAGCCGAACAATTTAAGCCAGTGCAATCCTCGCAGCAAGCCGAATCGATTGATATATAATATGACCTAGCTTCCTCCAATCAGGTCAAATCAAGGATACACGCTCTATCGCCATCCATTGCTAAGTTATTCTGCTAAAACTATTTTCCCGTATATTTCCATTGAACAGGCCATGGCTAGTACCTGACCTTAGCTCATCGATATAAAAATACCGGAAGTATTTTAAAGAACTTGGTGAGCCCATTATGTGGTATGAATTTCAGTCTGGTCAGTTCACCATGTTCTGACTTATGCTATCTTAAACTTTTTAAGGTGAGGTCAGTTGACCTGTACTGGTGACCTGACCTGAGATGGCCTAAAGTTGAAATATTGAGCAAAAAATTGTAAAAATGATCAGAGGAAAGGTACGCCAAGTACAGCGGCACGCAGCGCCGTTGTTTTTATCCTATCTCTAAAAAGAACGAGGAAGAGAAACACAAGCAGAAAAATGCAGATGTGCTCTTTTCAAGTAAGTGCCAACGCTAGAAGAAATTAATGTTCTAAATGTTTAACGGCTACTAAGTTTAGGTTCATACTATTCTAGGCGAGAGTGCAGCATGCCAGGGGTGTGGTGTCCAGGAGACCTGCTACATGACTTGAGATAAGCATCAGCAAAAAATAAGCCTCATTATGCGAAGTACAAAACCTGGTCACTTAATTTCATACCTGGCCATTAGTTGGGACTGCTTAGGGGACATCTTCGTGTTTTGGTTTTGGTAGCCTCAAGGACATTCCTTTAATCGGAAAATTTTCGATTGCAGTTTTGTTTCAATTATGCTGTTTTTATGAGCTTATGATATAAAACCTTATTAATACAGAGATGGATGAGAAAAATATGAGCTGTGACGGCATTTTTCACTAAGCCCCTCAGTGACACCTAGAAATGTGTGCTGAGTCAGGGAGACGGTGGCCCACTAACCTTCAAACGAGCGGGGAGAGAGTGTCAGGGGAGTAAGAGTGGCAGACGAAATGTGAGTGGGAGGGGGCGGAGGAGGTCAGCTGTCACTTTCGCTACCACTAATGCAGCCTGAAACAAATGATACAGCTGCTTTTCTTGTTTTGTTTCTTATCTTAGAGTGAAACAAGCTATCCAAGGGAGTTTCATTTCGCTTTATTTCGATCATAGGTCACTCGTCTGTCTCCGTTGGAGTGTCAATATAAGCAGAATAAAAAGCCCTAACAGTAGTATCTACTTACAAATGGAATTGACAGTCTCTGGGGTTCCTTGGCGTAGACCCAAAGCTCAGACTCGCACTACCGTGCAGCAGCTGTTGAAGGTGAAGAACTGGGGTCAGACACGGTCACGAGCGCGGCGATAAAACAGCACCGCTGGGAGCCTGCCGGCTCCGACTGAACATCGGCGTGACACCTCGCGTCGCCGCAGCTGAACTCTCGACGTCGTGTCGTCGGTTTCGACGAACCGGCGGCGAAGGAGAAAAGGGCAACGCTATTTTCGAGTATTTTACCCACAGGTGGCACATTGGCTGAAGTTGGCATGGGAGTACAGACCCTTTAAATGTCATAATATGTTTTTGTACACAGCTGTGAACAAAACTGACGTCAAACACAATTGTATTTACTAATATGATGCTCTGCTTTACTAACTAAGCTGGAAAAGGTTTTATTTGGGAAAAATGACGTTCTGGCTTACTTACATTTTTCAAGACCATTTTTTCTCAGTCTCAGAGAGGTAACTAGTAAAAATATTTTCGCATTTTTATCGCTCTCCTGTATAGGTGTCGAGTTAGAGCGGGGGTGTTTGAGCATCCCTCACCATGGCGAAGGTGACTCGGAGGCCAAACGGGGCGGGTACACCTGTTCCGGTAGGCCCCCGATCCATCTTCACATTCGTGGGGGATTTCGAACGCCCCCTCGATCTCGGCTCTCATTCGAGATAGTGAAAAACACGAACGGTGACAGATAGGCAATACAATTATATCAGTCACTTTTTGGCTCTGGTCAATATTGAAGTTATTTCAGGTCAATTAATGTGTCAGGCTGTTAGCTGTATTAACCCGCGCGGGGCTGGGAGGGTAAATTTTATCCCCCTCGCGAATTTTTGCGATATCTCAAAAACGGGGCGCGCAGCGCCGCCAAATTTTCAGTCCCTTTTTTACAGAAATTTTACACATTTCTGCCAAATAAAAATAAAATCGGTTGAAAACGTTTCGAGAAATAAGCAAAAATGTGACGTCACTTCAGGCGATGTACCAAAATCGCGCAATGTTTAAAGAGCTGCTGAAGCTACAGTTCTGAACCGATTTCCAATTTTCTTGCATCAAACGATAGGCATTATTGTGGTCGTCAAAATGGCTATCTCGGATTTTCAAAATTTTGGTTTTGAAAAAAAATATTTATTTTTTTGGTTTTATAAACATTTATAAATATTTAAGTCATCAAATTCCTAAAATTTTCAAGATTTTTCAAAAACCGGAATTTATTTGATAACACACCATACAGTGCATATTCACGCCAAATTTTGAGTCTCTAGCTTTATCACTTTGGCCTGGAGAGCTGCCAAAGCTCAGAGACTCACGCACTGATTTTTAGGGCTGATCAATACTGTCTTTATTTAGTGAATCATAGTGACCCAGGATGACCCAGGATGACCTCGTACATGCTTTACACTACTTTTATAGTGTTCCTGAGACAAAACAGGTCCAAAATCATGTGTTATTTGGCAAAAAGTATGAACTTAAAAAGTTGACCTCTGATGACCTACCTTGTCCCCGCTGTGCAAGTTGAGACCAGAGTATTTCAGATATGATTCTCTGAACATCATAGCTGAATTTTGCATGCAAAATGGCCCAAAAACATGTATCGCATGGCCACATTGGGGTACAAAAATATGGTGACCTTTGGTGACCTGATCTTGACCTGACCCGGTCATGTCACCAGCCCAATGGTCTCAAAGCACCTTGCTGCATTCAAGTGAAGGCTTTCCATGAAGTATGAAGCTCATAGCTTCCATTGCCTGATCTCCGTAGCATTGCAACCTCAAAAACCACGTTTTTGACAGCTGACCTCAGTGACCTTGACCTTGACCCCAAACTTTAAATTAAGTACATGTTTTTAGTTGTTTGTGATGAGATCTTTCGATTAGCGTTTGAATTTTCCAAATCGGACCATTAGTTCGGGAGATAACAAGGGGGTGTAAAATTTACACCCCCAGCCCCGCGCGTTCGGCTGGAGGCCTCAGCCCCGCGCGGGTTAAGTTTTGGCTTTTGAATCTGGCTAGATTAAATTAGAGTCAACCTTTATCTGCCATTCAACGAATCTCGTTACAGTGATTCCAAGAATACATGACTTAACTATACGACCTTCCTAAGGCCAGGTCAAGGCCACTTTCTAACCTAACATAGTAAAGTGCTATCAATCGACATCAAATGATAATCAAAACGCAATAGGATCAAAATTAAAACTCTTTTACTCTTGCTGCGAAATATTTTACCCAAGGTGGAAAAACTGTTCACGTAGTCCCATATGACCTCTTAAGGGTTACAGATAAAAATCTGCAGCATGCTCCTGAATATTGGCCCAACATACTACGATTTTGAAAATAAGAAGCTATTCTCAGCCGTTTTTTTCAGTAATATGTTTGGCCAATTCTCGTTTTTCGTATGCATTTCCGATGGAGATATCATGACCCGTACCTGACCATGAAATCAGAAATCCAATTACCACAAACTGTGGTACTTGGTTAATTTGTTATTGGATATGAATATCAGATCAATAGACTAAACCAGTTTTAACTGGTGTCACTTGAAACATTTCTGGAGGTGAGGTCACTTGACCTCACCTTCTAACTTGACGTGAGATCCCCAAAACTTGAAATTCTGAAGTTGCGCAATTCATCAAGAATATGGTATGCCAAATAAGGCGGTACTTCGCGCTGCCGTTTCCTAGCGCCGCGTCAAAAATCCAGGAGAGGTGTCCAAACATCACGCATCTCCTCACTAGGGAGAGGGTCAAGCTAAAGCCAATTATTAGCCGTCATTAGAATTCTCTCGTTACAGAACATCAAATTATGCACAATATGACCTAACAGGGGTAAAATAAAAAAGATGTTAAACCATCAGGCAAAACTCAGGCTCAGGTCAGGCCTACCATCTGGCCTAATATGGTCAATAGGCATATCAATCGACGCGTAGCTACAGCCCATACCCATTGGCCTTAAAATGAAAGGTCTGTAACCATTTTCGGTGACATTATTGGTCCAAGTTTGTTTGAAAACCTACTTAAGTAGTCCCAGATGACCTCTCAGAGTTCACACGTCCAAACTTGCAATATCACCTTAGATAGTGTCGTAAGATATTACAATTTTGGAATAAAAAACTATTCTCAGCCATCTGTACCGAAATACAGCCAATTCTCGGCCCATTCTCAGTATCCCCATCCGTATCTTATGGTGAGAACATAAACTCTACCTGATCTTAGATCATAAATACAGAAACTCTCTTTACCACATGTCGTGATGCTCGGTGAACCTATTCTGCCATATGTCGATGGATAAAACCGGTTTTTACTGATGCGATAGTGGGTGACATCATCCGACCAGAAACACCCGGGGTCAATGACCTTGACAATTCTGGCACGAACTTGGCCTGCGATAGTTCATATTAAATGTGACTTTCATCTGAGGTGACTTCCATATACGGTTGTCCTGATTATGCTTCGTTCTTACGTCACCACTTGGACTACAGTGCAGGTGAACTGGTGTGACGGCGCAACTGTAGCGGCCTCTAAATGTAGGTCTTAAAGGGGATGTGGCACCTCGGTCGAATCCTGGAATTTAGTGTAATTAGGCGTACTTTTAGTCAAAAATAATGAAACCACTCATGATTTCTCTGAAAAATGTACAATAAGCTCAATATTTGGTTTTTTAAAAATACTCCTCTAGAAAAAGAAATAAATATCAGACTGTGGATGATGTCACGATCTGGCAACCACTACCATACTTGAAACGCTTCAAGGGCTTCGATTGGCTGATGCTCATCGTGAAGTCGGCATATGTCGTCACACCAGTAGCTCACAACAATGGCCGCCGGCGACGGGGGACTGAGGGAGGCTGGTGTCATGTAGGTTTTAGCTTTCTTTTCTACGGAAATATCGAGTTCCAAGTCAAATGAAATATGGAGTACCGGGTTTTCCGACCTGCCTTACAACTTGGCTATCTCAGTTAGAATCACGTTGTGAAGGTGCCACATTCCCTTTAATGTAAAGGTCTAGATGTCAATGTTTTGTATATTTAAACATTCTTTCGCCAATCCACGTGCTCATGAATTCTCCCAAATTTCGCTAAGCAGCGTTTTCCGACTGCAAACGTTTCTCCGGCCACCTGGGAGAAATAGAGGGAGCACTTTAGTACCTACCCGCCCTCTCACCTGCCCGTATTGAGAGCTCAGTGACTTCCTAGTTCATATGACGCGCAAACCATTTTTACCGCTATTTAAAGCTAACGTTTCTACATTTTGATAACCAAAAGCAGGGCGGAGCAGCAATGAAAATCCAGGCCCAAATCTCAGTGCACCTTGCTGGCAACAAAGGTCAGATTTTAGTTTTTTTAAATAAAATACAAGTGCTCTCTCCATCTCCATTTCCACTGCAAAAACCCGGTTTCAGATAAAGTGTGTAAACAGATGTAACAATTACATTGGTAAACGAGTATACATGTTGGTTTTCTATAACCGATGTCAATTTTCAAGATATGCAAAATTAAATGATACACTTCACCAGCATACCCCACCACGCATTCCCAGTGGCGGATCCAGGACTTCATTTTGGGGAGGGGGAGTGCTAGGGGGCTCCCTCCTCTCCCGATATTGTTTCGGATCAGCCACCACCTATGTATTAACTATGCACACTCAGAATTTCCGATGTTGTTTGGGCCCCCCAGTCCCCCCTTGTATCTGTCACTACAAATGCCACTATCGTCAGTACAACCCAATCACTTAGTATCGTCACTCAATTCTGAATATATGGCGAAGCAGCGCCTCAGGGAAATGCCTTGGGTCTTCCCCACTCAAATCCAAGGGCAACAGGTCACGCAAACATAGTCACTACACTCAAAACTACGTCTCCTAGTCTCTGCTCGGGATCATCACAGAACGTGCGAGAGTATATTTTTCCGCGTGACACGATCACGCCCCGGGGGAATTCGTTTGCAGAACCAATGCTAAAAATTTCGCTTCTTCATATGTCATGTATGTCTTCATGTTCATTCTTCAGTTTGTCAAGGCTGTTACGCTAAACTCAGTCAGCTTGCCTACTGAGAACTTGCAAACCACTCGCCTAGGTCCAATATGTGACTAAATTTCTTACTGCCAAAAATCCGACGAGTTTCTCATTTTCTTTGCCCATGTCCCTTTTAGGTCCAATGCCGTGTAGGGTGTTACTGGCTGTGTTAAAACATTTTGGAATGTATGGCCTTCTGCCTCACTAATTCATGGAATTGGGCCATCAAATGGGTTTGCAGACCTAGACCAGCGCTTGTTTGTCTTCTAAATTGATTTACTTTCACGCCCATGACGTCTTGAGATATTCTCACAAACACAACTTTCAACATGTAACAAAGCATAGTGCTAAGGGCGGAAATATAACTCAGTAGGCAGTTCTTGGTTGGACACTTCATCGAGCTCTCACTATGTCGTGATTTGAGATGTCGTGATGGATTAGCGCATCCATTACTCATAGATGTGAAGAAAAAACGCGTATACCACGCCGCACAGTTACCTGATTCAATGTTCGTCAATATTTTTCATCTTGTTGTCATCAATTGATCTATCTTTAATCAGGAAAATTATAGAGCTAACCTAAAAAGGCATGCAAAACACAGAGTTCTTCTTAGACGATCGGAAGAAGTCCGGGGGGAGGTGCTGGGGAAAATGCCTTCTTGCCTTCTCCCTGGATCCACCAGTATAACCCAGCGCCTTCTGTCGAGTGATAGTGCACCCTGAGTTCCAGTTTTAGCCGCCACCGCCCATGTACCACGCTTCGATGCAATCATACCTAAGGCTTGTTGTTGGAACGGTACAACGTGCCTACCGTGGGGCAGGCGATATCGCCCCCCCTCCTCTGTCCAGCTACCGACGCGCCGAAGTAGCCGTGAGATGAGCTCAGAGGATGAGGAGATCCGGGATTTCCGATTAGAGGAACACTTTAATCAGGCGGAGTCATTTTGGTCCGGGGGCGTGAAAAGAGATCTCGGGGGTTTGGGGACGAGATCACCTGCATTTCGGGTCTGCCATAGGATTGATATAGGTTTTGTATTATTGTGTCAGTGTCAACCCATCCAAGTTCTCCTTGGCAGAGAAGAGATCCACTGTCTTGCCAGAAGGGGCATTTTTGGGCGTAGAAGAGGCCATAATTTGGGCCAGATAGTTTGGGCCACCCCGGTAGCTCAGTTGGTAGAGCGTTGGGCTCCGGCCCGCTGCTCAGAAACATGCAGTGGCAGTGCATGTCCAGGCTTGGGATCGGTTCCCCTGAGACGCTCCGGCGCTCAATATTTACCCAACGCAGGTTGACTGGCAGCTGACTGGTGATAGGGCAGCCTGAGCGAGGCGGCCGTACCTGTGCTTTGTGGGACGTTAAACTTTGTCTTCTAAATTGACCCTTCATTGTGGGAGTTGCTCATTTGGATGGTGGAGTCGGGGTCTCCGTGTAAAACCATTGATGGCTTTAGTGAGACTCCGACTCCAAAAACCGAACTTAGAACAACTTGGACAAATTAAAAAAACAATTTTTAAGATATGACATATAAGAAGGGTGTCAAATTGCATCGTGGGGGCACCAATACTTCCATCCTGGAGATGAGCGGTGAGATGGGATGTGATGTTTCAGTAGGAGTGGAGCGGGGAGGCTGGGGAGGCTCCAGGGGCGGCCGAGATGCACGTTGTAGAGGTGTCGGGTGGTTCGCCGGGGAGGGGGCACTTGCCCCTGGATCCTCCCATGACTGATGGACTGGCGGATGAAAGTCATGAATAGTGCCACGGCCTCGCTGCTTCAGAGCAGGGGGACCAAACGATACCTTGCAACCCGTCTCCAGGCGTAAAGCTGTTGTATGGTATTTTTCGTACTCGTTGTTTCTACAACCTACCGCATTGACATGCATTTTTACATAAAGTCTCAATGTGGAAAGGGGCCTGAGCATTACATTACCGTAAGTCAGCTCTGGGACCCAAGTTTTGAAGACTTGTTCTCACCGACATATCAGCCGGGCGAAACACGTTTGATCTTTTTACGCCACTCGCTGATTAATCTTATAATAAATAGTTCATGAAAGGTGGCTCGACTGGGTTCAGATCTATATAATTTATATTCTGCTCACATTCATATTCAGCTCACTTTCATTCATAAGTGAGTCAATTCTAATTCACCTTTAAGTAAACAGTGGATTGAGAAAAACATGACCACGATCAGACTGGTTCAAGCAGAAACACTTCCGAGAAAACTCGGTGATTCGCTAACAGCGGGAAAAGGGTCATAAATAAAGAGTTCATACACTGTTCTCCGAAATTCTGGTGTCAAGAACATTGAAGACCGCGATGATTTACCTAGTACGTCACGGTATTATATATTCAGTAAAATGTACACTATAAATAGCGCTATAGCCACTACAGGGCGGGAAACTAGTGCTCATGATGTTTGTCCTTGACCCTTGACCCTGCTCTTCATATTGGGTAACCCTACATATGACGTAATAATATTATGTATGTCATTATGGGTGACGTCATGTGAACGAAATCACTGCGGTCGATGAGCTTGAAAATGACGGTATGGCCTTGATATGTGACCCTTGACCTTGACACTGCGACCTTTGGCATTAATCTTGAACTCCATATGAAGTGACCCGGACATATAATTCCGATTATATGGCGTTATGACGGCACCACTGTAAGCGAAGTGAAAGGAACGACCCTGCGATGGTGCGATTCTGTGACCCTTGAGGGGGTCTAAAAATAGATGTCTGTATTTCAAATATTATAAGTAAATAATTATTGACTGATTTTCAAAATCAATCATTAGCATTGCAAACGTAGGTGTGAGCGTCCTAGCCCCATCTAGTGCGGATACTATGCATGCTGTACCGCAATACACCAACTGGCAGGTATACTGCACCGCACCCAATGGCGAAAACACTGCACCGCATACCATAGCCTAGAATTGTGCTGTACCGCAAATCACCCTGCGTGGATATACTGCACCGCATGCCATAACCTGGATGTATGCTGTACCGCACGTCACCCTGAGTGGATATACTGTACCGCATGTCACTGGATTGATCGTGCAGTGTTCCGCACATTAACCCGCGCATTGACGGGGGTCTGAGCCACCTTCGCATTGACGGGGGGACGGGTACCCGCCCCCCTAAGATCTCGATCACGGTAGGTAGCGAGAAAACGGTAAACGGCGTTGGGTAGCCCATCCACTTCTCCATCGAAAATTGTTTAATCATTTTTTCAGGTCACATTTAAGGTCACGAGAGGTCAAAACATGCCACAATAGGGATAACAAAAAAGTTTTTCGGCCATTACATCTGAACAAATAAAGATAGAGCAAAACGACCTCAACTATATGAATCCTCGCAGCAAGCCGAATCAAATGACATATAATTTGACTTTGCTAGGTCAAATAAAGGATTTGACCTGACCTGAGGTTAGGTCAGGGTGAGATTATATGAAATGCATATCATTAGAACTGCAAAGCCAAGGCGCGTCTAATGCAGCTAAAATAAAGGCTCTATCACTATCCGTCACTGAGTTATACAGTAAAAACCATTTTTCCCATGTACAGGGTGACCCAAAAAAACGGGCCCCGACATTCATATAGCCATAACGTCAATATTTTACGTCGGATTTAGATAAAACTTTGAGCATAAATGCGTTTTTGTTTGTTGAGTAAGATACAAAAATATCAAAATAATAGGATATAAACATTTTGTTCCATAATACATGTTCTAGACATCCTATTTTCCGTATCCGTGCATTCTCAAAAATCGACGAAAAGTCATGATAAGTGGTCGGTGTAGTGTCCTGGATATTTCCCAGGGCTGCATTTATTTAGCACAGGAGTGATCCTGGACTCTTTGGCTACACGCAGTCCTTTTTGCAGTCCGAAAATAAAATATTTAAGGGGTTTTCAGGGGAGGTAAAGAGAGACTGTTTTACCCCGCGCACCAGATTTCTCAGGCAAGGTGGCCCTCAACCCCTGAAGTTCTCTTCAAGCTCGACTATGCACTTCTCTGAGCATCCCAAGTGACTTGGATTGGTTTCATTATCTGCATTGAGGTTCTTTTAGGCTGCATGCTTATCGAAAAATTCCTGCAATTTTTATATTTAATTTGCGGAGCGTTTGAACTTTGTAAGTACAATGCACAAAAATGCACAGATTAAGAAAATAGGATGTCTAGAATATTTGATATGGAATAGAGAGTTGTTGTTCTATTACTATGATATTTTGGCATCTGACTTAACACACAAAAGCGTATTTATGCCCAAAGTTTCATTAAAATCCGACGCAAAGCATTGACTTGATGGCCTTTCGAACGTTGGGGCCCGTTTTTTTTGGGTCACCCTGTATTTCCAATGCCTGTAAGGTCATGCCTCGTACCTGACCTTAGGTCATCGATATCAAAAATACCGGAACATATTTCAGAGAACTCGGTGGGGCCATTATGTGATATGAGTTTCAATTGGATAAGTTCACCCTGCTCCGACTTATGATATCTTAAACTTCTTTTTGAGGTTGGGTCACTTGACCTGTACTGGTGACCTGACCTGAGATGACCTAACCTTAAAATTTTCACAGAAGTTGTAAAAATAATGAGGGAAAAGGTATGCTAAGTACGGCGTTGCTACGCGCCGCCGTTTTTCTGCTATCTTTGAAAAACCCGAGGGGGGCGGGTACCCGCTCCCCGTCAATGCGCGTGTTAATTGGCTGTCTTGTATGTTATTTTTATTTTTCCTTATTTATTGAGGTTTCGGCTTTCGGGATCGAAGACTCACAACATCATCAATGGATTTGTCCCGGAAATTCCGACCCCACCATCCGAAGGAGTGATTCCCGCAATGACGGGATAATTTGGAAGTCAAAGCTTAACCGCGCCCCACCGGGGGTCCGGCGCCACCTTCGCCCACCGGGGGCATCGATGGCCCCCTCAACTCCGAAAATATGGGCGTTAGCGCAAATCTGCAAAGTGCAATAGAAAGCTCGCGTGAATTCAGTAAGAAATTACTTCGCATGTTTTAGTGCTCAGGTCAATGGTTTGACCTCCAGAGGTCAAATTAGGTCAAGATCGGCTATTTTCACTCAAATATGCAATGATTAAGCAAACTGGGCATAACTCTTATGTCATTAGAGCTATTGAGGCCTGGTAAAGTACATTTGATAGCAAATTGCCTGTACTTTTTCCGCTATGTGGAACGTAAAGACCTCCCGCCAGTGGTTTGACCGCCAGAGGTCACCTCGTGACCTAATATGACCTGAGGTCACGAAAGGTCAAAAGTGACTTGCTGTATATCAAATGAAAGCCAGTGACAAGACAAACACGATGGTTTTGTTTCATCGCTCTAGCTCAATTAGGACAAAGTTATTGTCAAAATACTGTTTTGACCTCGGTGACCTGGATGACCTTGGAAAAGTCAAAGGGCAAATATGACCCTGGGATCCGTGAAAGGGTGTCCAAAAACGTTGTTCTGAGCAGTCTGAGTATTTGCAATCATTTTTGTGGCTTTTATATCATGAAATACTTTCCCATGCTTTTCCAATGGGAGGGTGCCTGTGACCGACCTCAGGGCACGAAATCGAAAAACCCGGATATACACCTGTAGACCCTGGAGGGTCATGAAGTGAGGAAGTTTCAAATGATCGACTTTGAAATGTAGCTCTTACAGAGCTCTAAAGTGAAGCGAGGTGACCTGTTGACCTCGTCTGGTACCTGACCTTGGGTGACCCGGGTAAAAAATTTCAGGGATGATGGAAAATGATGCAGTGAGAGGTAGAGCCCTCAACCGCGGTGCTGCGCCTCGTCGTTCTTCTGCTATCCCGAAAAACCTTAGGGGCCATCGATGCCGGTGGGCGAGGGTTAACGTCCCACAAAGTATAGGGACGGCTGCCCCGCTCAGGTCACCCTCTCGCCAATCCGTTGCCAGCTGACCTATGTTGGGGTAGATATTGAGCGCTGAAGCGTTTCAGGTTAACCGATTCAAGCTTTCATCTGTGCGCTGCCACTGCACACACTTCTGAGCAACGCTTTACTTGAGTGCAACACTTGAGTGCAACGCTTTACCAACTGAGCTACCGGATCAACAACCAATGCTGCACTGTACTGCACATTGGCGAACGCAGGGGGGCCATTCCGGCCATGCCCCCCCAAAGCGCTGGAGGGGGCCAAACTATCTTTTGCGCCCCCCAAAACGCCGAAAATTTTTTTCGAAAAAGGTGTTTACACTAGGTCCGTAGAGCAAAAAACAATTTCGCTCCCACCCCCCCCCCCCTAGAAAGAGAGGCAGACATGGGTTTGCCCCCAAACTCGGGTCTGCGTCCGTCCTTGGTACTGCACAACATCAACAGCTGAAAATACTGTATAGTGCGACGTTGATTTTGAAGCAAGCTATTCCGCACAGCATTCACTGGCAGGTATACTGCGCTACAGAGGCCCAACAATCATGTTGTTTGGCAGGGACGTAGGAACGGGGGGGGCAGGGGGCAGCTGCCCCCTTCCAACTTTCAGGATTCTTAACCATTAACCCTATGGCGTTGACTGGACAGAAATGACTTGAAAATTCCCGCTGCTCCCCCCCCAACTTCCAACGCTCCTATCGGTTGGTAGGGACACCGCATAGGCGGATCTAGGAGGCATGGCGGCTCGTGCCCAGCCCACCCCTGGGTTAAGCCTCGGGGGCCGTCGCATTTCTTCCCACTAGAATGCGAGTATCGGCGATATCTCTTCCTCCGTGCGCCATCAAAAATTACCACTCCTCTGATCCGAATAGTTCCCCTCTCCCAATTGGAAATCTTAAATATGTCAATGGAACAAAGTGCCTGTGACTTCACGTACAATGATCACCCCATCTGGCATTCCAAGGGCAGGCAGCCCTTCAGTTTTTGGCTAATACATAAATAGGTTCACTAAAGATATCCCAACTGCTGTCATGTTTTGGAGAGTTGCAAGTCAGGGATGTTCACCATGGCAGAAGCTTCAGCGCTCTCATTTCTGTTGCATGAATCATTATTGTTCGGAGCACCACTAGATGAAATGCAATATCAAGCTGATACCGCCTTTTCGCACCCACTACCACCTGGGGGTTCAAAACGGAACCCTCACGATCTCGGGAACCGGGGGTGGTACGGAAAAAATTTAGCGGAACTGAATGCACTTTGCCATCTTCTACTCTCAAACCAGATTTGGGTTAAATTCATTGACCCGTGACGTCACAGGCGGCCAAAATGGGTCAAAGTTTGACTCACTTAGAAAATGCTCTATGTCTTGGGAACCATCAGACCTAGAAAAAATCAAAATGTTTTTTTGACTGAGTGGTTCAACTGATATTAAATATGGCCCTGAAAGGTTAAATCGTGACCTTGATCTCAGGTAACTTTCAAATAATGACTGTTCAGGGTCTTGTTGCACAGAATTCGAATCCTTGGCTCCTGATCGTCACCATGATATCAAATGTATTGCTCTATCTTATCTTTCTCAAAAGTTATAAACACACAAAAATATAAACCATGACTTTTGGTGACCTCTGATGACATTTTTATTAATCTGACCTTAAAATGGGTGTCAGATCGCAGGGGCCGAGGCCGCTCCCTCCTTAGGAGAGTAGGGCTAGCCAGGAGCCTGACAGGAATAGGGCTAACACGCGCACGGGAAATAGCTTCGAAGGCCCGCTCCCATTTCTCCTAAGACCGCTGAATTTGCAACAGGAAGTTTGCAACAAGAAAATAGTGCTGATATGAATTTGAGCACAATTAAGAGCACATCCTGGAAACATAAATCTAAAAACTGTTCCGAAGTATTTGAGCTTTTTATTTTCAAAGTCAGATATATACTTGAAATCACCACAATTGCAGGGTTGCATAAGTTCGCCAGTATTGAAAATCATGTAGTGACGTCATATTTCCGTATTTTTTCCGTTTTCCGTGTGTGCTCCACTGAAAGGGTATGTGTATTTATGCCATCCCCTCCTCCCTCATGCCCATCTCTCTCTCTCTCTCTCTCTCTCTCTCTCTCTCTCTCTCTCTCTCTCTCTCTCTCTCTCTCCCCCTTCATTTTAGTGTATTCCTGACTTTTGTCGGATTAATCACGGAATTTCCCGATAGATCCACAGCACGGCCAATATTTGTCCAAAATGACCTCGTTAAACCTTGAAGATATTGACATAGGCCAATGAAAATCAATTATAATTTATATATTTATATCAGTCATCCACCCCCAAACCGGCGTAATTCTAAGCCTCTTAGTTTTTTTAGATCTAAGAGGGGCTACCAGCTCCCTCAGGTGCACGTTAGTGCCATACCCCTCTCCAGTGCAAGTTTTAAACAAGTGCACCTTTGCTAGGTGCTTTTTCTGAAACTTAATCCGTTCATCTGTCTTTACTTTATAGCTTTTTAAGTAACTTACTTGGGACCTTGCTTGCCATTTCAAATTGGCATCACTACACGCATATTTGGCATCTCTACCGGCCGCCCGGTCACTGCCGCGGGCGGTTCTGCTGCCAGTGTGTACTGTGGCAGTGGCTCAATACAGAGCCATTGAGAGGCGCTCGCGGTGTCTGTGTCGCGAGACGTGAGCACGGAATGTTGACGGAAGAGACTGTGACAGCTGTACAGGGGGCGTGATGAATCTGCAATCCGACAATGGAGTTTGGAGAACTCTTCTGCATCTGGAGATATGTGGCAAGTAAGGCCTTGAGGTGTTCTTGGAGGCAGAGATCTTGACGTCTAGGAAAGGATCTCTAGGAAAATTAACCGGTAGCGTTAACAGGTGGCTTTTTATTCCTACTCGCTCAGTTTTATCAGAAACTTTTGCTGTTCTTAATGGGTACAGTGACAAACCCTCAGCACATTTGTAAAAATAGTTTCTTTGTACTTTAAAGACAATGGGAAGGAAATTGTACACTCAATTTTCATATTGCCTCCATTGCATTGCGCTCTGGAAAAAGATGTACTTTTAATATTTTTCTCTATTTTCAAGTATAGCCTGTGCCTTTTAACACGCGCATTGACGGGGGTCTGAGCCACCTTTGCATTGAAGGGGGGCGGGTACCCGCCCGCCCCCTAAGATCTCAAGAACCACGGTAGGTAGCGAAAAACGGTAAACGGCGTTGGGCTGCCCGTCCACTTCTCCATCGAAAACATTTGAACCATTTTTTTGTCAGGTCACATTTAAGGTCACGAGAGGTCAAAACATGCCGTCATAGAGATAACATGTAAATTCAGTTTTTCGGCCATTAAATCTGAACAAGTAAAGATAGAGCAAAACAACTTGAACCATATGAATCTTCTCAGCAAGCCGAATCGAATGATATATAATTTGACCTTTCCAGGTCAAATCAAGGATTTGACCTGACCTGAGGTTAGGTAAGGGTCAAATTATATAAAAATGCATATCATTAGAACCGCAATGCCCAGGCAAGTCTAAGGCAGCTAAAATAAATGCTCTTATCACCATCCGTTACTGAGTTATTCCGTAAAAACCATTTTTCCCATGTATTTCCAATGGAGAGGTCATGCCTCGTACCTGACCCTAGGTCATTGATATCAGAAATACCGGAACATATTTTAGAGAACTCGGTGGGGCCATTATGTGATATGAGTTTCAATCGGATAAGTTCACCCTGCTCCGACTTATGCTATCTTTAACTTTTTTGAGGTTGGGTCACTTGACCTGTACTGGTGACCTGACCTGAGATGATCTAACTTTAACATTTTCACAGAAGTTGTAAAAATAATGAAGAGAAAGGAATGCAAAATACGGCGGCGCTACGCGCCGCCGTTTTTCTGCTGTCACCGAAAAACCCGAGGGGGGCAGGTACCCGTCCCTCCCGTCAATGCGCGTGTTAATAACACTTTTGGTACCGACATAAAGTTCATAAAATTGACCTGATGTTCAAAAAAAGTTTAAAATAACATAAAGCAGATCAAATTTAGCTTGTTGAAACTCATATTACATAATCGGTCGACCGATTCTCCAAAATATATCCCCGTATTTTTTATGTTGATGACCTAAGGTCAGGTACGAAAACGACCTCTTCATTAGAAATGCATGGGAACATGGTTATAACTGAATAACTTATTAATGGATAGAGACGAAGCGTCTATCTTGACTGCATTAGATTTGGCTTATCCTTGCAGTTCTAACGATATGAATCCTGTTCTCATCTGACATGGACCTGACGTCAGGTGAGATCAAATTACATATTTGACCTAATTTGCCTTAGCAAGGTTATTTCATACCTCATTGGATTCGGCTTGCTGCGAAGATTCCAATGGTCTAGATTGATTTGCCTTAACACGCGCATTGACGGGGTGAGCCACCTTCGCATTGACGGGGGGCGGGTACCGCCCCTAAGATCTCGAGAACCACGGTAGGTAGCGAAAAACGGTAAACGGCGTTGGGCTGCCCATCACTTCTCCATCGAAAACATTTGAACCATTTTTTGTCAGGTCACATTTAAGGTCACGAGAGGTCAAAACATGCCCGTCATAGGGATAGCATGTAAAATTCAGTTTTCGGGCATTAAATCTGAACAAGTAAAGATAAAGCAAAACGACTTGAACTATATGAATCTCTTAGCAAGCCGAATCGAATGATATATAATTTGACCTTGCTAGGTCAAATCAAAGATTTGACCTGACCTAGGTCAGGTCAGGGTCAAATTATATAAAATGCATATCATTAGAACCGCAAAGCCCAGGCGAGTCTAATGCAGCTAAAATAAATGCTCTATCACCATCCGTTACTGAGTTATTCCGTAAAAACCATTTTTCCCATGTATTTCCAATGGAGAGGTCATGCCTGTACCTGACCTTAGGTCATCGATATCAAAAATACCGGAACATATGTTAGAGAACTCGGTGGGGCCATTATGTGATATGAGTTTCAATCGGATAAGTTCACCTTGCTCCGACTTATGCTATCTTAAACTTTTTTGAGGTCGGGTCACTTGACCTGTATGGTGACCTGACCTGAGATGACCTAACCTTAAAATTTTCAGAGAAGTTGTACAAATGATGAGGAAAAGGTATACCAAGTACGGCGGCGCTACGCGCCGCCGTTTTACTATCTCCGAAAAACCCGAGGGGGCGGTACCGCCCCGTCAATGCGCGTGTTAACTTTACTTGTTCAGATGAAATGACCGAAAACCTTAATTTACATGTTATCCCTATGACGGCATGTTTTGATCTCTAGTGACCTTAAATGTGATCTGTCAAAAAATTGTCCAAATATGTTCGATAGAAAGGTGGATTGGCTACCCAACGCTGTTTACCTTCTTTCGCTACCTACCGTGGTTCTCGAGATCTTAGAGGGGCGGGTACCCCCATCAAAGTGAAGGTGACTCAGACCCTCGTCAATGCGCGTGTTAAATGATGAAAATGGTTTTATGGAATGAAAAACTCAAAATCCATAGGCTTATTATTGGGGTCAATATTGAGGTCAGCATAGGTTAAAGAAGGTTCCATAGGCTTACAACAGCAGTGTACGTTTCTCTCTCTAGATCTGCCCTCAGGGGAGCTAGAGCAAATCTTTATTGGAGCTAGATAAAAAATTTCTCTCATCGCGCGGAGAATCGAATGATGTATAATATGACCTTGCTAGGTCAAATAGTAAAAATGACCTGACCTCGAGCTAGGTCAGGGTCACACAGTGACCTGGTATGGTCATGCTGCATATCAATCGACTCCCCGTGACAATATAAGCACAATACAAGGAAATTGGGAGCTTTATCTCAATTCACTCAGAAGTTATTGGCAAAACAATCACTCTATGCTCCCGTGACCTGACATGACCTTTGAGAGGTCAAAAATTCAATTTAAGGGTGCGTTATCAATGTTAACTCTATGGGAGCATATTTCGTGAAATATCTCGTAAAGTAACGTGGCTATCGTCGTGATTTTTTCACCAGAAGTAGCTAACAAGTGTATCGTTACGGCAGATGTTTTTCAAGCCTGGTGCATTTCTTGTTTTTGTACAATTTGACTTTCTTTTCCAAATTTCTCAAACTTAAAGTTGGAATAACTTTTCACATGATATAATCATTGAAACAGGGTGGGTGGGCTTATGTTCTAGGAGCAAGTCTCCACAACTCTGTTGTTGTACTTTTTTAATTTTTGCCTTATAAGAAAGATATGAGAAGCTGAAATTTGAAAGCGTTTTCCAAAAATTCAGGGTAAAAATCGGAAAAACGGAAACAACAGAGTTTTGCGGCTACCTCCTCTATACAATTTCCATACAGAATCAAAACCAAAAAAGGCTCGGCGAAGAAGTTATTTCAAGTTTTATAAAACTTTCCCAATAGATGGCACTGGCAGTACCGGATTCGCATGAGTGGCCGCTGTGGCAGATCTGTTCATTCATGCTTTGGTGAATGGGATTTCGGGAGCAGTGGCATAGCCAGAAATTCATCAAGGTAGTTGATAGCAGAAAATCTGCAATTTGAAGTCAAAGTGAATACATTCACGAACGTGGATAGAAATATGGAACAAAAGGAAAGCCTATAGCCTGGTCACTCCTGGCCACGCCACTGGCACACGGACACCTGTTTACCGGCGTGACCGGTACCTCTGCGCCCCGGGCGCGCCAGTCACGTGGCAGTCGACTGGGGACATGATCCAGCTGCTCAGGCCCTGCTGAGTGGACAAGGACGTCTAATTGAGCAATGCCGGATCTAGCCGGTCGGTTTCGCGGGCAAGCCAAAGTCGCAACAAAAAACGTCACGATGTGAAAAATGCTGCTGCAATATAACTTGACGGTAAGTTTTGGGATATCCAAGGCGAAAGGAAACAAAACCGTGACGGGGTGATAAATATACGCACAAGATGGTTGGTTTTGTTATCCATGGTCCAACGTTTACAATGAAGTTGACTGGTTCTGTTTGAAGTTTAGAGTTAAAGGAACAAAAATCTCGCTTATGAACTCAAGAGGAGTCGGGGCAAAACGAAGGTCGATCGCTGTGTGTGTGGGGGGAGGGGGCAAGAGCGTAGTTTACTCCGATACTCAAGCTTTTCCGTTGGGGGGGTTAAATGCCTTTTTGTCCCTCCCTTCTGGATCCGCCACAGCCATAGAGTTTAATGGACTTTGACTACCGTGTTTTCAAATCAAGTTTTGAAATAGGGGAATATGAAGGCATTGAAAAAACAATGGGATTTACCCTTACTAATATTACATGATCCCGGGCATCAAAACTGGTTCGGTTTTTACCGCCCTACATTCAGTCATCTCAGCAAGGTGTTCTCTAATTTGATCGATAATCTAAACAAGCGAGGGTCAGCTACAATGATGTGTCAATGAGTTTTTGTGTTTGAAAAACTGTCAGGAATCTATAAGGGTGCCTCGCACCTCCTCGTACCAGAAGTGAAATCTAGCTGCTAATGTTTCATCATTTTTAAGTCAGCCTAACAATTTGCTGTCCCTCAAAAACCATGATCAGTGCTTTTACAATCACCAAACTGAGCTCGAAAACATCAGACTTTACCCGACCAATTATCAATCATGATTGATGATATTTCAGGTAACTTCTCTATTCCATTACCGAGAGAAATAGCAACTTTTCTTATAAAATAATATTGTGGTAATGAGACGAAAATAGCTGATTCGGGCTTGCAAGCGTTCCCCAGAAAAAGATGTGGGAATTTTTGAACGACTATACAACCAAGGAGAAAGAGAGAGAGAGAGAAAGAGAGGGGGGAGACAAAAGTCAGACGTTAGCATTTACCTGTACAGGGAGCCTTGCTCAGGGGTGATTTTTAGATCGGAAACAGCCGAATCGTAGGCCATAGCAAAATTCGGTTTTTTAATGGGACTAGTGTTTTAAATCAAAACAACTATGTATTATTTTTGTGCTATAAAACACCATAAATAGAATAAAACAATTTTGAAATCGGGTAGGAGTAAGAAATTGGGACAACACTTTTCCGTTATCACACATTTGTATTTCCTAAGAAGCAGGGGCGCTGCCACGGAATTTTCGCAGAGAGACGGACCCAGGCTGCTGCTGACCGGGAGGCGAATTTTGAGCATATTCGGTACCTGACAGCATTAATGACGATTGACCCAAAAATTTTGCTGGGACATCCCCTGGTTTGCGAACAGGGAGACGAGTCCCCCCGCTTTCGGCGCCCATGCTTAGAGTCTCATGAAAAACATGAATGGAGCTGTGGGAATTCTACCTGGATTTTTATTTTACGATTGCTGTAATTATCTAATTATGTGACTGACTAATAAATCATAGCATGATCAGAGGGACTGAGGATCATACTGAGCCGATGGCTTCCACATGGTGTTATGTTTTGAACCCCAAAAGAGTCACTTATGTGCAGACCCTAGTCTGTTATCGTCATGGATGCGGTTTTATGCCGATGCAACAATACCAGAAATCACAGATCTCCCGATGTGATACTTGTTCCAACTTGTTCCATAGATCCGACGGGTGGAGTTTATTGTTCATGGCATCCAAAGAAGATTTAGCACAAAGTCGTAATTTGTAAAATGCATTCCTGCGTTCACTTCCTTGCTGTTGCTCGGAACCTTATTCCGTCCTGTGACCACATTTCAATCACGTCCTTGCTTTCAAGTCTTACGTTCTCTTGTGGACCAGTGAGGGTAACTAAAAGGCTGAAATCACAAACAGAGCCTCTGCTGAGGCTAGGCCACTTCACTTCCAGCAAAATTTATATTTCGTTTTCAACGGATTTGGGGCACGGGGAATATTCTAGCGTAATTAACTGGGAGCAAAATTGGACCCAAATCTGGTTAGCTTTCAGTTTTTTAATGGAAAATGTAGTGTCATAGTTGGAAGCTGAAGATGTATGGTCCCCCTCACTTTCTGGCCAGTTGCAGCCTGCCTGGCCGAAGCTGGATGGCGCACACCGTTCTGCAACTGGACAATGTGAGCCTTCATGAATCTACTAACACATGAAATGCTGCTGAGTTGGTATTTTGATGAGCAATATGACTTTATAGTTTGCACACTTTTGTTTAAAAATGAGTACCCCGAAAATTTTTAATTATTTGGTTCATTTTGGACATCCGTTCAAAATTTCGTCGCAATCAGGTCACAGTCTGCGGTCGAAAATCAGCCTGAAGTAAATGTTGCATATTCGCAGCTCATCAAAAATCGTACCGGAAAGCTACGTGGGTATATTTTCGAAATAATATTGACAGAATAGAGCATTCAAAATATACTTAAAGTACAAAGGAAGAATACGTTGTTAAATTGTATCTGATTTGCGTCAAATAGCCTAGTTGACCCAAGACGGTGTTTTTACCGAAGTGAGCTGAGTGCAATAGCAAGGAGAGGCGGGTGACAGGGAACGATCTTGAGAGAGGTTTATGCCGAATTAACCAGCCCGAATCCTGTTCGTTCTTTAATGTACCCAAGTAATCGATTTTAGGGGACATCTAGAAATTGATTCGTCTATGATCACTAGAAGCAAAAGCCGCCGCGAGAGATCTGTTCCAACGAGTGAAAACCCAAAAAATTATCCCCCGGGTCAGCTAAGATCTGTGGAGGCCTTCTTCATTTGTTGCCCATCATCCTCCCTCAGCAGAGCAAAACTTCCAACAGAGCGAGAGGTACTAAAGTACGACCTTACCAATAGCAGGAAGATCCTCGCCTTCATGGAGATGCCACTGCTACCAGTGCAAGTGTAAATGTGAATATATTTTGAGCCATGGAGTTCACGGAATATAACTGCAAGGGGAACTTGCGACGGCTGCTGGATGGAAGACGTTACTAACAAGGAGAGAGTGGGATGGTGACGGTAAAAAATGAAAGACGCGTTTAGTATGCTGGCTAATCTTTGGGATGTCGCAGCGCCCTAACTCTGCAGTGTCTCAAAAATGGTTTTGCACTGGGATACTGAATGTAAAATTCACGTTTGAAAATACGGTAGGCGAGTGGCAAGTCCAAACGGTATAATATTGTGAGAGTTAGTTTAAACTCGATATCATTTCTTACTTAAGGTTTGCGCATTTTTCATCCAAATTGTCCTTCCTTCCACACTAGATGATTTTATATACACTAGGATTATTGAATTATTCCAAAATAAATCCACTAGAAAAGTGGGTCCAAAAACGAGAAATAAAGAAAGTGAATGGGAAATTCAGAGCGCCTGGGTGTCATTCTCTACTAAGCATTCTACGATTTTGATCACTGTGCCTCCATCGCCATGGTCAAGGATGACACTCTCCTGTCAGAGGAATACAAACAGCAGAACACTAGGCTCTACCAATATCAGTAAGACCAATTTCTGGCCGCCATGAGCTGAAATGACAAGAACTTTCAGGGGAAAAGAAGGCGGCGATGTCCCGGGAGCAGAGTGGAAAAATGACGACGAGGACCGCAGGGCAGAAATTCATTCAACTAGTGTGTCCCAATAGTACAGTCCTCATAAGAAAAGGCAAACAATTGTGCGAGTCAAATTTCTGTGTCATATTCTGCCAGCACCTGTTATCGCCGAGGCTGCTGACTAGTGACCTTTCAGAGGGTGCCATCAATCTTTCAGAGGGGCGCCGCGACCATTTCAGGGGGGACCGAGGGTCGAACGAAGGAGGCACGTGCCCCCTTTGCACCCCTGGATCCGCGATTGATTCTCCCACTTTGGGGTGGCCATGTGGGGACTTGCGTGTCCTGTTTCTTAGTCCATCAGCTTTATCAAATTCAATGTTCCGAATTTTCGACCGGTAAACTCTCTTCTCCCTCGGTGCTTGAAGCTGAAGCCCGATGCAATATGTTTTGCTGCTGATGTTGCCACTTTGCAATTTCTTTAGGAAAATAACCGTTTATTTCTCTTTTTGCTGTGATTTATACACATTTTTTGCGCCCCTGACATATTACGGTGTCTTGTATGTCATTTAAACTCCATAAAAGTCATTCTTGAATCTATAAATTCCCAGCAAGAGTATGTTTTCTCGTCCAATTTAACTAAGGGCCTTCCCTGAAATGATTAAAATACTCCTTGAAAGGCCGATGACAACCCAATGAACTTTCGCGGGGGAGGCGGTGTTGCATCACCCCTAATGCTTGCCTAATATTGCAGAAACGTCGTCCAGTTCTTGAAAATTGGTGCGGACTATACAACTTTTATTGTGCGTGTTTTGCACGAACATGCCTTTAGCTCTTAACACCAGGGAACTATGGCCTCGTGACTGGAGGCATGTGAGGGTTATTTGGACATCAAGACACGTTTTCACACGAATCTCTCACGGCTCCTCTCCTCATAAAAGGTCACACAAACAATTAAAAATCCAATGATAATGATGTGTGGATTCCATCGAATCACATCAGTGTTAATTCTAAGTCAGAGCTGAGGGCCTATCCATAAATTACGTAACATGTGTTCTTATAATTTTAGCCCTCCTCCCTCATGGTAATACTTTCTTACGCCCTGTTGTAACGTCTAACAAAATGGTTGCTGACTTCCTACCCCCTGTTTTTCCTTAGGTACTTTATGGATGGTCTCTTGTTTAGGAGATCGTCTTTTGATCCTGTCCCTAGGTCAGGGCCTATAACTTGGGAAACTGCTTCCAATACATTACAAAGCTTTGGTTTATGTCGAACTGATGTGGTCAGGAAGGGTCAGGACGGGATTGAGATCGTACACGTGTATTGTCGATTACAACACAAACTATCCTATAATCCGAAACACCTCTCGATCACAGTGAGGACAACTCCGCACATGATCGAGAGGTAGAACGCCACCCCTTCTCCGAGCACCGGAAAATGTTCCACAATAAATACTTGGGTAAACAGATGTAGCTGCGCGCCTCAGGGTTTGGTGGGTGAGTGAGTCAGTGAGCCCCTTTCCGTGACCGCTATGAGGCGGGGGATCCCTAAGATACGCCAAGGCGGTCACAAATGCGGGCACCCAGACCATGTGTCATGTGTAAGTGCATGTGTGTGTACGCGCGGAGAATGACGACCCACCGACGCAAGGCGGGCCAAGAACATAAAATTTGGTCACGAAAGTGGCCGAAGTGGGAAGTAGGGAATGGGCGCCGATCCTAACGCTGACTAGCTGCTAACTCGCGCAAATAGCGTAGCCAATCCACAGCCATGCTTGAACTGCCATTTGGCCAGCTTTGGTCCATCCCAGGTGACAGTGGTGCGAGCTGCAAGCCGCTTTCTTATTTAGAGAAATGAAGACATTTGCCCAATAGCAGTCTGCCCTCGGAAAATACTGGGCCCGCCTCTGCGAGAGCACCTGTCATTGCGACGCGTCTGACCTTGCCCGCAGCGGTTCTTGGTCACCTGAAGGGTCGTAAAGCGTGGAATGCGCAGCGTACTACGGTTTACAACCAACGTGTCACGTGGGCAATCTTTGTAACGAGATGAATGAACGAATGACCTGACATCTGTTGTTTGGGAAACAGGGTTTTAGTTCTGATGGGTCATGTCGTGTGGCGCATGTGTCGAGGGTAACGCACCCTTAGTGGTCAAGATCGTGGAAAGAATAGACGGTTTGAGGATTTTCAGCTTTATCTGTCCAGTATTTACTGAAAACAAGCCCATTCTATTTTTCACCATGAACTTATAATGGGGTGACCAAAAAATTGACCCCGCCTGAAGTCAACAGCATGAAAATTCTGAGAAAGCAGATTTGTAGACCCTAATGACCTTATCATATTGTGGAAAGTTTCAAACTGATCGGTTCGCTGATGTTCTCTGGCTGCTGCTTGAAAGTCGTGATTTTAGGTTTTGAGTTAGGGTCGCTTGAACTTGAATAGCTCCTTGACTTGACATGACCTTAACTCGAAAATTTGGTCAGGTATGTAAAATTGATAAGAAATAAGTTACTGTAAGTTTCGTTGTTCTGCGTTTCTTTTTTTAGCTATCTAGGGAAAACCAGGAGGGGGAAATTTACCCCCCCCAGCGGGGTGCGTGTTAAATGCACGGTATTGCAAAGCACAGCCAGACATGTGCTGGCGATGCCATGGATGCATTTTTCGAATGAGTTAATAAGGCAAGGCTGCAGTGCAAAAAGTTGCTATTTCCGTCTGAAGACAAATTGAGTCACTTTAAGACACGTATCAATGGTGTATGGAGACAACCGGATGTTCCGTTTTAACACGCGCATTGACGGGGGTCTGAGCCACCTTCGCATTGACGGGGGGCGGTTACCCGCCCCCTCTAAGATCTCGAGAACCACGGCAGGTAGCGAAAAACGGTAAACGGTGTTGGGCTGCCCATCCACTTCTCCATCGAAAACATTTGAACCATTTTTTTTGCCAGGTCACATTTAAGGTCACGAGAGGTCAAAACATGCCCGTCATAGGGATAACATGTAAAATTCAGTTTTTCGGGAATTACATCTGAACAAGTAAAGATAGAGCAAAACGACTTGAACTATATGAATCGTCTTAGCAAGCCAAATCGAACGATATATAATTTGACCTTGCTAGGTCAAAACAAAATTTCACCTGACCTGAGGTCAGGTCAGGGTCAAAATTATATAAAATGGATATCATTAGAACTGCAAAGCCCAGGCGAGTCTAATGCAGCTAAAATAATTGCTCTATTACCATCCGTTACGGAGTTATTCCATAAAAACCAATTTTCCCATGTATTTCCAATGGAGAGGTCATGCCTCGTACCTGACCTTAGGTCATCGATATCAAAAATGCCGGAACATATTTTAGAGAACTCGGTGGGGCCATTATGTGATATGAGTTTCAATCGGATAAGTTCACCCTGCTTCGACTTATGCTATCTTAAACTTTTTTTGAGGTTGGGTCACTTGACCTGTACTGGTGAGCTGACCTGAGATGACCTAACCTTAAAATTTTCACAGAAGTTGTAAAAATGATGAGGAAAAAGGTATACCAAGTACGGCGGCGCGTACGCGCCGCCGTTTTTCTTCTATCTCCGAAAAACCCGAGGGGGGCGGGTACCCGGCCCTGGTCAATGCGCGTGTTAAAGAACGCAAGTTCTTTCACGGGCAGAAGTTTTTTGTGCCGCAGCCCTATCTTACGACTTGCCGGAAACAATTTATTCCGGCCTGGCATCGGCAGCATATGCACCCGGCTATGCTTCGCTGTGGCGTGCTTTTTAAATTACCGCGTGAACTGCTATACTGTCAGTTACTCTGTCGAGTACAGACCATGATGATGAAGGATAGTTGTAGCCGATAGGGATTGTGCAATATATATTCTGTGTGGTTTTTGGGAACGAGAATCTCAGAATTTGCATCACTTCCATACATGACGTATAAATTTGGCTTACATTTTGCATGAAATTTGAGGCATTTCCTTGGGATTCCTCCGATGTGTGGAGCGCATTAAGATACAAACAGATATACAAATAATTATGATGTTAGACATTTTGCCAGTAAACAGGAAACACAGTTCTAGCATAGAGCAAGGCCAATGAGCTTGATGGACATATTTAGAGACATTCTTGGTGAGATATACATTTGGTGTTGGTGCTGCCATCTAAATATGCTCCCCTGTCTCCTCGCTCCGCCTGTGTTTGACCCCTGCGTATGTTCCCCAGGTCACGGACGTCTGCCCAGCCCCGCTGTGGGTGAGCGGGTCACGGGGTCACCCTGCTCAGTTCCGGTGGACGGATGGTGATGGCGTGCCGAGCCGGCGATGGAGGTGATACTGCTGCCTGCAGGAGCTGCTCCTCTTCAGCGGGCGCCAGGCTGGAGTCGGAGGAGCTGCTCCCGCTCCTGCGTCGGCTGGAATGTGCCGCTGCCTGTGATCGTTGCTGGAGCTGCTGAAGGACTTGGGGTCCGCTATGCAGCGGCACTGTGTTATGAGGCCAATATTGAGCTATATTGCTCTGATGCAATAACTGGCAAAGTAACGTGTTCGATCTACAATAAACTGGCCTATGGATTAAACGTATCTCACAGTCAGCTGTAATCCCGCGTTATGCACCTTGAAATGACCAGGCGTTAACGGGAAATGCCCTATTTCAACAGGTCTGTTGCATTCTATTCGTATTGATGTAACTCCTAGATGCACTAGTATATCTTTTACGTGCCGCCTGATCAGTTGGCTTAGGTTAGTGGCCCGGAAATGGTGTTTATGTTGAGCATGCTTCTTTGCCTGTTATAAGTCTGCGTCGATTGTCCTGTAAGCAACTGCAATAACACTATCCATCTTGATCCACGATAATGTACTACCTTTTGGCCAATTCGATTAGACGCCGGGTCCTATCCCTATCTTTCAATGTTTGACTTGACGATTTATTGTGCGTGACTGCCCCTGAACAGGCTCTTGTGAGTAGAGCTTACCTCGCTCTCGATTATAATCCAGCACCATTTGGAATAGCCGTATGCCTACACTGCTACAGTCCGCATGTAGCACGATTACCATTTCTATTGCAAGCAGCATGCTAAGTCCGACATCTCCGGCTCTGAAATTTTATGCAAATTCAGTTACTGTGAATGTCCTGGAATATTTCTACAAACACGTATTCTGCATCGTTTCTGTTAGTTTCTAAATTTCCGTGCTAAATTACCGAAGCACTACGGAGTACAATGTGTTCCATTGTTTTTTATGAAATGTGAACGTAATTTTCCATGTTAGCTGAGGTATGCTTTGGAGTTTAGCTTGCTGCATGGAAACTTGACAGACCTTCAAAGCTACTGCGTATTGCCTCCGGACTATCACCTTCACAAAATTTATACTACTAGTGCGATCGAACTGGGCCTATCATTCACGTAGAGTACACCAAAAATCCCTGGCATAGTTAGTTTCTCTCAGAACTCACCGTTTGCGAAGTAACAGTACTTAATAACGTTACGCTTTTTTCGACGCAATTCTTTCCTTTCCCTTTCTCCATCCTCTACGAGCCCAAACACAGATAGCAGCAGTATGACGATTCCAAACAAGCGGTTTTAAGATGGATATGTTCTGGCTATCCCATCTCAATTCCAACTATAAGGGTTCTGCATTCTTTTTGGGGCGTTTGTCACTAGCGCGGATATCTCTGTCACCGCAGCCACTCTGTATTGGTACTGCAAAATGAGTATGCGCCTCACACTGCTGGTATTACGCCGCCCGAGCTTATAAAGTGCTTCCGTGTGTCCCACATACCTGGCGAACGGCCACGGTTCCGCGTCGTGTGAGGATGTGGGTGTGTGATCTGGACTCTACAGCGCTACTGTTGCACCTTCGCTCAGGTTTCGGCTGAGGCAGACTGGAGAGCTTGGTGTTGGCGGTGGCGCCACCATTTGCCGTTGTTGTGGCATCTAGCGCCGGCAGTGGTTATAATCCGGTGTGTGCGTCGCTGGTTGGTGAATGGCTGAGGCTGTGATGTTGTGATGTTGTGAGTTGTGATGTGGTATGTGATGTTATTGATAACGCACAGAACGTGTGTTCTACCGCTTCATTGGTTTCCTCCATCTCCCAACTGCTCCCCCAGTCTCATCCCCTGATTGACTCTTCACCCTCCTCGTCGGACTTCAAATTAGCTACTCCACCTTCCTCATAGCTCCTAGCTTGATGACATCATGATCTTGATGGGGGCTCCTCCGAGCTGTGGCGCCGCTTTCCAGCCTGGCCCCTAGTGTGAACCTTCTGCTTCCAGGGCGCTCACCCCCCGTCTCTTTGGTGGGAGATGGAGTTTCCTGTTGGTCCTGTTTCTAACCGTCCCTACCGATTTGTGCTTTCTTCTCTGAGTGATGTATGTCGATGGATTGATAAGCTTCATGCGTGATGCTTACCTCTGCTGTAAAAGAGCTGAAGCTGTTGCTTATGGAGTGTATTTAAATATAGACAGCGTCAGATGACGGCTATAGAGTATGAACCACGAGTATTGGAATGTGATGTCGTTGTTTGTATATATTATTAGTGGGAAAATCGCAAATAGGTATATACACAGATATTTGTACGCTGAGATGAGATAGAACGGTGGTGTAATTGTGGCTGTGTGACAGAAACTCATCGCTTGCATGGTACGTTGATCCAGTAGTTTTTCAAATAAATATTATACACTATTTCGTGCGTATTCTGTTTGGTTCTGTCACCGTTTAAATAAGATCAGATAAAAAATAAGCATCACCAGCAGTTGTCGCGGTGGACGAGCCCATTTCAAGGGAAGAACCGCGAGGTCAGGTCAAAAATAGTAGTCACCAGCAGCTTTCGCGGTGGAAGAGTCCATTTCGAGGGGAGGGCCGCCAAGGCAGGTCGAGAATAATAGCCAATGGCAGCGGTCGCAGTGGACGAGTCTATTAAAATTGTAGGGGAGGTTGATCGTTGCGGCACAGCCTATGCACGACGTGTCAAGGACGTTCAAGGTGACCTTCACTTGACCTTGGTAAGTAGGTCGAGCGAAAAATCTGCACAGCTCAGGCGCCACTTCTGTTGTAGAACGAGGTCAGTGGGTCAAGGTCAAATCCACAGTGTTCAAGGTCAAATCTAAACAAGCATCCCTGGCAGCTCTTACGATGGGCGAGTCCATTATGTGGACGAGTCCAATTCAAATAGCAGGGGAGGCTCCTTGTGGCGACACACCCTATGCACCACTTGTCAAGGACAGTTAAAGGTGACCTTCACTTGACCTTGGTAAGTAGGTCAAGCGAAAAAGCAGCACAGCTCTGGCGCCACTTCTGTTGTAGAATGAGGTCAGTGGGTCAAGGTCAAATCCACAGTGTTCAAGGTCAAATCTAAACAAGCATCCCTGGCAGCTCTTACGATGGGCGAGTCCATTATGTGGACGAGTCTAATTCAAATAGCAGGGGAGGTCCCTTGTGGCGACACACCCTATGCACCACTTTTCAAGGACAGTTCAAGGTGACCTTCACTTGACCTTGGTAAGTAGGTCAAGCGAAAAAGCAGCAAAGCTCTGGCGCCACTTCTGTTGTAGAATGAGGTCAGTGGGTCAAGGTCAAATCTAGAGCGTTCAAGGTCAAATCCGAACAAGCATCACCGTCAGCTGTTGCAGTGGACGAGTCCATTAAAGTCCATTTTTCAAATTGAAGGGGAGGCCCGCAGTGGTGGCACTTTACTTTGAGACACCCTAAGCACCGTTTGCGATAGAAATATAGACCTAAGTAGGTAAAAACGACTTTTTATATAATGGTGACTGTGGCGATCTGCTTTCTCTCTTCAGCCGTTTCAAACGTTTCACCGTCGTAGAAGAAAAAGATGTACGGGAACTGTTGGTTTCATTTATTCGATGGTTATACACGATGGCACAAATCAACACAGTTTATCACATTTGTTCATAAAATTTGCTGCGTCCAAGACCTTCCAACATAATACGCATAACCACTTCTAAGAGTTCTTCAGCAACGATGACGTATTGTGTACCAGAGACATCTTGCGGAGTTAAAAACCACATCTGAAGACGTCAGAGGAGCAGGTTCTGGCCAGGTGCAGTCTTTTGAAGACACCGTCCAGCCATGCCGGCCCAGCTGTACCTGCCGAAAACAGGACAAGGGTAAATACGCACTAAAATACAGGATGTTAGTCCCCCTAGACATTGAGAAATCAATATTACGCATAGCTATTTCTAACAGTAACTGAAGGTATTAGAGACAAAATTATGTGTTATAATTTAATGCGTTACTTACTATTGGTCAAAACTTAATTTGTTATTATAATCATTTTTAGCTAGCACGAGACACAACAGTTTAAACCGTAAGATGTGTTTGATAAGGCATAAACAAGACCTTCAGATATGCATTTTCCAAGAATGGCTGATTCTGTATTTGGAGAAAAGTTTCACATTATTGTTCGCACACTGCTAATTTCTATACACATACAAACCAGACTACCAACGATATTTGTTTCATTATTGTGAGCAACAGGGAAAATCCCACTGAAAAATCAATTCAATAAACTATCACAAAACAGTACCTAATCTAAAAGTCACAATCATATGCGAACCGTCACCCCAACGCACCTGGAGGCTCCGAGGCGGTCGACGTGGGCGTTAGCCGCGACGAGGTGTGACAGGCACCGTCGAAACCTCCCGCGGCTCCTCCGAGACGGGCGGCGGCGTCGGCTGGCTGTCTGTCTGTGGAAGGCGACGAGAGGCTGACGGTAGGAGCCACCTGGTCCGTGAGGAATAGCCAGTAGGGGCGCACAAACCGACAATTCCACTGTAGAGATGGCCGCTCACCACCTTGATGAGGTAGGTGTCACGATACACGGTTCCCATTACGCCGGCAGCGCAGTTTCAGTGGCCTGGGAGCGCCCCTCGGAGGTCGAGTTAGCTGCCGATTTTCAGCTGCGACAGCGGGTGTTCGGAGGCGTTGTGGTGACGCGCAGCCTTCTCCTGGAGTTCAGCGGATTTAGTGTCACAGGCGTTGGCTTTACTGTCCCATCAGGGGCGAACTCCAGTTGATGGGTGGGCACATTTGAGTGGAGTGGGTGTCCAAACAGCACCTGAGCCGGCGACCTGTCGTCTTTGCTGGGTGCGTTGCGTGGTTTGATGAGGCCTCAATCTAGCATATCGTCGTCCAGAGAGCTGTTTCTGCTTCTTCAACTTCCATCTCAGCTTCTTCAATGTCCTCACAACAGCTTCTGCGTGGCCGTTTGAGCGGAGGTAGTGCAGTGATGACACTTGGTCGCCTCTCCCACCGGTTGAGGAATCGGCGCAGTTTTCCCGACGGGATTTTTCCCCCGAGAATGACAGTCATGTCTGTCTGGGCGAACAGCTTCCGCAGCTGCTGCGTCAGATGCTCCACCGAGGCTGGTCTGGGACACACAGTTACATAAGGTCATCCTGACATGCAGTCGGCATACACTAAACAGGTCCGACCGGTGGACGTGGAAGTAGTCGGTAGACATCGGTAGACACTAGCTCCTATCTTCGGTTCGGGTGGTGGTCCTCTCGCCACAGAGGCTATTTGGTGTGACTTGATGCTATCTATCTGCACTGTGAGATGGATGACACGGTCACGGTTGCTAACGGGCCAGCCCGCACACAGCCGGGCGCGTCGCTTGGTTCTCTCTCCATTCCCGGGTGCAGACTGCTGCTGACGGTCCAGTACGTCTCGGGACAGACTCAGCAGAATAACCAGCCGGAGGTCATCACGATCAGGCCGCTCTCGATGGCTGGCAGCGAACACTTCAGCACGTGTACACCACAGGCTACAGCTCGTGACAATGGTCTCCAAATCCATTTGTGACGCCATCCCGCAGAGCTTTTTAGCCAGAGCGTTGTGGGGACCCTCCAGCCGCTAACGCGGCGTAGTTATACGGCTCTGGAGGGTACTGACTGAAGTCAGCAGGGCCTCCACCACGCTGTCAGCTCCAGCTTCCTCCGTGCCGCGGTTGGCAGTGGTGGAGATTCTCTGTGGGGTGGAGTCCACCAGCTGTGCCAGTCGGGTGTCGTCCTCTGTGTTTCGTTCAGCGTGTAGAGCTGCAACCAGGGCTGCGTGGAGAGGGTCATCATCGCCTTCCCCGACGACGTCACCTTTGGCTGGATTACCAGCAGGATTATGAGACAGTGTACCTAGGATGCATTGCTAATAGCTTCGCTGCCAGGCTGGTGAGGTTGTAGGCCGTCAGGTTTCCTCCATCCACTGTGGCTGAGGTTTTTTATCTCGAGGAGTCTCGCCGTCGTCCCGCACGCACGTCCCGTGCGCAGTGTGTCACGCTCATGCGAACCAGTCGTTACCGGTGGATTCGATGGAATCTACTGCGCAATCGTTGCCTGGATTCGATGGATCTAGTTGTGATCACTGCAACACAAAAAACGACGTTGAAAATTAAAATGAAATATTATAACACTTATTATCGTGACATCGTGGAGGAAGCCAAAAGGGAAATCAAAGCGACAAACTGAACCAAGACGGTAATGGCAATGTGACCCCTTTTGGCTATACCAGTGGGTCATCGAACTCCCAAATTCAGAGAGCTTGCCCTTTCAGAGCCAAAACTCTTCAGATTTGAAACACTTATTTCTCTCACGCATGTAGCAGTGGAACTTTCAGATACTTTTTAAATGCGGTTGAAGTTGTGAAAATTACGGACCAAAAGTGGGAACTAGGCACTTCTGCCGATCTTATTTCAACCCTTATTCGATTGCCACCTTCGCCAGGGTGGGGGTCTTTTAGACCCCCCGGGTTTTTCCGAAGTGACCAAAAAACGGCGGCGCGCAGCCGCCAAACTTAGTCTAGCTGTTCCTTCATCACTTTTACATCTTCCCTGAAAATCTTAGCTGAAGGTCATATCAGTTCAGGCCACCAAGCCAGGTGAAGTGACCTCACCTCAAAAAATGCTTAGGACTGCATAACTAAGAGGAGGGTTAATCGATCAAGTTGAAACTCATACCACATATTGGGCCCACCAGAAGCTACAACATTTGTTCCGGGATTTTGATATTGGTGACCTAAGGTCATGTGCAGAGCATGACTTCCCCATTATAAATACATGGGGAAAATCACTAAATGAGCTTTTCTCAGTAGGTATGGATGGAATTAACTTAAAGCATCGGTGACGACTTGTATTTAGCCTATTTCCGAAGTTGATGCCAAAAATTTGACTTGTGACCTTTAAAAGGTCACCTTAGGTAAAATAAGCATTTTTTGGTGTTGTACTCTATAAATTTTGAATATACAAAGATATAACTTTTATTTTGTCACCAAAGTGCTTATATAATCACTGCAAGTCAAATGATATACATCATGACTATACCAGGTCAAGTTGAGTCAGGCCGTTGATCTGGGTCAGGTCAAATTTTTAAGTTTGACCTGACAAGGCAATATTATACATCATTCGATTTGTATTGACGAGAGGATTGCAATGGTGCACAAACTATGGCTGTATCTTGTTTAGTTTGGAAGTTATTAGCGAAGTTATAGCCCTTATGCATGGGTGGCTATATGGACATTACCAAGAACATTCCCAATATTCAGTGACCTGTAGCTCCCTCTGCCTTAATCGGATCCCAACAAAATTGCAATGTAATAAAAACAACTCAAGAGCGTTCGAATGGTGTTAATAAAATGTTTCTAGCTATCATAGTTTCTGATATATATGAGGTTTTCTTAGTACATCTCATATTAGCTATTTTGACCTATGTTGACCTCTGGCGACCTTGATATTGACCTGACGAGAAAAATGACTGAAATATTTTCGATATAATTTTTGAAGAGCTTGATTGCCATTTCACGTTTTCTTCTAGCTCTCTTAGTTTTTGAGATCGTGAGGGGTATTTTTAGCCCCCACCAGGGCGAAGGTGGCTCGTACCCGCCACTGGGGCAAGGGTTAAGGAACATCGCCACAAGATAGCAAAATAGTAAAGCAGCGATCATACCCAGCACACATACTAAGGCGACCAACCGACGCCCTGAGTTGTCTCCACAACCGCTGACTTCAGCTTGCGCTGTCACAAACAGCAGGGACAGCCGACACCATCACACTGCACAGACTGTCGGAAACGTACAGACGCAGTGGTTCCCTGCCTTTTCGAGTATGCATGTAGGAACGGTGAGCCAGGGGTCACAAACCCATAATATTTCGATCTGGGGGCGGACCCGACACGACCGCCCTCCAAATACTTCAACGTATATTTAACTAAAATTTGTATAGATCTTCAGTCGTTGCCAGAAACCATTTATTCTTTTTGGGAAAGCACTCTTTGCACTTAAATTCTCAGTTAAGCTTTTTGAACTAAAGGCTCTTTTAACCTTGGCGCCTCTTAAAACAGACAGGTTCAATAACCTATCAACCCTTTTACCTTATTCAAACTTAACAGCGGAGTCATTACTCTCAACTGTAATTTTCCGGGCGGACGCATATGCCCGATCAGATGAAGCAAGCATCAGATGAAGCACCCACCTACCAAGGAGATATGGTTGATTTGACGCCCTTCATATTTGTCTTTCAGCATTACAAACAAAGATTGGGCGCACGGCAATGCATCCCAACTTGAGTACAGTTAAATTTTCCAAATAGTGTGCAAATTGCAAGTGGGATTTATGTAAGACGTTTATTCTCGAGGCTCGCACAAGGTTTTGCCTACCACCTCACTGGTTTACGCTGGACATCAGAAGTGCGATGTCCTGGTTGAAGACCTTGAAGTGAGCCACCACTGGTCTGGGAGGCGATGTTGGCTGCAAGAGGTTATGGGTGGCGAGATCCTCCACTCGGAACAGCAACAGTATCGAACACCCTGCCAGGACACGAGCAGCGTTAGACACAGATGAAAGAACACCAGCCCTGAAAACGTTGCCAGAGCACGTGTACCGTTAGACACAGATGACAGAAGATCACCAGCATCGACAACGCTGCCCAAGCACGTGCAACGTTAGACAGAGGACAGTATAACAGTACCAAACACGTTACGGGGCACACACTACGTTAGATACAGTGCAGGATCAGCACCGATAACGCCGCCGGAACACCTACAAAGTTAGCCGCGAGAAAAGGTGAGAAAGGGGCTCGTGGAGTTTTAAGAGAGAGGAACCTGCTATCCAAAGGCACAGAATCAAAGGCACCAATGTGTGAACCCACACTATACTGACGGGCCAATTTGCACCTCAGCTGGTACCCGCCACGGTTTTGGAAACATTCCGCTTTCTGGTTCCCCAAGATTTCCCCCAAACCATATTAGCAAGAAGGTTTTTCTGACCTAAGATCACCGAGATTATGACACTTTATATCACTGGATCTATCGCAAGATATTTACCAAACTACCCGCACTAAGTATATCACTAGACCACGCCGTGTTCTGTTCTCGATTAAAAAAGGTTCACGCTTTTCACTGCATCCTTACCCGAGCGCGCTCGGACCAAGACTGCCCACCCCGCCCGGGCGGTCACAGCACAGCCATAGCCTCAGGCTAAGACCTCGCATAGGCGCATCCAGCGCGCTGAACGGGGAGCACCAACGTACAGCAGCAGCGCCGAATGTGATGCTGAGGAACGTGCAATGCTAGACATGTGACAAAACATCAGCGATCCACACAACGTTGGATGGACACATGCAACGTTGGACACAGGAAACAGCAACGATTTAGCATTAGCTACTGGGCTCCAAAACGCTACGACACAAATCTGAGCATAGAATCTTCCCAGGAAATAAGGACTGGTTCGCTCCAGGAAAATTGTTCAGTAATGATGCGATGAACACATTAAACAGCCATCAACACATCACTTTGGTCTTGAAACCCGTAGCGCCTTGAAGAAAAAGCTAATCATCTAAAACTTTTTGCTGCATATTTGGGAAAAGTTCTTCTCCAGAATCGACAGAATGGCATGGGCACAGGCTGAGGCAGGAATCAGAGCGGAACATTCAAACGCCTTATCGCAGCAGCTCGTCTCCCAACTACACCCAGTTGCTTTAACACGCGCATTGACGGGGTACCCACCCCCTCAGCTTTCTCAGAAATACCTACAATAAAAACGGTGGCACTTAGCGACACCGTACTTGGTATACACTTTATCTGATCTTCTTTTTTAAATTTTGCCTAAATTTTGGGTCCAGGTAATTTCAGGTCAGGTAATAATTGCAGATTAACACCTGCCTAGATAAGCCCCCGAGCCACCTTCGCCCTGGCGGGGATGGAGGGTGTTCAAACACTCTACCTCAAACTTGGCTCCTATGCGGGATAGCGAAAAAAACGCGAAGTTTTTAGATAGCTTATATAAATTCATGAAGAAGCTACATCAGTCACTTTTTAGCTCAGGTCAACACTAAGGTCATGACAGGTCAAGAATGTGTCATGTTAGAGAAGAGTTTCCGGTCTCAATCCTCTGACAGAGTGGAGTTAGAATCATTTTTAGGCACCATCCGCCTCCTCTCGTTACAAAAAATTGAATGATTATAATATGACTATATTAGATAAAAACATAATAATGACCTGACCTGGGGTCAAGGCCACTATCCAGGCTAGCATAGTTAATATGCATATCAATCGACATGCAATAACAATCCAAACGTAATGGTATCAAAATAAAGCTTTATCATCATGTCCTGCAAAGTTATTGACCCAAGTCTGAAACCTGCTTAAGCTGCCTCAGATTATCCCTCAAAGGTCACAGGTCAAAAATCTTAATATGAACCTGGAAAGGGGCCAAGGATACTACAATTTAGAGAATATGAAGGAATTCACAGCTGTTTGTACACAAATACAGTCCAATTCCTGTTTTCCCCATCCATTTCCAATGGAGAGGTCATGATCCGTACCTGACCCTAGGTCATTGATATGAAAAATCCCACAATATATTTTGTAGCAATCAGTGGGCCCATTATGCCGTACAAGGTTCAATCCGATAGACTCACACAGCTCTTACTTATGCCACCTTAAACATTTTTTGAGGTGAGGTCACTTGATCTGCACTAGTGACCTGGCCTGAGGTGACCTAGCCTTGAAATTTTGGTGAAAATTGCGAAATTAATCAAGGATAAGAGGTCTTGAGTACGGAGCCGCTTCGCACCGCTGTTTTTTCGTGGCGCCGGAAAAACCCAAGGTGGTGTTCAAACACGCCCCCACCGGGGAGGGTTAAATGACCCCATATCTAAAAATATTCAAGATCGTACAAGAATGGGGTTAGCACTTGAACCTGAAACACATATCATAATAGGTCTACTGGGTACCTCAAAGTATATTCCGGGATTTCGATATCGATGACCTGAAGTTAGGTACGAGCCATGACCTCTCATTGTAAATAAATGGGAAAATGATTTAAGCTGAATAAGTTGGTAATGAATGATGGTAAGCGTTTACTTTGGGCTTCTCTTATCTTTTCAGCTCTGATCATCTGCAGTTTGACCTAATTTGACCTTGACCTTACCCAAAATCAGGTCAAATCCTAAATTTGACCTAGCACGGTGATGTCAGATATAACTCGATTCGGCTTGCTGCAAGGAATCCAACTGACTAGATTGCTTTGGTCTAGCTCTACTGGTCCAATGTAATGACTAAAACCCCTTAAATAGAATGTAGGACCCTGGTCGAATCCAGGAATTTAGTGTAATTAGGGGTATTTTCAGCCAAAAATCATTAAAACTTCCATGATATCTCTGAAAAATGTACAATGACCTCAGTATTATTTTTTAGATGGTCCTCTAGGGTGAAAAATAAACCTCTGTCTGTGGATGACGTCATGATCTTGCAACTACTACCATATTCAAGAGGCTTCAAGGACTTTTATTGGCTGAGTAGGCACTGTGACATCAGCGCTGTAGTACACCAACAACTGACAACTGTGGCCGCCTGGCTGGGGTAGATTTGGGGTACATTTAAGGTAGGTTTTTAGCTTTTCTCCACGGAAATTTTGAGTTTTAAGAAAAATGATATGTTGAGTCCCAGGTTTTCCGGCACGCTGTACAACTTAGCCATCTCAGTTAAAATCACACTGTAAAGGTGCCACATTCCCTTTAATTTCTCTATTACCCCTATACCTCTTAAGATGTGACCTGACCTGATCTTCAGCCAAGGGCGTATCCAGGATTTCCCTCAGGGGGAGGGTGGTGGCACTCCAAAAGGGCCCCTGCGACAGCGTTAAAAGGGCCCTGATGGGCAAAAAGTTGCAGAACAGAGTGCTGAAGAGCATAGTGCGGGTGATCCCCGCTTCCCGCGGCCCGTGTCCCCAGGGGGCCCTTCGGGCCCTCAGGGGAGGGGAAGAAGCTACAACATTTGTTCCGGGATTTTTGATATTGGTGACCTAAGGTCATGTGCAGAGCATGACTTCCCCATTATAAATACATGGGAAAATCACTAAATGAGCTTTTCTCAGTAGGTATGGATGGAATTAACTTAAAGCATCGGTGACGACTTGTATTTAGCCTATTTCCGAAGTTGATGCCAAAAATTTGACTTGTGACCTTTAAAAGGTCACCTTAGGTAAAATAAGCATTTTTGGTGTTGTACTCTATAAATTTTGAATATACAAAGATATAACTTTTATTTTGTCACCAAAGTGCTTATATAATCACTGCAAGTCAAATGATATACATCATGACTATACCAGGTCAAGTTGAGTCAGGCCGTTGATCTGGGTCAGGTCAAATTTTTAAGTTTGACCTGACAAGGCAATATTATACATCATTCGATTTGTATTGACGAGAGGATTGCAATGGTGCACAAACTATGGCTGTATCTTGTTTAGTTTGGAAGTTATTAGCGAAGTTATAGCCCTTATGCATGGGTGGCTATATGGACATTACCAAGAACATTCCCAATATTCAGTGACCTGTAGCTCCCTCTGCCTTAATCGGATCCCAACAAAATTGCAATGTAATAAAAACAACTCAAGAGCGTTCGAATGGTGTTAATAAAATGTTTCTAGCTATCATAGTTTCTGATATATATGAGGTTTTCTTAGTACATCTCATATTAGCTATTTTGACCTATGTTGACCTCTGGCGACCTTGATATTGACCTGACGAGAAAAATGACTGAAATATTTTCGATATAATTTTTGAAGAGCTTTCGATTGCCATTTCACGTTTTCTTCTAGCTCTCTTAGTTTTTGAGATCGTGAGGGGTATTTTTTAGCCCCCACCAGGGCGAAGGTGGCTCGTACCCGCCACTGGGGCAAGGGTTAAGGAACATCGCCACAAGATAGCAAAATAGTAAAGCAGCGATCATACCCAGCACACATACTAAGGCGACCAACCGACGCCCTGAGTTGTCTCCACAACCGCTGACTTCAGCTTGCGCTGTCACAAACAGCAGGGACAGCCGACACCATCACACTGCACAGACTGTCGGAAACGTACAGACGCAGTGGTTCCCTGCCTTTTCCAGTATGCATGTAGGAACGGTGAGCCAGGGGTCACAAACCCATAATATTTCGATCTGGGGGCGGACCCGACACGACCGCCCTCCAAATACTTCAACGTATATTTAACTAAAATTTGTATAGATCTTCAGTCGTTGCCAGAAACCATTTATTCTTTTTTGGGAAAGCACTCTTTGCACTTAAATTCTCAGTTAAGCTTTTTGAACTAAAGGCTCTTTTAACCTTGGCGCCTCTTAAAACAGACAGGTTCAATAACCTATCAACCCTTTTACCTTATTCAAACTTAACAGCGGAGTCATTACTCTCAACTGTAATTTTCCGGGCGGACGCATATGCCCGATCAGATGAAGCAAGCATCAGATGAAGCACCCACCTACCAAGGAGATATGGTTGATTTGACGCCCTTCATATTTGTCTTTCAGCATTACAAACAAAGATTGGGCGCACGGCAATGCATCCCAACTTGAGTACAGTTAAATTTTCCAAATAGTGTGCAAATTGCAAGTGGGATTTATGTAAGACGTTTATTCTCGAGGCTCGCACAAGGTTTTGCCTACCACCTCACTGGTTTACGCTGGACATCAGAAGTGCGATGTCCTGGTTGAAGACCTTGAAGTGAGCCACCACTGGTCTGGGAGGCGATGTTGGCTGCAAGAGGTTATGGGTGGCGAGATCCTCCATTCGGAACAGCAACAGTATCGAACACCCTGCCAGGGCACGAGCAGCGTTAGACACAAATGAAAGAACACCAGCCCTGAAAACGTTGCCAGAGCACGTGTACCGTTCGACACAGATGACAGAAGATCACCAGCATCGACAACGCTGCCCAAGCACGTGCAACGTAAGACACAGAGGACAGTATAACAGTACCAAACACGTTACGGGGCACACACTACGTTAGATACAGTGCAGGATCAGCACCGATAACGCCGCCGGAACACCTACAAAGTTGGCCGCGAGAAAAGGTGAGAAAGGGGCTCGTGGAGTTTTAAGAGAGAGGCACTTGCTATCCAAAGGCACAGAATCAAAGGCACCAATGTGTGATCCCACACTATACTGACGGGCCAATTTGCACCTCAGCTGGAACCCCGCCCACGGTTTTGGAAACATTCCGCTTTCTGGTTCCCCAAGATTTCCCCCAAACCATATTAGCAAGAAGGTTTTTCTGACCTAAGATCACCGAGATTATGACACTTTATATCACTGGATCCATCGCAGGATAATTACCAAACTACCCGCACTAAGTATATCACTAGACCACGGCGTGTTCTGTTCTCGAGTAAAAAAGGTTCACGCTTTTTCACCGCATCCTTACCCGAGCGCGCTCGGACCAAGACTGCCCGCCCCGCCCGGGCGGTCACGGCACAGCCATAGCCTCAGGCTAAGACCTCGCATAGGCGCATCCAGCGCGCGTGAACGGGGGAGCACCAACGTACAGCAGCAGCGCCGAATATGATGCTGAGGAACGTGCAATGCTAGACATGTGACAAAACAAAAGCGATCCATACAACGTTGGACGGATACATGTAACGTTGGACACAGGAAACAGCAACGATTTAGCATTAGCTACTGGGCTCCAAAACGCTACGACACAAATCTGAGCATAGAATCTTCCCAGGGAAATGAGGACTGGTTCGCTCTAGGAAAATTGTTCAGTAATGATGCGATGAACACATTAAACAGCCATCAACACATCACTTTGGTCTTGAAACCCGTAGCACCTTGGAAAAAACTAATCATCTAAAACTTTTTGTTACATATTTGGGAAAAGTTCTTCTCCAGAATCGACAGAATGGCATGGGCACAGGCTGAGGCAGGAATAAGAGCGGAACATTCAAACGCTTTAGCGCAGCTGCTCGTCTCCCAACTACACCCAGTTGCTTTAACACGCGCATTGACGGGGTACCCACCCCCTCAGCTTTCTCAGAAATACCTACAATAAAAACGGTGGCACGTAGCGACACCGTACTTGGTATACACTTTATCTGGTCTTCTTTTTCTTAATTTTGCCTAAATTTTGGGTCCAGGTAATTTCAGGTCAGGTAATAATTGCAGGTTAACACCTGCCTCGATGGGCCCCCGAGCCACCTTCGCCCTGGTAGGGATGGAGGGTGTTCAAACACTCTACCTCAAACTTGGCTCCTATGCGGGATAGCGAAAAAACGCGAAGTTTTTAGATAGCTCATATACATTCATGAAGAAGCTACATCAGTCACTTTTTAGCTCAGGTCAACACTAGGGTCATGACAGGTCAAGAATGTGTCATGTTAGAGAAGAGTTTCCGGTCTCAATCCTCTGACAGAGTGGAGTTAGAATCATTTTTAGGCACCATCCGCCTCCTCTCGTTACGGAAAATGGAATGATTATAATATGACTATATTAGATAAAAACATAATAATGACCTGACCTGGGGTCAAGGCCACTATCCAGGCTAGCATAGTTAATATGCATATCAATCGACATGCAATAACAATCCAAACGTAATGGTATCAAAATAAAGCTTTATCATCATGTCCTGCAAAGTTATTGACCCAAGTCTGAAACCTGCTTAAGCTGCCTCAGATTATCCCTCAAAGGTCACAGGTCAAAAATCTTAATATGAACCTGGAAAGGGGCCAAGGATACTACAATTTAGAGAATATGAAGGAATTCACAGCTGTTTGTACACAAATACAGTCCAATTCCTGTTTTCCCCATCCATTTCCAATGGAGAGGTCATGATCCGTACCTGACCCTAGGTCATTGATATGAAAAATCCCACAATATATTTTGTAGCAATCAGTGGGCCCATTATGCCGTACAAGGTTCAATCCGATAGACTCACACAGCTCTTACTTATGCCACCTTAAACATTTTTTTGAGGTGAGGTCACTTGATCTGCACTAGTGACCTGGCCTGAGGTGACCTAACCTTGAAATTTTGGTGGAAGTTGTGAAATTGATCAAGGATAAGAGGTCTTGAGTACGGAGCCGCTTCGCACCGCTGTTTTTCGTGGCGCCGGAAAAACCCAAGGTGGTGTTCAAACACGCCCCCACCGGGGCGAGGGTTAAATGACCCCATATCTAAGAATGTTCAAGATCGTATAAACAAGAATGGTGTTAGCACTTGAACCTGAATCTCATATCATAATAGGTCTACTGGGTACCTCAAAGTATATTCCGGGATTTCGATGTCGATGACCTGAAGTTAGGTACGAGCCATGACCTCTCCATTATAAATACATGGGAAAATGATTTAAGCTGAATAAGTTGGTAATGAATGATGGTAAGCGTTTACTTTGGGCTTGTCTTATCTTTTCAGCTCTGATCATCTGCAGTTTGACCTAATTTGACCTTGACCTGACCCAAAATCAGGTCAAATCCTAAACTTGACCTAGCACGGTGATGTCAGATATAACTCGATTCGGCTTGCTGCAAGGATTCCATCTGACTAGATTGCTTTGCTCTAGCTCTACTAGTCCAATGTAATGACTAAAACCCCTTAAATAGAATGTTGGACCCTGGCCGAATCCAGGAATTTAGTGTAATTAGGGGTATTTTCGGCCAAAAATCATGAAAACTTCCATGATATCTCTGAAAAATGTACAATGATCTCAGTATTATTTTTTAGATGGTCCTCTAGGGTGAAAAATAAACCTCTGCCTGTGGATGACGTCATGATCTTGCAACTACTACCATATTCAATAGGCTTCAGGGGCTTCAATTGGCTAATTACTCACTGTGACGTCAGCGCTGTCGTCGCACGAACAGCTAACAACTGTGGGCGCCTGGCTGGGGTAGATTTGGGGTACATTTAAGGTAGGTTTTTAGCTTTTCTCCACGGAAATTTTGAGTTTTAAGAAAAATGATATGTTGAGTCCCAGGTTTTCCGCCATGCTGTACAACTTAGCCATCTCAGTTAAAATCACACTGTAAAGGTGTCACATTCCCTTTAATTTCCCTATTACCCCTATACCTCTTAAGATGTGACCTGACCTGATCTTCAGCCAGGGGCGTATCCAGGATTTGGCTCAGGGGGGGTGGCACCCCAAAAGGGCCCCTGCGACAGCGTTAAAAGGGCCCTGATGGGTAAAAACGGCCCTGATTGTTACAGAACAGAGTGCTGAAGAGGGCTTAAGAGGGCCCTGTCTGGTATGAAATTTCAAATTTGGCCACAGAGCATAGTGCGGGTGATCTGCGCTTCCCGCGGCCCGTGTCCTCAGGGGGCCCTTCGGGCCCTCAGGGGAGGGGGCGGCTGTCCCTGCCGCCCCCCCTTGGCAACGCCCTGTCTCCAGCTGTGACCTGACAAAAAAGTGTTCAAGTGTTTTCTATAGATATTGGGAAGGACTATTTAAATCACTCACCTTGTTCGTTATCTAGCCTGGTTCTCGAAATCCAAGGGGGTGGCCCCGTCAAAGCGAAAGTGAATCAGACCCATAGACATAGACGCAGGAAAATTTCCCAAGTTGGAGGCGGGCAAAAAATGTCACCGCTCGTAGGGTCAAATATGATTCGGCCTATCACTTGATTTCTCAACAGCAAAGACCCGGAATCCACTCAAAGTTGAAAGGGGCACTGCCTCCCCAAGACAAAAAGCTGGGGGACAGTCGCTTTGTTTATACTTCCGGTGACAAATTTGCCCCCCCCTCCAACTCGGAAACATTTCCTGCGTCTATGGGTCTGAGTCACTTTCCTTTTGACGGTGCCACCCCTGTTCCTGCATGTATGCTCACACTTCCGTCAAAGCGCGTATTAATGCATTCTCTGTTTCGTATTCGATGAGCCCCTCTTAAATAGAACACGTTTCCTGGAAGACGCGAAAGTGCGTCGCCTGAAACCTATTTCACTTCCGAGAAAACAGAACAACTCACCCTTGAACCGCTGGGGTGAAACGTGTACGGCAGCAGCAGAAGAGCGGAACTTGTGACGTCATAAATCCAGCGGCGATCCACTGGTGTTTGAGGTTCTCGGCGCCGGAGGTGATCGGCCAGCGTACGCACACGCTTGTTTCAAGGCCGATTTTTTTCTAAATGCACGCGCATGCTCGTCTAACCGATTTATAATGCACGTGTCGCGTCAGGTATGAAGAAGCTGAGAAGTGATCCTGCCTCGTTTTGCGTGCTGATTCCGAATCTGAAACCCGCTTTGTCTATCATGTCTAGAGGCATACACCACAGATAAAGGAGAGGGCAAGGAGCCAACCGTTTTCATCAAGGAACTCCCGAGCTTAGCCGAATGGGAAAATAGTATTGAAGTATTAAAACCAATATGAAAAGGACGTGGGAGGTCAAGAGGAAATATGGCAAAAATGAGCCCAATCAGATAGGTTATCACCTCCAGGACAGACAGTTTCTTATCAGTGGGAGGCTACAGACTGACTGAACCTCGTAAGCCAGCGTTGCATGTGTGAAGAGCCTTGTTACACAACAGAGGAAATAAGTGAATACTTCTGTGCGAAAAGATGAAATATGCATGCATATATGGACCACAAATACGATATTATTGAAGTCCAAGAGTATCGCCACAGGTTTTAAGTGGGCTGGGAAGTAGCTCCAGTGATGGAAACTGATGTCTTGTATGTAGGTATTAGGTACACATTTTAAGCCAGCGGCAGTGATAGGTGCTCGCAAAACCTTTTCATGTGATCTGAAGCTCAAACCGGATAAAAACCAGAAAACGAAGCATTCCCGCAGTGTTCACACCTTCGCTTTCAGTGTCAACTTGGCGATTGAAGTACCAGAGAAAAGAAGGATGGCCTTAAACAGGGTGTCGCCCAGACTTGACGCCGGCGATTCTTATGCTGAAGTCAACAAAATTGGTTAAAATACAATATTTTAGAAGCTATGATTTTACTCTACTCCTATTAAATTAAAGATAAGTGACTTTCTTAGTAAAGTAAAGTGGCAAGATGAGGGACAAAAACAAAATGAAAAAAAACATATCAAGAATAAATGAGTCAATGGTAACACAAGTCAAAGAGTCAGTGGTAACAGCAGTTCCGTGCGTTTCAATGACGGTCACCTTCAGGAGAATAGATAAGATGGAAGTTAGCCACGTTTAGGAATAAACAACATTGGAAATGGCAACAGTGCGGAATTTTTCCATCAGATCCTCTAGAGAAGGAGCGCCCGGCATACACCGCGCTCTCTCAACCTCGTAGTCGCGACAATCTACTACCACGTGTGTCCCCGTGAGTCGACCGACGCAGCACGGGCACGCCGACGGACCATCACCGCAGAGGAGGTACGAATGTGTTCGCGTTTCTGTTACAGCGATCGGTGCTGTTATTATATAGACCTTCTTTCAATGCCTAAAACTTTACTCTGAAGCTCTTTGGTTCCAAATTCTACACTGGGAAAGGGTTTACTGTAAATATACCCATACAAGTATGGGAGTAGACACCCATGAGTATACTCGGGTGGCCCCACCCAGCGGGTGCCCGGGTACCAGCGCACCCGCCTGGCTACGGGTCGGATGCAAATTGATTCGATGTTTTGATGCTGGTCAAAAAGTTGCCGTGTTACAAGGATAGTGATAACAATGCATTGTGAAGTCAACGGAGACTTCAACGCTATCTTCCAGAAAACATGCCTTCAAAACAGGCCGTTCCGCGCCCATCAAAGGTAGACCCGTCGGATTTTTTTACCTGCATCAGGTTTGCAACACAGCATGATATCATGGCATAAAAATCACTACTCTTGATCCGAAATAGGCAAATATTTTCTGACGACTTGGTCTAGTATACATGGCCTTGAATAAAACAATGGAAAGCGAGGTTGGTCCACACATGTCTAAGAGTTAATCACCTACACACACAGTAAATAATTCTTATTCGTAATCAGCACAAAACTCTGACCCAGGACGCAGCTTCCTAATACCTGAGAACTTGCTCATTATGAACCGGTCATGTGTGTCCTTGTATATCCATGCGCGCCCGTAAGCCGGTATCCGTCATTCATTTCCGAAGAACGGAGCGCCATTTTCTCATTCCGTTTCCAAAAGACATCTCTACGTCTCTCCATGTATTGTCAACAACTAAGAAGCATCCAGCCAATCAAAACAGCATTACAAAATACCCACGCAAGCACACACCTCCCAGATTCCTCCATCCATGGAATACAGACGCTACTGCATGCTAACGCCCTCCCCCATCCCCATCAGCACTTCAATGATCATGCAGCTATCCAGCTCGCAGTATCGTCCTTGATATATACGGTAGCTTCAGCTTTTACGGTCAAATTCAGTCCGGAATATTGAGCCAATATGAGCAAACAACATCGGCAAGAAGAGTATCTGCACTATTTCAGTTGCACTTTCCAGCTCCCAATAACGTGGTGTCTTTTAGTTTCGGTGGATTTCCTACTCCGCGTTGAACTCACAACAGTTCACAATTGTCTCTAAGCTCTGGTGTCGTCTTGTTAATCCGGCTCCTCGATTGGGTCCTTGGTTAACTGGTGTTTTCTCTCAGAGCGCAATCCAACTGACCCAAAACAAGAAGCCGTTCCACCATTTGACCAAGCTCGCGGCTTATCTTAGGTCAGGTCCGGATTAGTACCGAAATCACGTGTCATAATCCCAACCAGTAAAATATAGAAAAAAATGAAAATGAGAAACATGTTAGCTAGATTTAGATAGAAACACGCAGTCAATGCAAGAGGAAAACAGCCATGCGTATTTGTGACATTTCCCTGGCCGAATCCTACTCACAAGAGGGGAAAATACCAGACAAGGGCGAGGGAGCACCTGGGACATTCTGGCAAGGTTTCGTCACAAGCCAGTATTATGTTGCATCCGTTTACAACCAATAAATACTTGCCCTGTGGCTAGCGTATAGAGAGCGCGTGATGATCCACGAGATGCATAACGCTATCTACACTTTGTTACAAAAAAATAGAACTTTATGATATGAAAGAACCCTCAGAACACGCGAATCAGACGAAAGACAAAATTAATATTACCTGCAATCAGACCTACAAGCACTCCTCTCGCAAGCATCATGTAACTAAGCCCGTCGAATTGAGCTCTAGTAATGCTGATTGGCAGCCGTTTTCAGATGAGTGGGTCATCCCAACAGCGCATAGGCTGTACTCCTTCACTTCCAATACTTCTGACAGTGCCGTATCACTCACTGGGTGTTACGGAGTCGGGCTCACCATTAACAATATATAGAACACATAGGTTCGCACCGCGATCTCAGCCGCTGTGCATAGTTCACCAATAGCTAATGGCCTTGCCTTTGTTGCCAAAAAGAGTCCTCCCAGGCAGTCCATCCATGCTAGGAACGAGAACTTCTCATCCACAGAATGGAACACAAAATCATTTAGCACAGGAGCCCAGGCAGTATCCATACCCACACCCGTGTACTTGGCAAAGTAATGACTTATTGAATGCGTTTGGGTACTGAGAAAAAGATGAATGACAAGATCAACGCCTCTGTGAGGAGCTGATTGTGTCCGGAAGCCTGGTTGCTTGCTCCTCTTGTTCTGTGCTCTCGATTCTGGGAACCGTTATTTGCGGATCTAAGCTTCGGACATACTCCTCAGGATAATAATAATCTTCATCTTCATACTGGTAATCGTAGAAGTCGACATTTACATCCGTGGACCGTGCTGTGGTCGTTAGCGCTAGGAACTCCAAAGCCTTTGTTTGGAGCAAAAGTTTCTGCCTGTTCAGTAACCTTTGGCTTTGGAACTTCGGTGCTATTGGAGGACACCTCGGTGTTGAGTTTCTTGAAATCTGCATTTATTTTTGAAATCTCAGTGAATTCTGTTACAGGGGACGCCTCGGTGGTGGTCACAGGTGAGTTTTCGTTTGTATACGGCTCAGTTGACTGGTCATAATAGTCCGAGTAGACGTCTGCGTACTCGTCCGAGAAGTAGTCTGAGTAGTAATCGTCTTGCCGTGCCTGCCTCGCTGGAGGTATGGTTTCCGCTTCGGGGATGAGACTCTCTGTCGTGGTGGCTTCTACAGCACGCCCAGCTGTGGTGGTTGGTAAAGCCTCTGTGGTGGTTGGTAAGGCCTCTGTGGTGGTCGGGCTTGTCTTTGTAGTTGTCTGGATAGACTCTGTGGTCGTCGGAAGTTTCTGAGCCGGAGCAATAGACTCTTGCTGCGCAATTACGCTAGATCTAATAGATTCTTCCGTCTGTATAATGCTCTGTTCTTCGACTTCAGGCGGTGTATTCTGTGGCTGCAGACGACGAGAAGGCAGTCGGCGCCTGGAGGGTCGGATGCGAATCCTGTATGGCCTGTTACTAGCGGTGGGTCGGCGTCTCCCCGAAGTGATGCGTTCTGTCGTTGTTGGTTCATACTCGGTTGTCTCTGTCGCTGAGCTGGTTACATCCTCAGGAGTGACCGTTGTTTCGTCGATGGTTTCCTCAGTAGTAGAGATCGGTTCAAAGAACGCTCTCTCCGTCGTGGAGGGCTCGGCGGGCTCTGCTGTGGTCGTTTCAGCCGCATAGCTCTCCGTGCTTGGTCCGTACTCAACCGTCTGTACCGTAGTTGTGTATTCAGGAACCACTCTCTGTGTCTTCTCCGTGGTGGCCAGCGGGCTGATACCCCCTCCTGTCACCGTCTCCACTCGCCTGATCTCAGTCTGCGTGGGAAGAACTTGGAGGATTCTTTTGTTGATCTTCACCCTCCGCTTCTGCGACGGCAGTAGTCGTGGACGCCTGGCGCCTCCTGTCTCATCTGATGCGAAGACGTCCTGCGAGAAGACCGAGCGAGCTTGTGGCACCCGACGTCCCGACAGATAGCGGATAATCTGGCGACGGATGACGTGTGGAGTCGTTGTTTCCGGATTAACGTCGAAGTTGAACAGATCAGAGCGTTCGGTAAAGCCGCTGGGGTCTCCAAAAGCGACATCAGAGCGCTCAGTGCTGCTCTCCGCGTTACCGAAGCCCACATCAGATCTATCGGTGAAGCCTTGGGCGTCGAAAGAGCCAGCTTCATCGATCCGCTCCGAGAAGTCATTGTTGAACTGAACTCCGGCGGGAAGCACGAATGGCTGCTGAGTCGGAACGGGCACGAAGTTGCTGTCTCTCCTGCTACCTGTGCCGCGGAATCCTTGCTGCTCGGTGACGATCGACCTCACAGAAGTGCCACGGAAGGCGTCATCGTCTTCAAAGAAAGGCGACGTCACTGTTCGTGACGTCACATCTTGAACCACCTGCTGCGCCGCAGTACGAGAGTCAGAGACTTCGATGTCACTCTGTCCTCGGCCAAGCCTTGTCGGAAGTCGTGGCCTAAACGTAACAGGAGGCCGGAATGGTGGAGGCCGCGGTGTCGCCGAGTCAGGTCTTACCGAAATTCCAGCGCGAGGTGCAAGAGTTGATGACAGCAACGAACTCAGCGTGGAGCTCTCCACAAGAGTGATTTCTGACGTCGGCGATACCCCAGGGCGGTTCTGTACGATCAGTCTACGATCGCCACCAGGCTTGCTGATGACCGTACCTCGTCCGATGATCTCCGGGGCAGCGGATCCCGGCTTGCGACGAACAAACACCGCCTGCTTCTGTATCTCCTTATTGAAAAGTTCACGCAGTTGCTCGCGTGTCATGTTGTCCTGGTCGTTGTCCTGCAAGAACTGTTCAAATCTTGATTCGAGATCTCTCTGCTCCTCCTGTGAGGGAATTACCGTGGGTCGAACGAAAGGTGCACCACTGCGAATGGTAACTTGAACCGGGGTCTGCTCCGTCGCCGCCTCCGCGGCGAATGGCTCCGTAGTCGGCTCTACGACCTCGTCGAAAGTCGCTACGGTAGCTTCGGTGGTATCTTGCAGAATACTCGGTTCAGTGACGACTTCAGTAGACGTTGTTTGCTCGGTTGTAGTTGATACAGCTGGACGACGCCTAAGGGAGTTACGGCGCGAGCCGAGGCGAGTGCGGTTCAGACGCCCGGTCAGGCGCCTTCCGCCACGACGACTGGGCTGAGGGCGAGTCTGCGTCTGCGTGACAGTCTCCTGTTGCTGGATCTTCTCTTCTGTGTTCTCCGTTTCCGGTGCAGCTGTGGTTCGTCGGGACGATGGACGCTGCCTCCTAGACACCTGTGTCCTTCCTCTTGATGAACTGAGACGTCCACGTCCGCGTGAGGTACGACCGCGTCCGCGCGATTGCGTCGCGGCTTTTTGTGTTGTCGGCTCCTCCTGTTCATCCTGTCCCTGTGCTGGGGCTTCTGTCGGTTCTTCAGTAGTAGCAAAACGGTTTCTAGTTGAGGTTCTTCCCCCGCGGCCGGGTCTCCGGACTCGAGGTGGGCGACGCTGCGGCGATGCTGGTGCGGGTGTTGTCAATGCTTCAGTGCTTGTGATGGTAGTGCTCCGTGGTTGCTCCGTTGTTGTTGTCCCAGGCTGCTGACGAGGGCGTCCACGGAAAGAACTACCACTACGGACCCGGTTGAGACGCCCACGGGAGCTGAAACGGCGGCCTCCGCGTCTGGATGGGAGTTCGTTCTCGGTAGGGGACTCTACAGTGGTGGTGGTGGTGGGAGGAGACTGAGTGGGAATTTCCTCCTGTTCCAATTCTTCCTTATTGATCGGTATGGCATTGCCTGGTTGTCGGCCACGCTGAACGATATCCAGCTGAGACGTCCTTCCTCCCGGCCTTCTCTGTATCGTTCTTTGTCTGGATCCCAATCGCTGGCGACGCCCCAACTGAGATCTCTGTCGCTGTCTTTGGCTGTCGAGGAGAGATCGAATTGTAGTGGCACTGAGAGATGGACGTAGGGTGGTCGCTTCTTCGAGTCCTTGAAGCTCTTCGTCACTTACTGATACTCCCGCTTGCTGCCTTCTTTCCTCTTCTTCACGAAGTTCGAGCTCCTCCTCAACCAGCAGCCTTTGCTCCTCGCGTCGCTTCAGCTCTTCATCAACCAGTAACTGTTGCTGTTCTCGGCGTTTTTGCTCCTCTTCTACCAGTATTTGTTGCTCCTCCCTACGTTTCAGTTCTTCTTCTACCAGAATCTTCTGTTGTTCCCTGCGCTTGAGCTCCTCATCTCGTCTGACCTGTTCTTCCCTACGTCTTTCCAGCTCTTCTTCACGTCTCTTTTGCTCCGCAAGGAGCTCCTCTTCGTACTTGCGCTTGGCCACTTCAGCAGGATCCAAAGCCTGGACAGGACCAGTTTCTATTTGGATTGCAGGTCGGAACGTTGTTGGTGTGTTCAGCAATTGATCAAACACAGGGTGAAGGGTTTCAATTCGCTGCGGTTGTATCCGAACCGTTGATCCTCCAAAATCTGGCCTCACAGTGGTGGCTTCCTGTCGTCTTAGTTGTTCTTCCTCCACAAGTAACTTAGCCTCTTCTCGCCTCTTCAGCTCTTCAGCTACTCTTTCCTCCTCCTCTTTTCTTCTGGCCAACTCCTCATCGCGACGAACCTGCTCTTCCCTGCGTCTTTCCAGTTCTTCTTCGCGTCGAACTTGCTCTTCCCGGCGCCTTTCCAGTTCTTCATCCCTTCTCTTCTGCTCCTCTCTCAGTTCTTGCTCATACTTCAAGCGAGCGGCAGTTGCTGGATCCACTTGTGTGGTGTCCTCCACAAGAGACTGTGACGTCGTTGCCTCCTGTTGGAAGGGGGTGGGCCGGAAGGACCGTATTGTGGCCGGGGTACGGCGTGATGATTCCCGACGTGGCGGCTCTGTGATATCTTCTTGTGCCGAGGGAGGTGTAGGGCGACTACGTCCCCTATTGAGTGCGTTCAGTACGCGGATTGGAGGTACAATCCTACCCCTTGACTGAACACTGGCACCGCCCAAAGTTCTTGATGGTGTAGTTTCTTCCTCACGATCAATGAACTGCCTAAGTGTGCTTTCTTCTGGCTCAGGGGCATCTGTTGTAGCTTCCTCAACCGGGCGGTAAGTAGTGCTCAGCACCCTACGACCCTGTTCGTCTTCAATGATGACAATGTCCTCGTCTACGTCACCATCAATGTCGTACTCATATTCCACTACCTCATATCCATCTGGAACATTGTCCACGTCAACGCCATCTTCTGATGTCAACCGAGTTGACTGAGGGCTTGGGGTAAAAGGTAAGGGAGTGGTTGAACGACGAGGCGGGGGAAGGCGTTGCAGGCGTCTCGAGCGGGGCGTCTCCGTCTGCGGAGCCTGCGTTTGAGGGGTGATCTGGAACGTGGTCTGTGAGGTCTCTTCTGCCAGCGAATTATCAAGCCTGGCTCCTCTCTGCTCTGCTTTCTGATCCACGAGCGGACGCCTGGCAAGATTTGGTGACGATCCCGTCACCTTTGACTGGCCAACAACCGACTGCGTTAGCGGCCCGCTGGTTACCAGTGTGCGTCCTTCCTGGGCCTGCAGCAGCTTCTTCGCCAGCTCGATCTCCGTCCGAAGCCTTTCCAACTCCTCAGCGGGAATTTCCTTTACCGTGCCGTCTGGATATTCGAACACGTAGTCATAGAAGTACTCATAATCACTATCAAGGTCCTCTTCACCATCGGCATCGAAGGCAGCATTGGGATCGAAGCCACGCACGCCAGCATGAGCAGGACGTTGGAGCTGCTCGTCCAGATCCAGCACAGGAGCAGGCGACTCAGTGGGCCGCTCCTCAGGTTCTGGCGTGGTTGTCGTGGTTGTAGTGGTGGTAGTGGTGGTAGTGGAAGGCTGTGGCCGGCGACGGGACGATCCACGGTTTCGTAGCCGGTTTCCGAGAGTTGGACGACGCCTCTGCAAGCAGTCACACATATATCGGTGAGATAAGATCATGCTAGCAGCAGTGCTTAAGGGGAATGTGACGTCTCTCTAATGGGATTTCAACTAAGATGGCCAGGCGGTAGAAAATGTCGTAAAACCCCAAATTCAGAATAGTATTTATTCTGAAACTCAATGTTTGGGGAGAAATGGGATTTGTAAATAGCGAGTTCCGAACCCCTAGCCCCGTGCCCAATGCAGCTACCATCGATGACACGCCCCGCGGCCTGACGGCTCCCTTCCCCCTGAGGGGAAGGGAAAGGGTGGCCTAAGATCCGTCGGTTCAAAAGGAAAAACATATTTTGCTCAGTGAATGATGAGTTCCGAGGGAAACAAAATATGAAGCCAGGCTCTAGCCAGGATGTTTTATCCAGCTGATGGCCCTGTTCAAAACCCACGAAGATGTCATTTTCCCCTTAACGGAGTTGTTCTGACAGATGTACGAAAAGTGTTTACGCGGTCATCATATTTGTGATTTTCGAGCGCAACGACATCTAGGGTCATACGGCAAAAGTGTTTACACTTTGTACTGCGGAATAGGTTTAAACACTACCTGTTGGGATGACCGTCTGGAAAGCAATATGACTACACAGTTCTTCCCCCTAGCACCATTTAAATGTAAGCTTGCTGTGTAAAAAGCTATAGGCACTCCCAGATCCATACATTACATCTTCATATCAGCATGTTTTTAAGATTTAGGTCATTGTGATCCACATTAGCGAAACTCAGTAGTGCGCTCGAACTGCGAGCACTGTTTGTTTGAAGGATTACTGCTCTGTTGACTGCTGCTCCCTGTCTCGGCTTTCTCACCCGGTTAGAGGTACCCGGTCGGCGAATGCTAACAGGTCTAGTGGTCTGGTTCTCCGGCTCCTGCTCTTCCTCTGTCCTCCTCTCCTCGTCTGCCTCCTCGTCCCGTGTCGTAGGAGTCTCAGTGGTCGTTGTCAGACGGGGAGGGAGGGTGGAGGAGGGACGGAACCGCTGGGGAGCGCGGTTGCCAGGGCGACGAAGCGTCACGCCGCGCTGAGGCCCACGCGACACCTAGAAAGGAAATCAGGAACCTGAACTTATGCACAGTGAGTGTGTAGATCGGCGCTGATGTTGGTAGTGAATTGTGGTTTAAAATGAGCACATGCACAGTAGCGGAAGAAAAATGTTTTAGAATTGGAAGGCAATAGAAAATTTGAGGGAGAAAACAGGCGATGGCTCGGAGCTGGCGGAGCAACGTTATTGATGATGACTGTTATTTATCAGTCTTGGACGATCACACAGTCGTAAGCAAATGCTTGGCATGCACGGAGTCGTATACGCTTACGAAAAAGAAACATGCACTGGCCTGTATTGTGATAAAAATGTGAATCCACAAATAAGCTGTCACATCATATATATTTCAGTACATGGTAAAGGCAGCTACCTACTCCAATTGTAAAACATGAATGCATTAGCTACATGGTAATCGAGGATTACATATCTGCTGTTTTAAAAGAGAAAAATGGCGTAAAACACTCGGATTCGTAGGATAATTAAAGAGAGTATCCCACTTTTACCATGGGTTTTGAGCTGAAAAAGCAGTTTTGTAGAGCGTGTCAAGAAAATACTATTTAGCAAGCGGCCAGATTCGTAATTGCACCCAATTATTAGGTCAGCAAGGGTAGTAAAACAAGAGGCAATGTTTTAGTTTTGAGCGATTGAAGGTGGAATAAAAATGTGATTTTCTGGTTTCATACCCATTTTGTCCATAAATTGACATTTTTTAAAAATTTTGTCAACGTGGTCCATTTCATTTAGCAACTAATTAAAGGTATACGAATACATTTAAAGAAACTAGCATCTAAGCAATAAGAAAGATGGTATTCAGAAAGTACCTTTCGCAATCTACATAGGAATACTTAAAACGGTAATCGTCACCAATTTTTTGGAAACATTATCCCACTATAGGTAGGGGAAAGTATGTGTATTGCCAAGGGAAATCACTTGCTAGACGAACGTTCCCCATTTGATCTCACTACTGTGGACTAAATTACAAATTTGATCATATTTTGTTTTTGACAAAAAATTCCTGGTCTGAAAATAGCCTGTCCTAAGAGTGAATACCGACTTGAATGAAACAACGCAAAGGACTCATTTGCAAAAGTGTGAGGGTAACTGCGCCCGGGGGAGGGTGCATTTAGATTTAATTGCGCCCTTCCCTCATACCACGTAAAGTCAATGGCACGGCAGAAATAACCCGCGCCCCACCGGGGGTCCGGCGCCACCTTCGCCCCACGGGGGAGGGCATCGATGGCCCCCTCCAACCCCGAAAATATGGGCGTTAGCGCAAATCTGCAAAGTGCACTAGAAAGCTCGCGTGAATTCAGTAAGAAATTTCTTCCACATGTTTTAGTGCTCAGGTCAATGGTTTGACCTCCAGAGGTCAAATTGGGTAAAGATCGGCTATTTTCACTCAAATGTGCAATGTTTAAGCAAACTGGGCATACCTCTTATGCCATTAGAGCTATTGAGGTCTGGTAAAGTACATTTGATAGGAAATTTCCAGTACTTCTTCCGCTATGTGAAACGTAAAGACCTCCCGCCAGTGCTTTGACCTCCAGAGGTCACCGACCAGTATGCCGAGGTCACGAAAGGTCTGAAAGTGACCTTGCTGTATATCAAATGAAAGCCAGTGACAAGACAAACACGATGGTGTTTGTTTTATTGCTCTAGCTTAATTAGGTCAAAGGTTATTGTTAAAATACTGTTTTTGAGCCCTGGTGACCTTAAATGACATTGGAGAGGTCAAAGGGCAAATATGGCCCCTGAAATCCGTGAAAGGGCGTCCAAGAACGCTTTTCTGATCAAGCTGAGCATTTTCAATCGTTTTTGTAACTTTTAGATCATAAGACAGCTTTTCCCATGCTTTTTCAATGGGAGAGGTGACCTCGTGACCTGACCTCAGGGCACGAAATAAAAAATCCCGGATATACACCTTGTAGACCATGGAGGGGTCATCAAGTTTAGGAAGTTTCAAATTGATCGACTTCGAAATGTAGCTCTTACAGAGCTCTAAAGTTGAAGTGAGGTGACCTTGGTTGACCTTGTCTGGTGACCTGACCTTGGGTGACCCGGGGTAAAAAATTCAGGTATGGTGGAAAATTGATGCAGTGAGGTGTAGAGCCCTCAACCACGGTGCTGCGCCTCATCGTTTTTCTGCTATCCCGGAAAAACCATAGGGGGCATCGATGGCCCTGGTGGGGCAAGGGATAAGCATTAGTATAAGAGCAAATGGGGCTCAGCTACCTCCCAAACCTTTCATCTGGAGGGCCTGGAAGTCATTTTAATGTGGTTTCTTGCATTCACAATGACTTGTAATAATAAAATCACACCCATATGGAAAGGCTTTGGATTTGATTTTTCAACATATATTTGGATAGGGCGCATTTGACCAGGGCGCAATTACGTTTTTGCATTTAAATCAGAAATATCTGCCTTAAATATTTACCACCAGGGAATAATATATAATTGTTGCTTTCGGAATATGCGATACATTTCCGGTCTTGAAATGAAAACCATCGAATTTGGAATGTGACAGCTGTATTCTTATTTTTTGAGTTCATAAACCCGTGTAGATTTAAGGAAGTGCTGAATTTATTTTGCTAGCTGACTAAAATACATTCTTACGCCCGAATTCATTGAAACATTGGGAAAATGTATGAATTAAAGATGAGAACTGGATTAGGCTGCACAAAACAAACTGCCGCTTGTACCTTTCTCTGTTATTAGGGGTCGCAATTAGTTTGGGGGAGGGCGCAATACACACGCTTTCCCCTACACCTCTTAACAAAATTATCGATAGATAGAAACCCTCAAATGCTACCAGCGTATTATTATTAAAACAATACAGGTACTGGAGGTTCGAAATTAATTATATTTAAATGATAAAAATATACAAAGGAAAAGTAGACTCATCAAAAGGTTTCGATAAAAACTGCTTATTATATTAGCCTAAACAAATAATTGGATAATCACGCAAAGCAGCCAGAAAAAACAGTTTATACATGCATACCTATTCTGTAACTGTCACAAGCTTGTATCTGGCTACCACAGGACACAACACAGAAAAACTATCACAAGCGAGAAAATACGAAGAACTTCACTCGTAAGGTAACAGGTTTCAGTATTCACATGCGATGTTTTGCACTAAAGCCCACTAGACCTTATGCCATGCACGAAGCACAGTCCCAGTTGTGAAGCATCGCCTACAATATATCGTCACGTTCCATTAGCGTTATTTTTCAAAGCTTCTTCAGAAGACTTTTCGATACGTCAATTCAAAACTAAAATCTCAGCTTGGCTCAAGGAGCAAAAACTTTGAGAATTTAGATTCGTAACCAATATTACCCTGCCGAGTCATGCAGTAATAATTACGATTTATTTTTCATGGTTCAACAAAGTAGCATTTCATTTACAAAATTAAATACAAATGCTGAAAAAATACTAACTTTATTTGTTCCAGGCTCCAGTTTTTAGGTAGTGACGCACCTTCCTCCGGAATTTGCTGAATTCACCACCTTAAGATAAGCGTAAATAAAAGATGCATCGCAATGAATTCATAGTAGACCCAGAATCGGGAGAATTAAGTCTACAACGCACCACGAAACAACAGAATTAGCTCATATTCCTTGTAAATTGTAAAGGCAGCAAACAAGTCGAAATGCTTCATCTGCTCAATCAAACAGGAAAACAAGAGAGGCCAAACGTGCAGCCAGCAACATCAAACCGCATCACCAACACCCAAACCCTCCACCACCACAGAACCCAGCACCGGGTGTATGTGTACCGAGTCGTTTTGCTTACGTCATAGGGCATGGATGATTTTGGTAGTAGTGGGAGCGAAAGTTGCTGTAGCAGGAGTTTGGCTCGCAGCCGTCGTCGTTATAGTCGTTTTCTGAGGTATGCCTCCCCGTCGGGCGAGGCAACACACTTCTAAGCGTGCTTGGGTTGCGAGTCGACACATTTCATCGTCGTCGGTACAGACATTTCGAAGGAAGTACACATGACTATGGTCACGTTGTATTCGTACGAGTCTCGCATTTACACACGGTTGGCATTCGTGGTACTCCATACGTCACGCTATTTGCTGTGTACTCGACTCTCACTTCGCACCGACAACATTCAGAAAGCACTTATATGATACAACGTACAGATGTACAGTACGCAGCTTGGAGACGAGTGAGGGATAAAAACAAACACCGATCAGGGCTGAAGGCGGAAATTTTTGCTACAAACATTTACGAGCTATGTAAAATATAAAACAATGCTGTTCTGACAGCAATGAAATTAGAATCGCCTTCATCCCTGACGTAAGTGCGTAACGTAACAGATAACAGAACGTAACAAACAAAAACGAGTGAGTTGGTAGACTCGTAGAAACAACAACGAGGACTTGAGTTGGTAGACTGGCACGTAAAAACATTATACGGTGACTTGAGTGGAAATATTGAGCAAACCACTGTTCGGTTCGGTACACGGCACACAAGATGATCTACACACACCTTATTTACAAATGGAAATGTTGATTCAATGGAAAAGCACCATCGTGAAGCGTACCTTCTACCGAAGAGCTTGTAGCTTTTCATAAACCAGCTCCTCATGTGGCCTCTACATCGATTCCCATTTCCCAACCACTTTTTACATTTCCTGTGTACACCAGTGACATTGAACTTTCACTTACATCTTGTTAGAAAATACATTTTCAGCTGAATGTACACTAATCCTCACATTTACAAACTGAAGTTATTCTTTCACACGTCTTAAATTAAGCAACATGAAGCCTCATCGATATCTAAGCTATTGTTAGGCACTTTACCATCTCTCGATTCTGTCCGATGTTTTCCCTGGTCTCATGCTTGACCAAGCCCTCTTAAATATACATGATAAACGATAAATATGAATACATTTGCATGAATTCATTCCAGCGCAAGCTATATATGCTGTTTCATTTTATTCTTCTCATAATCTGGTGAAAGCCTCTTCTCAAGATTGAATCCGTTTTTCGCCAGGCACCAGAAGCATTGCCACCGATTGCAGCAATGGCCATCCTTTCGAGACGGGCATGTTTCGTACCAAGACTCTTTTCATGTTGTCGTCTTCTTCTACGTCTCTAATCAGGGTTGTTGCACATAGCATCACCGCGGTAAGTTCTCAGGTCTAGCACCTCCTCCAGGCTCACAACACGTTCCACAAGAGCAGGGCACCTCCTATCGCTACCGTCCAAGCAGAAGATGTTGAAACCGGCCCAGCGTTATCCAAGAACGTCTTCCTCTTGAAGAGACTGTCGGGATCGCGGTATCTTGGTGTAACGGTCGAATAGGCCAGCACCTCCTCCTGGTCGAACAGCGAGTCCTTCTCGTCGACGGGCTCTCGAGCGGTTGACTCCAGCACGTTGGGAGGCTTGTTGATGAGGGACGATGTCTGGGCGTCTTCACCGTCATGATCAGCATGGTCGGCATGGTCGGCGTGATCCGCGTGATCGTCATCATCTTCGTCATGATCATGATCTCCGTCATGTTCCTCAGTGATTGGCGAGGTTGGGGTGACGCTGTCTGACCACATTGTGAAAAGGGCCTCCACAGGTGACACAGACGGTCTGGGAGTCGTCACCTGACCCGTGAATGCTACCATTTCCTTCAGGTCGTCCATCTCGTCATCACTCGAATCGTCCTCGGATTCGGACTCTGAGGAAACACTAACCTTGACCGAGACAAAAGAATCGCCTCCGGGGGAAGCTGCGGGTGGAAGAGTGGCTGCGGTGACGATAACTGGACTGTCGTTTGAGGGAGTAAACGTCACCTCTTGACGAGGGGTTGTCGTCAGTGATGGACCTACGACAAACACCCGAGGATCGCGGTCAGAGCCAGGCTCTTCGGTAGTCGAAGGTTGAGAGCTGCCTTCAGTCGAGTCAGACACAATTTCAACCGATGTTGCTTCAGTCGTTTCAGCTGGTGGCACATCTTCAGTAGCGGATTGGGTGGTCGTGGCTGTATCGTCCACGTTCTCTGCTAAAGTAGACTCTTCAACCAGCACGATCGGCGAAGATGGTGCCTCAGTCTCAGCAGCAGAAGCGACTGTAGTCTCCTCTTCCGATTCTGAGGAGGTGGCTATAGTCGTTTCCTCTGTAGCAGTGGTGGTTTCTTCCTGAGAAGCCTCAGTAGAAGAAATTGTTTCCGTAGTTTCTGCCACTTCTGTGACATCTACATCCTCATCAGTGACCGTGGTCTCTGGTACGGCTGTAGTGTCGACTTGCTCCGGCTCCGTTGCAGGAACAACACCAGCAACAGCACTCTCGGTCTGAGGCGGTGCCGGCGCGTTCAGTGTCACCGATGTCGTAGCCACAATAATCTCCGCCAGCTCCCTGTCTGTTGAAGCCTCTGTCGTCACAGTGGCGAGCTCGCCGCGGGCAGTGGTCTGCTCTTCAGTCGTCGTGCTCGTCGGTGATTGCGTGATCCCTTGCTCGGCAGCTAATGACGACCGCAGCTGATCGACCAAACTCTGAACTCCCAGTTTCTTCTCCTCCTTTCGCGACTTGACCAGCTCGAAGAGGCTTCGTCTTGCTGTGGGACGCTCCCGTGCCGGCTGTGGACGTCGGGTGGGACTTGAGTCGGAAGGAACACGTCTAGCTATCAGGGCGTCAGGAGGAAGTTCCGAGCGAGCTGGTTCAGTAGGCTGTTCCCGAGTGTTTGTTGTTGTTTCCAGAACTGCCTCCGACGTGGCCTCTGTAGACTGGCGCTCACGGTTTCGCAAAATAAGACTGGCGATGAACCCTGGCCGGGCAGAAGAACTCTCCTCGGTAGCCGTCGTTGTTGAAGGTTCTGACGGTGTTTTTGCCTCGATAGTTTCAGAAGTTTCCCCTCCTTCTCCAGGCGGCGAAGAGATGAACGGATTTCGGCGTCGATCAAAGCTAGTCAGTCTGTCCCGAAGACCATTCGGTCTGCGCCCACCAGACGGTCGGAAGGGGAAGGGACGCGGACGACGCGATGTTGATTCCCCGTCGCTGTCGCGGGTACGTGTCTCAAACACAGTCTGCTTCGGTATCTCCGGTTCCTGCGCCTCTGTTTGTGCTTCAGTACTTGGTTCTTCCGATTCAGCTTCGGTGGCATCCACCACCGCTTCGGTTCCTAATGTGGTTTCCGGCGGTGTCTCTGACGTTGTGGTCGAAGGTTCTTCCGATGCCTCCTCAGTTTTGGAGGGGCGTGCAGGCCTAGTACGACCCACCAGCAGAGGACTGGGACGTTCTCGATTCCGGGACAGGGGGTCAGGTCTCTCGCGACGTCCACCAAGCAGGCTAGGCCGGAAACGCACGCCCGGGGCAGGTTCCGTGACCTCTTCCTCTTCAACTGGTGTAGCTGTAAGCGTAGGACGGAGCCGTCTAAGTGGACCTCGAGAGGGCCTCTCAGTCGATTCCTCGACTATGCCCGCCTCGGTCGGCTCGGGGTCCTCCAGAGGTGGGAAAGTATTGGAAGCGCGTCTTGCCGTGGTTGAAATCGCGGCCAGCTCCTGTTCAGTAATTTCTTGCTCGGGAGCAGCTGATGTTGTCCTGGGGCGTCCTCTTCCACGACCTCTCTGGCGTGCTCTGCCACGAACGGCCTGACCGGGAAGGGCGAATCTAATTCTTCCACGTTCTGTGGTTACTCCATCTAATTCTTGCGGTTCAGTGGTCTGTTCTGGAGCTTGCTCTGTTTCCAGACTCGCCTCAGTGGTAGATTCCGTCGTTACGCGGCGGGAACCTCCTCGAAGTCGGTTCCGGCGACGACTGGGGCGGACTCTTCGTGGCACGGGTCTTTCCGTTGAGGGAGCAGCAGTGGTTGAAGGCTCGGGCTCAGTGGACAGAACAGGATCGGTAGTAGTGGGCCGTCTTCTACTGGAGAGACGTCGGCGAGACGAACCACGGAGGCTGTTTTGTCCCGGGCCGCGGGAACCGCGACCTTCCACGGCCTCTTACAGCACTGGTGGCCTGTGTGGCTGCTTCAGTTGTAGCTTCTTCAACACCAAATGAGTCCACCCCTTCTACAAGTTCATTGTCTTCTTCAGAAATCGAACCGGCTTCTTCGCCAAGGGCAAGAACATTCTGCTCGAAGAGCGGCTGGGGAGTCGTAGGTGAAATAGAGTCCAGGATTGGCCGCCTATCATCCACAGTCACCTCATTCTCGCTGACCTCCGGCAGCTGAGTTGTCACCTCCACCGCAGCCGAGCCCAACGTCGTTCCTTCAGCGCGTGACCTTTGCGAGCCACGCGGACGCTTCAGGCGAATAACCTTAACACGACGCTGGCCTGAGGGAGACACGGTGGACTCCTCCACCGTGTCCCCTTCTGTGATAACACTCTCCCCCGGCCTCCTAATACGCACCCGAATCCTCCTCTGATCCTCCCCAACATCAGTCACACCATCATCCACAAACGAAGGCTCAGTCGGTTCCACCACAAGCTCGTCAGCGCGCGCCGTCCGAACGTCACCCAGCAGCCCCGCGTCAGTGAATATGTCACCCTCGGCTGCGGCATCGTCTGGGGCACGTCCAGCGAACGCGTTCAGAAGTGCTAGCGCCGGATCTCCGGGGCTGATGTCTGTTGTGTCAAGTCGTGAGTCGGGCAACACCTGCAACGGCGTGCGAGAAGCGGCCGATCAGTGGGCGTCGATTTTGACTAGCAGAAACCGCAGGAGGTGGTTTTCAGAACATGGCGTCGGGTGGTTTTAAGCTGCACTTGACACGCGTGGTAGGGGGTGTTTGGAGAAACGTTTTTGCTTGGCAAGGCCAAAGTGCGTCGCGTTAGTGGGGAAGAGAGTTGAATACTGATGTTTCGGCGAATTTCAATTTCGTGGACGGTACATTTACATGGACACTTTGGCGAAGGCTTTCCTGACATTTCTTCAGGAAACCCTATTACTATATCTAGTATTGGAGCAATCAAAAGCTAGAGTATAGAATTAACTTTAAAATTAGTGAAATCCTACCAGCAGCAACAACCTGAGCCACTTATCTCAGGAAGGAACGCAATCACCAAAAAATAAACTGAATTTCAAATCACGATTTCGGGTGTTATAAGCTCCCGTCAAGTTTCCGACAGCCTGTTCTTCGCCACCTCCTGGCGTTTCGGGACCGGGGGAACTCGAACGCGGAGGCTGGGGCATGGCAACCTCACCAGCATCAACTCCTAAAGGTAGAGAGCTTCAAGTCTCGGACGTGAGAGTGACTGACCGCAAGTCCTCAGCAATGGAAGACCTGGTCTTTATGGTAGATAATTTTGCACACAAAAAAGAGATCAGATCATTACTGTTCCAAGCTTAAGTTTTAAAGATTCATTTATTGATTCACATTCATCTTTCAGATTCAAGACTTCGACTCCGATCTTTCAGCTCTAAACCCCAGGAGTTCGCCACCACTTGCGACAGACAGACCAAAACCCGAAAGCCGGAAACCAAGCAACCATTTGCCCAATTTAGCCCAGAATGGATGCTCTGAGTTTGTTTAGCTGTCTTGGTGTGGTCTCATGTTGCCACTAGCCAGAACGAGCAGAATCGTTCCCACTAATTTAAAGCGTTAGTGATGTGTTGCCAGGCACCAACCTCCACTTCCAAGACCGACCGATTAGATCCAACTAGACTAGCAAACTAGAATGCTAAAACACTATAAAATGGATGCCAACGTGCAAATATGTCAATACTAATCAGATATGAACTCTGGGTGTTCAAAACTTTCGTTCTCTATGAACTGACATCCACAAACGGCTCGTCGGCAGTGCGGTAGAAGAAGTCACAACATCAAGGCACTGGCAAACATTGAAAGCTGCAAGAGCGTATTCACAGCTTTTGTATTTGCATGATTGCGAAACCACGCAAAATGCATCATTTTTACACTCAGAGGCACCAGCACCCGGCAAAGCCAATTTTTTGCATTTTTACTGGCAATGAGGCATGTCTGTACACAATGAGAGCGTTCAAAAGTTCACATTTAACACTTAATGCCAAGGGTAAAATCTGGTAATCCTAGATTTATATCTGGCTCTTCACACTCCTGGTATTAATTGAATGCTTCTGAAACGTCTTATAAGTATCTACGAAGGCTAAGCTTGTCTGTAAGGTTCTGGTCCAGACCCTCTTGCGGAAATCCGAGAGCTTTTGGTTCCAGGTGTTTTGTCGAAACTTACCCAAAGTAAATGCTGCAAAATAATGTAATAAGCTATTCATAACCGCCGGGCCGGGCTAAGCTATCATAATTATCATAATCAGGTACTAGTCAATAACAGCGCATTTGTTACGTTTTTGTGCTTCATTTGCCGGGATTTTTCAAGGAATGTAGGTATTTTCCGACAAAGAGTCTGACACCAAAAGCTCTCGGATTTTTGCTAGAGGGTCTGGAACAGACCCTACGATTTACACGTGTCGAACCACACATTTCGTTTTTAATCAAAGTATTTGAGACGGCTTAAAAGACAGTCACAACAATAACTCGTCATTGTGCAGAGACTTCGCCGGCAATTCAGCACAAAGCCACTTCGATAGAGCCGCACCGAACCAATGGCAACCGTAGCAGCCTTGCTTGCAGGGTGCGGCACCGAACACTGGGTGGGCACGCGTATTTGGCCCGTGCGGGGGCACGGGTGCGTGAACTGACCTGTGGCCGACCCGGACGGGCAGGCTCCGTGGCGCTCTCTAGCGGCAAGGGAGTGGTGGTGGGGCGGCCGCGCCGGGACGGAAGAGTGGCGTACCTGTCGATTTGTAAACAATCAGCGTTGCTTGGCAACGGTGGGAGAAAATTTGTATCTGGTAGGCGATAGTTAATCAGCTGGCGCTGCTCCCAGATGTGATTAATGTACGTCGAGCGTCACCATTGGCTATACAAGAGGGAGCATTGAAGCTTCAGCCTCCCGCTTGCAAGAAACTAAACTCGCTAAAATAAAATATCTTCGGATTTGGACTTATTTCTTGCTTTCTGCTCATGTTCGCAGCAAAATTTCCCGTTTTATTCCTAATAGTGGCTAACACCGGATTCTTCATACAAGTCAGGAAGGGGATGAACCCAGGAAGCAAACGCAGTGAAAATAAAATATTACAAACATCTTCGAAGTAGATGAAAACCACTGATGAGCATGACTCCCCAGCACCACACCGGGCCATCGATAGGTACAGTCCCGGACACTGCTCCCTTCCAACCCTCACTCACTGTCTGCCCGTGTCGGGATCCACCTCCCCGTTCAGCTCCTGCGCCGCCTCCTGCGCCTGACCACGCTGTCTGTTCAGGGTCTGGTACTGGCGCTGCCCGCCTGCCGCCGGCCGCCGCTCCTGCTCCTGATCCTCAGCGGCTGCGGCCGACGGCTGGCGACCCCTGAAGGAGAGAGGGTGTCGTCATTATCGTTGAGTTTTTTTATCGCGCCAAAGATCTAGTGTGCTAGGCATTCATGAATAAGAAATGGAGAGCGAATGCAGGCGCATTACGCCTGCATGTCTACTTTAATTTATGTCTCTTCTTTAAACGGAGAAGGATCAGAAAATGTGTCTCGGATTCGAGGCAGCAGGGCATGTATTGTCATTACTCGCTTACAGCAGTGTCAAGACCACTAGATTTGAAGGACCAGAGAACCAGTCGCGCTTCAGGCCCTTAAGACCTTTACCTTTAATAATCCTTTAAGCTGTATATGGTTTTGCTTTGACTTTATTATTGAAATAGCCACCTGTGAGCGATGAAGTCATCGAATTCTACATAAAGTGTCACCAGAAGATCTGATACGTAACTTTTTCGAGTTGTATCAAGCTTAGGAGATAATGAACTCAAAGTCTCCCACCATTGCCGCTACGTGCATTCTGTTCACCACAAGCTCAGGGTTGTGCAACACCACGTGATACCCTGGTGGACGCAGCAGTGAGCCCACCTGTTCCTCTGGATGCTGCTGTACTGGGGTCGGCGCCGGGAGTTGAGCCTGGTGCCGGTGGAGACCTCTTGCTCGACCTCTGCGGGCTCAGCCTGGGGCTGTGAAAGGGTCACATATGTTGAGGGAAACGTACGTTGGCGCAGTAATGGAATCATCAATTTTTTTGCTTAATGTTTCATTCCTAATTGTTTATGTGTATTGACCTATGACTAAACAGAGAAAATTATTCTGGAATATGAGTCAGTGGTTATAAAAGAGTCGGCGCTTCAGCGCTTAAAGTGCTCTAGCCATCACAGGCGGTGCCAGATTGCCTTGCTTGGATAAGCGCAGGCAAACCTTTAGAAAACTATCTGGGAACTTGTGTGTATATCTACCACTTTAAACCAGCCTCCCAAATTCACCACTTGAAAGCAGTCACTCACGCTTCACGAAGCCATCACCTAGCGCTACTCCTCCAGAGGAGACCAGTACCTGAGGCCGCCTGCCACGGGCGTTGGTGCGGCTTCCGGTGGTGACCTCCTGTTCTTGTACCCTGCTGGGTGGCCGGCGACGACGCGAGTTGGTACTTGTTCCGGTAGAGCTGGATGGCCGGCGTCGACTGGAGGTACTTGAACTGCCGCCCAGACGGAGGCGGGTGCTGCCACGGGTGGAGGTTCCAACTGTACCTTCGGCGGAGGGTCCGGCCGGTCGGCCCCGGTTCAAGGTGCTGTACCTGAGGCAGAAGTGCGGTCAGAACATAGTCACGTTGCTGTCATCAGTGTGATTTGATTATTGCTCTCTCACATGTTGTTCTTCTTATAGTCAGGAAGTCGCGATAAGAATCGAAGGGAATATATTCAATATTTTCCTAATTTAAATGGATTTGTCGGTTTACTAAACAAATTATGGGGACGCATCATAACAAAAGACAAAAATGGCCTGTTCAGAATAAGTGTCTTGATTAGCATGACTTTTAAGGACCAGAGAGATATAAACAGGGTATATGTTTGTTTGAGACACACAAGGGTTTCTAGCCTACGCACGGAAGGTACATCAACCGCATCTCTGTATATATCCTATCTCGACAAAACAAGAACGAATAAAGCGAACTATAAACAGAGAGGAACATATACAATATCCCTCAGACAGCATTCTGCCAATCTAAACATAAGCTGAAAGCCATCGTTTAACTCACTGTGGCCGCGCGCGCTGCGATTTAGGCTCGGCTTTGCCGACGATCTTGTTCAGAGTATTCCTCTCCTTGTCACTGATCTGCGGCGTAGCTGGATCCGAGCTGCCACCCGCCAGCAGCTTCTCCACCCCCTCCACTCCACCTGAGACGAGAGCAGAGTCGTGAGCAAGACAAGTATTGTACTCACAGAAACGCGTACAGAAATTATCATCCTAATCACTGTCATTATTTTTATTTTTCCGTGTACGAAAGACAAAGAGAGAGAGAGAGATTTATACGAAATCAACACGACAAAATTCAGCAGGAAAAGAAACGTACGTTTTCCAGGGGGAAATCGACCAAACAGACCATGACCGAGCTCACACCAAAGGCTAGTTTCGGAAAACTTAAATAGCGATACGACATATACCGAGGTACTATTGAGCCAAAGAAACACAACACATTGTCTGACCCGTGGGAAGTGAAACGAGCCAATTTCTGACGATGATATCCGGACAAGCTGCAATTCCATCCTTCCAGTTTGTATCATAACTATGTTTCAGAGCGTGCACGTCAACCAAATGCGTTCCCCCCAGCAATAAAGGATACAAGGGTGGAGGTCTGGGGGTCTAAAAGCCCCATTCTCCGGAAAAAAGTTAAGAGTGTCCATAGTAATCACACAGTAGGAGCTTATCCGAGGTAAAGTTGGGGTGGGACTAAGCCCCCAGCGCCACCCCGGAAATGAAAGCCTGGATCCGCCACTGGCTGCAGCTGTTGTACTCCGTCCCTCCCCTACTGACCGACTTTCTGGATAAGCTCCAGCAGCTGTCGCAGCTCGGCCGGGTCGGACTCCTCCTCTTCAGGTGGGCCCTGACCGGTGAGCGAGTCAGGGTTGACGGCAGCGGCGCCTCCACGAGGTCCGCCCAGAACCTGGTGAACAAGGAGGTGGAGGGGGGTGAGCAGGTCTGATTGGCTGAGAGTATCAACGGTAACCAGAGTGACGTCACTGAGGTTCAAGTGAATTGTTTGCTGTCGTTATAAAGCGGCTCGTTCCACAGGTCACCATAGTACATAGCCAGCTGAAATGGTCGAACGGTTTCATACAGGACCTCTCTGTTTTTCTGGCGCTTTCTTAACAGTTACTTTTGGCAAAAAATTCAACATATTTAAAGATTTCTGACGTTGCCTAGACCCAAATGCTAAAAAAAATAATATGACATCAAAGATACTAAGCCGGGAGTATGACCAGCACTAATTAACAGGGGTTGAAGCGGGGTCTAGAGGAAGGTAGGGGTCCGATCCAAACATTCCCCTTCCCCTCAAAAGCGGGTAAACGTTACCAAGTTTCAAGCCGATTTCAGCCGACTTTAAAAATAAACGGTTTGCTTTTACTTTCCGGGCTGGTCCCTCAAACCTTTGGTTAAGACCCACCCCTAGCAGTAACTGAAAATGCGTCAAACCGAGAAGAGTACGACCCACGACGCCTTGACCCATCCGGTCACCTCGGGTGCCGGTCGGCCGTTGCTGAGGGTCTGCTCCGGCGAAGGGGCCACATCCACAAAGTCGAGGTCCAGACTGGGCAGATCCTCCGTGTCGTAGTCTTCGTAGAAGTCATCCAGAGGGTTGGGAGTGGCCTCGCCGGCACTGACTCCCTTGGGAAGACCAATGGTAGGTTCCTTGGTGGGAGGGAAGGTGATGGAGACGACCTCCTTCGGCTTGATCTGGGGAGGAATACAACATATATCAGTGAGGTAAATGACACAATCTGATGAGTCTGGGTACAACGAAGATGAGCCGAAAGTACGGGCAATAAAATTAAAATTAAACAAATATGGAAGCTACCTGAGAGACTGATGGCTATTGCTACCGTACATATCCATTATACGCTAGCAATATCAATAAAAATACCATCTTCTATCAGTTTTCAGTTAATGCTGTTGATGGCCGCATTGGACAGTGTACAAATGTATTGTTAGGCCTCATAAGCAAAAAAGACTAAATAAACTCAATTATGCGACATTGGTGTTTAATAAAATCACAATACAAAGTACAGGCGACAAGCCACCACCCAGGCAGGTCCCACCTTGCACTTGACGTTGCGCGGGAAGTCGCAGCTGTCGGTGTTCCTGTTGAAGAGCAGGCCGGAGGGACAGGTGAAGCTGTGAGGGACGATGCCCAGCGGGCCGCCGGCCAGACACCAGAAGTACTTGTTGCACTCCTCTGGGTGAGGGTAGAAGCCCTCCCGTTTGCAGGAGAAGTCTGGGATGGAAGACACAAGGGCTCATCAAGTAAATCCTCAGGGGCTCGTCAGGTAGCCGGATTTTTCTGTCATTCTCATAATGCTTTACCTGCGTGTGATGCTTGCTACAATACCCTGGACAGATCCAGGAATTGAACACGCTTACATGTAACCCCTTCTTATCGAGTACTCGTCCCCCTCCTCCTGGCCCCCTGACACCACCCCTCCCCCAAACACACAAAAATCATCGTTTCCCACCCTGCAATGATTGTCTCCTCCACACGAGTACTGAGACACAGTCCGTATTTCTAGCTACCTTCTACTGAGCATTTTTCAAATCACCCGTGACAGAGGCATACCCGGGAATGCCCACCCTACCGGGCCACCTGAGCACGCCCCTGCCATCAGCGTAAGTGCGGCTGTTACCTGCTTGTGGATCGGGTGTTACCGGCGGAGGCGGCGTGGGACCCTTCGCCTGCTTCGGTGGCGAGCTGAAACCAGGGCCACGTGTCAGATGGCTAGTCGGCGGCGATAACGTGATGACAGGTCACGCGATTAGGTTCGATAAGAAAAATACCGGTCCTGACCGCACCGGGTTCCATCACTTCCAAATAGGCCCATGGCAAATCACAACCCACATGATGCGGTTGGAGGAGGGGCGGAGGGCTGCTATTAGAGATATCCACAACAGCAATGTAAGGGCTTGGCATCTAAATTTTGAATGCGCCCCTGCTCGATACAAGTATTTTATCGAGAGAGCCCTTCACACATAGGTATCGACCTCGCAGTGCTATTAAGTTTGACCAAACACATAATGCCTCACAATTATTTGTCTGACGGACCAATAGGTGGGGAATACATGGCTCAGTGTTGGAGCGCGTGCCTTCTGAACCACAGGTTTCGGTATCAAGGCCAGGAGATGTTTCTGAATAAAGCATGATTTCTACAATGTATCTTAAATGAAGTGGAGCTGGCGACCTCGCATAGCCTTACCAGCTGGCGCATTGTTTGACACCAAAACAATAATAAGAACCTCCCTGAGTTGCGGTTCAACCTCGCCACTCTGCACACAAATCATGCAGTGTGGGTCTCTAGTACCACAGCTAGTCTTAAAAAAGATGACTCATTTTTCAGTCTTTCGCAGTCGGAATAGACCTACAAACTCAAGGTCTCAAATCGCTACGAGAGCCAACGGGCTACTATCCAGCCATCTAGCGTCACTTGTAATAAATACAGCTACCTGAGGTAGCGCTGGTGACTCACCCCGGAATCGGCTCAAAGAAGGCCTCCTTGGCCGCCTCGATCAGTGGGTAGGGCTTGCCAGAGCAGCGGCCCCGGAAGTCATCGTTGTCGATGGACCAGAACATGATGCCGCCCAGTCGGTTATCGCGCACGTAATGCGCCTGTGCAGGGTCAGGAAGTCAGTTTGTATTGGGTATATGAGGGAAAGAGAAGAGCAAATATTCAAACGTAGTTCTTGTAAAACGCAGTCCCATGAAAGATAGGCCATCGAGCACAAACCCAACTCTCACGCAGTCCCGTTTCCGGTGGACAAGAATCATATCGCCAGCCACACTCGTCACTACAGACAAAAAAGTGTACAGGGGGGGCGCAATCAATCTTCAACCTACTACTGACAGGAAACTTTCACGCCTAGAGACAAAAATTCGCCGGATGCAGACTAGTACTTTCCTTCCATACTGGTCATAACAGTTTCCCATTATTTTCAAATTTGCAGAAAATCGGGAAGTTTGTCCATGAAAAGTGGAAGCTCTTTGACCTTTTTCTGCGCAACCAAGAGTGCTTAATTAGCCTTGACAAAATCGCGCATTTCGGCGGTGGACAAATTCAACAGTGGATTATTCAGCTGATAGGAGAGAATTTCGTTTGTCAATGCCTTCCCTTAGCCTAGCATCGAAATGAGATTTCGTTGACAGTGACACAGGCCGTGTTTGTAGGGCTGGTTGACCATTGGGTAACTTTCTCCGCGTCGTCTTGCTGGTGCCCACGCAATGATCCGCTAACGAACTGGAAACTTTCTTCAAACACATTCCGGCGATGGTAGTTTGAACGAGCCGCGTTCGCAAACGACCGCTTGGGGGCCGGTATCTAACCAAAGTCTAGGTATAGACTGCTCCACACCGTAAAATATGCACCAACGCTGGAATGTATTTCGGTTATAGAATACGTGGCTTGAAATTAGCACGCTACCAAAAAATTCTCAAAACGTCGCATATTGTTTCAGAGCAATATGGCCAAAGAAAGACAAAGGGACTCGGTCGACATATCAAGCTTAGTGAAAGTCGTTCTAATAAAAATATACGAGATCATCAAGATCGTGCATGATCACCTCCATCAAATATAATTCAAGACAACAACGTGACATGTTAAACCGACATACTCACCCAAACGACTACCCCCAGCCCTCTCCTCCCACAACACACTCACCTTCTTACGGACGATAAACCCATCGTCGTAACCGAATCATTAGCATTCCAGGGTGGCACCCCCTCCCTCCCACCCGCCCCAGATCATCCTCCCCCAACGCACCCGCCTTCTTTCGGACGATAAAATCATCGTCATAACCGACCCTTTGACGTTCCAGGGTGGCACCCCCCTCCTGCACTCTCTCATCCCCCAACGTACTCACCTTCTTACGGACGATAAACTCATCGTCGTAACCGACCCACTGGCGTTCCAGGGTGGCGTAGGGTCCCATCTCGTCCGGATAGGGTCGGAACACGTTCCACTGGTCGACGGCCACGTTCTCGCAAATCTGCCAACAAGAGGAAGTGATTGCTGAATGCCGCAACTGAGGTTGTGTCATAAGCAGATAGAAAGGCTCTGAGACTGGCTGGCGAATGGGTGTGTGTTCACAGTGGCTTAATGACTGTTTAAGGGAGTTGAGATACAGTCTAGGAAGAAAAATATTAAATGAAACACCAACATGAGAGTGGGTAATTACTACTAGCAGTGCATCGTTTGCATGCGAGATATAGATCGTACAATCAATATGTACCTATATATTAGAAATACAGATATATCGACGCCTTACGGAGCAATCCTAAGAGACTTAGCACACTGCAGAGTAGAAATTTGTCAGTTACTTATGTTTAAACCATCAGGATTCTACCCAACACTGTGCTTTCACAGGGTGCCGACATCCAGCTGTAACGGATTTCCAACGAGCTCACGTGCTAACGTATTCGGACAGCCAACACTGATTACGGAACTTCGAAACGAGACGCACCGCCGTTACAATTAGAAGGGATCGTTAGATGGCTCTCATCAGCTAAAAACACAACAGATGGTTCGGTTCTCATAGTCCTCGGATCAATTATTACAGGCCCAAGTACTTCGTGTGCCTTCCAATTCACTAATAGACAAACAGACGATTGGCTTATGCAAACACTGATCGCTGAAAGATGTTTCCATGAGACAGCGGGAGACGAGAAATCTATTTAGATGAGGAGCTTATGCTCAAGCTTAGGGAATGCATTCGTTGGATTCTTTGAAATGATTCTTGAGCCAAATAATTAGGAAAATATAGTTTAAGTGAGCTGTCCAGACTTACGGTTTTATAATCTTAATATTTTTATATAATTTTTATTTCTATAGGTTAATAATGTATTGCTAGGCATATCACATCACCGAGACTTGAGCATGAGATTTTGCAAAAATATTAAATAAAGTAAAATAGGTAATTTGCAGATCAGCCAAACAATGTGGAACACACTTCCTGGGTCAGCTAATACTAATTCACACCCAACGAGCCCTCGAAAGCGCAGGGCGGGTACTCGCGAGCTCAAACCAAAGGCCATCCTCTGTAACCAACCCACAACTGAATCTGTCGCTGCCTGTGTGAGTGACTCCGCCAGAAACAATCTCCGCTCCCATGCCTGGAAGCGGAGCATACAGAGCCTATCTCCGCTCGGGGCCGTAGGCTGGAAAAGTGGGTTATGTAACTTCAAACACCGACCCTGACAGTTCTCGTTTCATCAGAAGCAGGACTCACATATCAAAACCTACGAGTCCCAAAAATACTAACATTTCTGTCTTGCTGTATAGAAATATTCACGATATTGGTTTAGCGCACTTGTTCAGTAGAAGCATGAGATAGCTGCAGTTGGTTTTTCCAAGGCTATGAGATAGCACGGAGTCTCGGTTCCTGTGTTCGTCACGTGATTTGAAGGGTGAGAGGTAACTATTAGACCGGAACCAACGTGGGTAATGGTCTCGGGGAGCACGAGAGAACGAGGCAGGAATCCCGTTAGCGGATCAGAGGCCGAAGACAGGTGGTGATTAGTTATTGAGTTTTCTTTAGAATAAAAAGAAAGTCGCATAGCCGAGCAGAAATATTCTGGTACGACGCTAGGGGACGCCGCACGTTTACATTTTAGATGTACAAAAGAAGAAATGAGAACGATGCAGGATCCCTTATTAGCTGATGTTTTACAACACATTGGGTGTCATGTTCATCGGGAAGCTGTTAGGAAATGGGAGTCTGTCGCAACCTTGGGTAGATGCAAAGATACACAACAAAAGAGGTTAGCAAGCTGAAAAATTTAACATTTATCCACTCCGTCTTACTTCCAGTTCAATTCAGTTTTCTTTCGGGCATTTAATTAAAAAAATTGTCTTATCCCTAATGGAATCTGGACAATGTCGTCCCAGTATGTCCCATACCATGATCTCTATTTTAATTCCAGTCCAAAGCAGACCTCTGCAAAACACGAGCCAAAACATAATCTCGGTGGGTTCGCCCCGTCACTGTCTCAGGAACAGCTTACAGGGCTAATGTTTCTGAAAAGGACAAGCGAATGTCGACCGAAAAATAAAGAAATTATGGAATCAGTGATGATGTAGTTAAATTTTGAGTCAATGCATCTCCTGTTTGGCTATAAAAAGTTGGGGAATTTTGAATTTATGAATTTTTCTAGTCAGCAAACTTTCCCAATAGTTGACGCAGGGATTCAGGGGCCTGCTCCTTGGAGATTTAGCCAGGCATTTCTTTTCCATTTCAAATTGCGCCTAAAATGAGCCACTAACAACGTTGCGTCCAATGTGAACCAGGAAGTAGTTCAGAACTGCACGAGCACTGGTCACAGACAAGAACCGGTTCTAGACGCCCCTTCCCGGCCTTTGTACCTCACCTCGATATCATCAATAATTCTGATCTTAACTGGCGCAGCTGTTGCAGAAATAAGCACGACTGTTTCAATCTAAGCATGAGTCTTTTACCAGCTTCAGCCAAGGATTTTGACTGATAATTTGTGCAGAGACAGTCAGGAAGTAAAACAAAGCATGTTTTCTCATGGTTCACTTGGTCGGAGGCAGTAGCCCATGACAGCACATACCTCTGTGGGTGAGACGAAACACTGAACTTTACTACCCCATAAAACAATGTGACTTACAAGTACTTGGTATAATTTACGGAAAGTTAGCCAAAAGATAGGTTTAGGCCCGGACAAGCATCAATGTTTTCGAAGAATTCCTCTATAGTGTTTATGGCCTACGTATTAAGTTTGATCTGATTCTTTCGTTACGTTACTGCTCGCATAAAACATTGTCATATTCATATACTCTAGCATAAATGAGGGAATTTCTGACGAGATTCGCCCAAATTCCCAGACTCGCCCAAATTTCGTCGCTCCTGTTTCGCAGTCCATCAATCGAATATTCCCCCACTTAAGCTCAGCATCTTCGGTTTACTCCACGACTACAGATTGCCTCCACATTCCATCCATTAGGCAAACACCCTCTCCAACCATTGCGACTCCCGGGGCCCTGAGCTACCTGACAACTTGACAACCTGACAAGACTCGACTTGGACCGGAAGAGCTCCAACGTGTTCACAGCGTGACCTGTTTCACTTTCAGCCAGCTGCACCACTAGTGTACAGCCTTGGGGACAGTTCAAGTAACGGCAAACATGTGTTCTCGCTGAGGACATCGTGGTTGGGAAAATGTACTGGTGGCATGCACTTAGAGACGGCCTTGGACCTGGAGAAGGGATCGGACTTGATGGTAGAGATCTGTCCAATGAGGAGTAAAAAGAGACGTTGGAAATACCTACAAATCATGCTGCTTTAGTCCAATTCTTAAATGCTTCTTCTGGGCTGTTCATGATTTCCAGCCTCCCAATTCATGTGAGACTTTTGAAAGGTATCACTAGGCTAAGTCTGGAAGTTTCACAATTTTAGAATAGATCACGAATTGTGCGGAAATTTTCAAACCGTAATTTCCAGCAAAGCATGAGCAGGCGCTTGAATGATGGAATTTATGATAGAAAGATATTGCCCCATGCATCAGGCAAAACCCCTTACCACAAAAATCATTCAGATACATTTCATTTCTGACTGTGATGTAGACTAGGTTATAGATTTGACATCAATTAGATGCCAAAAGATGTTCAAACTGTGGTTGGCGGATTGGATATAGTTGGCAAGATAATATGAGTGGTTTTAAACCTGGATATGAATTTGGGTTACAATTTTAGTCGTACTTTTCAGTTAAGGAACAAATCTAGATTATAGCAATCGTGATCATGCATATTGGTCCGGATTTGTTCTGGAAACCTCGGATGAGAATCGGATTGAATCTGAACTTTCTTTGCCATGAAGAATTTCATTGAGGATACTTGTTCATAAGCTGAGGATTCTCCTGTGAGTAATGTATCCGGACCTCCTAAGACAGGACACTTTAAATGATTCTATGACAGTCAATGTTTTTTTACTGGCCCCACACCCACCTGGTGATCTAAGGATTGTTTAGAGGAAACAATAAGCAATGTTACACAATAGCGGTCTGGCGACCTTTCCAGTGGCACGCTTCGCTGGTGCCACCAGCGTCCCAGAGGGCGCTAATGAAAGAAAGTGTTTTCACTTTTGCACGCCGTGAGAGGACCCAGCTGCATATACCTTCAGAAACCCGCAGATACAACAGTATTTTTCCAGGAAATAGATACGGACCAGATGCTTTATTGAATTTTTGATATTTTTGGTGACAGTAAGGACAGTCAGAAAATAAATATTATCATCGATTGATTAAAGCGGGCGTTTTGCTGCGGAGTCCTAAAATTGTCTAGGGCGAGCCATAGCTAAAGTAAATTTGACATCACTTCTATAGCCTTTCCCTCTCCATCACCACCATCTTTTCGTTTGGGAGATCAACCCTCATTCTTTCAACCTTCGCTGCCTCACCAAACAATGCTAGACTAGCCAAAGGGCGTGAAACTCTTTGTCAAACATGCGCGCCGCACGCGTCGCGCGCAGGCTCTGGGTGCGCCGACATCCCCGACAGGGCATAGCGGTTCTTACGAGGTCAGAGGTGGCGGCTTTACCGCCTGTTAACAGCGGGTGAGATGGCTTTGAGTGCGCCCGGAAACGAAAGGATGAATTGACGTCATGTTTTTCTTAGAGAGTCTCGTAATTAGAATGTTGTGTTGGATCCCAGCTGTATGAGATATGTCTGTGTACAGAGATGGTGGATGAAGGTGAATATTTTGTGCGCTGTTATGTAAATGTGAATTGAAAATAATTTTGGAAATATTGTTTTGTTGCTATATCATGCCCCAGCGAAGTTTAAGAGATTGCTATTTTCACCTAGGTGAGATTGGGTGATGATGGAGACGCGAGTGGTTACTGCTTCTCTCAAGCCAAGACCAGAGACAGGTTAATGGCTTACAAATATATTTGAGATATTTATATATTTCAATAGAGTTAAATGTTTGAGTTACTAAACTAAAATCATGTCTAACAGAAAGAGAACGATATGTATTGATACCTTTCGCAGTGCTAAGCCAGAGAACATGATTGTATCAAGTTCGATATATCATTAAAGTGCAAGCCTGTTTAATGCCTAGAACCTGTTTTAGAACTATCTCGGCTCCATTACCAAGAAGAGGATAAATTTAGATAAAACACGACATTTTTCCTCTTTAAAGAGAGAGAAAAGCCCGGAAAAGGTGCCTGCGTTTCTCTCGCTTTTTTGTCTCTGTATAAAAAGACGCAAAATTTATGTTTTTTGTTTTACTTTATTAATTCTCTAAATGATAATTGGGCCGAGATGGTCCTAAAATTGTTTTGAAACCATGAAAAATTAAAGGCTTTGCGCTTCAATAAACCTCCAACAAAAACACCAACGACATGAACCAGGCAAAAGAGAGAATGATAACAATTTTTAGATCGCACCAAAGCTAGTTGGTTGGTTGGTCCTCATAGAAATAAGCTGGTCGATAAGTTGGCCCTCATAAGAAACTAGTTATGAGGAAAGTAAAAAACGTTTCATCCGCACAAAGAACAAAACATTTCATCTGCACTCTCCTTTTTCATGTCAGCTTCTAGCAAATTATTCCACTCGATTCAGGCCTAAAACAGATGCTTGAGATTAGCATAGAAGCATTCAAAGCGACACGTGGTCCGCTTTTTGTGACCCGGGGCGCTGCCATCGACTTAACTCACGGTTCAGGGACGCCTTTGTGCGGGGCAATACAGCCGCTGGGAGTTGAAGGATAACGCACCGGTCGTGCCTCTTCCCAGACCATTGTTTTGTCTCCAGCGAGAAGAAATATTGCCGAAAACGAACTCTTGAACGGAGCTCCACCTCAAAAGGGTGCCCTCACACAATTTCGTGCACAATGCTGCTCGATGTAACATCAGGCTCAGGCATCGGCACTTAGCTCAAAACAAGCTCTATTTTTTTACAAAAAAAATAAGGAGTTTAAGTTGAAACAAAACAACTTCTGGAGGATATCAATGTGGCAGTTACCATGCATCCTTTGACGTCTAGAGTGAATGTCACATCTTCGGTCCTGCTCGCTGGAGTATCAACAAAACAAACGCCACAATGCATCGTGAACGAGAGTGCTGCTACTTCCCAAGTCAACACTGCTATTCACCAAGTTCCAGCGATTAGAATTCATAGTGTGATGCCGACTCCCACCACAAGCCTAAAATCACCAGTCAGTAGCGACGATAAAGTGCATTTTATCACCCTCAGTGATGTCTTATACCGGAAGTCTTGCATCACCACGACTCTCTAAAGCATCAGTATTCACACCATGTCCCTTTTAGCGCCGTGACCGAATCTGACATCCTTCTGATGGCATTACTGATGTGGTAGAACAATTCCTTTTCCATCCCGACAGCAGCTTAGCTGAAGCGCAAAGTCAGGCGTTCACAGAATGCACTTCAACCAGCTGGCCATGCGGAAACTCTGTCTTATGTGATGATACACCTTGAGACAGCTGGTGGGAACGGCCTTGCTATTGCTCAGAAAGTGAGGCGATTGTGACAGGAAGATACCGGCTCACAAAAGAGGTCGGTACTGGTAACGGTCATACAAGAAGCGCCTTCAAGGCTGTGGCGAATCGTTGCCGAGAAACTGTCACTGAGCAGTTAGAGGGTGCGCCACAGTTAACGCCTGCTAGCAAGGCATAATATATTTCTATTTAACTAGAGATCATGATGGAATGGGGCAAACTATAAATTACGAATGTTTTTTAAGGCTAATTTCTTACAGTTTAACTAACAAATATCAGCTCTAACATCTCACAAATTGGTATAGACTGCAAATTTGCTTACACATCGAACCAAATTTGACTAAGGACCATCCTATATCCTGTGAATGTTTGTGTTTTTGGGCGCTTCAACGAGTAAGGCTATATTATGCGAACACCCTATATCCATGTATAGGAAAAACCCACCCGAAAAGGGGGACCACGCCTAATTTTTTCTAGCTACATCACTATTCACACAGCCAATATTCTCAACATGAGTTGAGGGACCCACCTCGTAGAAGCTGAGGTAGCCCTCTTCTTTGGTGTATTTTCCCTTGAGACCGGGGCTGGTGGCGGCCGCTTGAACGCCGCTGAAGTTCTCATCCAGTAGGGTGTAGGAGCGACCGTAGGTGGGAATTCCCATCACCAACTTCCTCCGCTCTGCACCCGCCTTTAGGTAGTAGCGAAGAGTGTAATCCTGGAGAGAAGAGATTAAAATAATCAGGCACGGATCACACGATATATTCCAGGTGTTTATAAAAACGAATTTTTATCATAGATTGTTGTGCGGTCTGAAAAAACAGTTTTTTTGTAAATGAAAATAACATCCATGGTTGAGAAAGAAATAAACGTAACAATGATGTAATGTTCAAAAATGTTTACCTTATCAAAATGGGTAAGTGTTTAACATTGATGACCGTTATTTTCACCTGCGGCAATATCGTGCACTGTTAGGTGAAAACATTACCTCACCCCCTCTCGCTCTACGACAGTGAAATTTCCTACTGCTATTTGTAGTTCTGGGAACTATAAAAAAACATAGCTAATGATTGCAGCATACGGGGTGCCAAATACATGAACAACGTGACGCTAGTGTTACAAGTACATGGAATTTTGGGCATGTCACAATCGTAGTACATTTTCGATGTCACGACGCGCATCAGTTAATTTGCATCCTTGATCGCCACAGGATATCTACGAAATCACTCCCATTTTCCGTTGAGGCGTAACAAACCGGTCCAGATGGCATAAACAGATACCAATGCTATGTTCAGGCCAGTTTCCCGTTTGGAACGAAAGGAAAAGACAATAACCACGGTAACAAATGCAACAGAGACTATGTACCACATCCTGGACATCGACCTATTTCCAAGCCCATCCTATTTCCAACCCAGCGTCCAGCAGTGTTGTATCCGGGGAAAGTGTAGCCCGCTGAGCCGGCTGGACACGTGGGGTCAGTAGTCAGATCTTATCCCCGCAGAAGCGCGTTCCAGGCACATCGGCCCCGGGACTCGCAGCTGGAGCCGCCGTCCAGCAAACGAAAGTGGAGGTGCCCTCAGGTTAAACGCACGAGACGCGGCCAGTAGCCGCAGGGCAGGCTCACGCACCGAAGAATGCTGTCTGGTGATGCTGAGATGAGGAACTGTGGTTCTAGAGGTCCGTCCACTCAATAGAAATGTCTGACTCTGCTATCTAAAGCAAATGTCGCGTGCCCAGTTTTAGGAAATAAAATACACCCTTATTACAACCCTAAAAAGAAGCCATTTTGACTGTTTCTTTGGGAGTAATACCAGAAATATGCCATCACTTCTGCTTTACATCACGGATGACTGGCCCAAGAGGAAATGTCGCAACCGCATAATGTATGGGGGAAGTAGACTATAGCCAGGTAGAGCGGAACAGATGATGAGGAACCGAGAACGAGCGATTAGTGACGTGAAAGGAGATTGATTCCAATGTTAACTTGATAACCTCCCCCCAAGCTGGCAGATGAGGAAAGGAGGTGGTCAAGAGATTTCGTAATCACTGACAACAATGGAAAATTAGCATGCTTAGCCATTGGCAGTTCCAAGGGGACCTAATAGGCAATGCCTAATAGTCTACCATAGACGCCTGACTTTGTCCGAATATTCCAAAAGAAACACTTTCGTTTCTGAAAATTTCAAGCACTTGGCCCCCAGGTCTCCCTAAGGCTGATGTTCAGGATTGCCCGTGAACTCAAACCAAACAAAAACCAATGAGTCAAGGGCTTCGGGAAATACCTCAGAATCGCACCCCTTTCGCAATGTAAACGGGCAGAGGCAAACGCAGCCTGATGCCACCCACTTGGGTACTGCCTTTTGCCAGTTTCCTAGCCCGAACCCACGTTCCTTTACTTTCAGTAGACCTGCACTTAGAATTCCGAGCAAGCATCACAATCAATATAGCGCTAATCAATAACTATACTGCAAAGGCAGCCTGCTAAAACTAGTGATGATGTAGTGCCATTGTAAGAGAACCATATCTTGTATAATCCCCTAAGACACTTGGTGCAACGTATGCATTACACTCCATCCACTTACCTCGCCACGCACGCACTTACGCACTGACCGGGCCCGGAGACTTACCACGTTGAGCTGGCTGCTGAAGTCGTAGCTGCTGGTGCCAGGCAGAGCGTACAGGGGCGCGTGGTGGTCCGTCAGCGGTTCGGTGGCTGCGTGGTAATCATACGCCAACACGTTGAAGAAGTCCACAGCGCTGGCGACACACATGGGAGGAGGTTGGAGGGGTGGTTCTTATTTTTCTGGCAGTTCCGGGGGAGTGTTTTCAGGCCATGTCTTCTTAAAAGTGAGGATTCACTTTCAATCTTCACTTTCAATTTCACTCCAGTTTCATTCCAAAACACTATGGTTTTTTGTCTAGGCATTTTTTGTTTCCTACAGATGAGAGAGTCTAAGACTGCCCCATGTATTGTTATTTATAGCATTGAACGCAATGATAACTTAGAATTATCAACGACTTTATTATCTCTAAATGCATACCAAGCTAGAGAAGATCACACAAATTGCAAAGTACGGCCTTCTCTCATATCTGTTTCTGCCCTCAGCAATAATGATCATTCACAAGTGCTCATGTACTTTAGAACACTACAGCAAAGTGAACAATTAACTTCGTTGAAAAATTAAATGCTGGTTTGCAAAACGTATTCGCCCCCAAGGCGTCCCTAAGCATAGGGCATCTCTCATTTGGCAAACAAGCGGTTATCAGACGGGACTATTGATGTACTTGTCTACAGGATTAGTGGTGGACAAAGAACTGCCGGTTCGCTAATGAACGGAGCGCCGTACTAATCCTAACGGAGTGGGTAAGATACGAGAAGCATAAAAGCCACCGACTTAAGATAATGAAATGGTGTTCGACTGAACGAAAAATAAGAGCTATAACGTTCCCGGGCTCGATAAAATTAGAACATACATTACAAGATACTTCAATGAATGATTCCCTGTCATGCACGATTTTAACACCACCTGGGCTCGAGAAGACGCTTAGGAATTTATTCCAGCCTCGCGGTCCACGCAAATAATTTTTTGAACTGATTTTGAACTGGGCGCTCTTGACATTTGCAAGGGATCAAATCTTGGCCGACCACAAACCGTCTTAATTTAGGCCACCACCCACGGGAGCGGTCCAAGTAGTAGTCAGTGGAAAGAGCGAATTGCATCTTGTTCAGATTAACGGTGAATCCTCAAGCTTGTCTGGTGAAATGGACTCCCATCTCCGGTAATTGGAAGTAGACGGATTCTAACTGTCTGCGCCCCAAATAAGGAACATAACATCGCTATCTCCAGTCTTTAATCTGCGAAAAACTAACGATCAAAACTTTGGATACATTTATCTCAGGTGACATTAAAACACAATTATTTTCACCTCTAAAGGAAAATGCTGTAGCGAAGGGAGGATTAAGCGCGATGCTATTATAACGGTGAATATTTGTGATAAGAGGTAACAAGAGGTGACGACCTTGGTCCGGCATGGTCGACAGCTCAGCTGATTTACACGGGAGTCTAGTGAAAGTCGTCCGCAATAGCTGTTGGTGACAATGAGATAAGATTTGAGAAATGGTCGGCCCATAATGCTGGGTACTTGGCTGTGTTTGTATTAAATTCATCGGGGGGGGTGAGGGGGAGTTTATGGCCGTTCAGCATTTATCTAACTCTTTCCGTAGCAGAGTTAATTCGAATAAATTTGTCGCGATATCAAAGCGTTAAATCTGATGTGCTTTATATTTCTATTCTTTTTCCGTACTTTTCACACCTTTCTGCAATGTTTGGCGTCTTTACCCCAACATTTTCTATTAGAGCGTGGGAAAGATATTGCTCCGAAAGTACAACGACTATTTAGCGCTGCTATGGTAAATAAAATGATACAAACAATGAAAATAAAAAAGATATGGAGCTCTGGGGGACGTGAATGGCCAGTTACAGATATTTGGGAAATACTCATACTGCTTTTTCTCCCGCAAATTTTGTTTTTATTTACTAGCATATCTAAGTGGCATTTTTCCAAAAAGTGTTCACAAATTCTACAGCTGGACTTATGAGCACAGTTTAGCACATACCTAATATAAGCCACAAACGCAAAAGTTTACAGTCTAGAGAAACTAAGCAGGTACCATTGAAGACGAAAAATGCAATACGAAGACCAACCATAAGAAATCCTAGCTGGCTTTCTCGATCTAAATCCTAACAATATAGAATGCACCGGAAAAGTTAAATAACCTTGTTGGTGTTTGATGCAAACAAAGCCATTGGTAGTTCAACAATAAGCACATACCAAGATAATAAATCCATGTAGGTACTTACGCGTTCAGTCGTGGAATATTGAATCCCTTCTCTATAGTGGAGATACCGGCGGGAACGGCCACCGTTAAAAGCAGCACCGGTCGGTTTGTCTTGATAGACTCCTCTTCAAAAGCTGCCCGCATTTCCTGCCCAAAGAACGGTGAATGTCACACACTGACAGCAAAAAGGGAAACAAAAATGAGACACTGTTAGCGTTTGCATTGTCCTGATAAAGTGATTTGCTCGTTGGCAATTTTAGGATATGCGGCGACCGAAGATTTCCATTATGATACGTTTAGCAAGAGGCACCATCTTACTGAAACAGATAAAAGACGTTAAGATTATCACCGCCGGCATCTGTCGCAATTTGTCCCATTCCGTTAGCTTCATTAGACCCCTATTCAGGTGTCACTCCTACCAATCAGATGGGCGCACAATGAGAGAACGGTGCAACTGTGGCCCAATAATTTTTGTTTACTGGTGCATGTTGATAAGAAGCCGTTGCAACACATTAGCATCATTTCACTCCACGCTTAGGTTTATTCTTGAATTGAAAGGTCTGTCGTTTCTGTACCAGCTGTGTATCGAAATGGTTGATCAAACTGCCTGGCATCAGGACGTAGGAATGGAAGGGGAACCGGGATCGGAGTTGTGCATGGGGATGGGGACCGGGATAGGACTTATGCATGGGAAGAATGCCGGGATTGGATTTATAGAACAGGAGATGATATGTCGAGATGGGACAAGTATTTCAAAATCCATGTTGGATGGGAGGAAACGGAAACATTTTTTCTGGATATAAGATTACAGAAAAAAACGAGATGGGACGAAACAGGATAACTCCCTGGATAGATTCTGCGGACAGAATGCAACGGGACATGCCTAATTGAGACCGAATGGCAGCGATGCTGAAGTGTTGCCCCATGTTGACCTCTAGTGGTATCCGTAGATCAGAGTAGCTAAGCTTTCACGCCCTCACGCTCACGAGATGCGCCCACACCCATCCGGGAGGGTGCTGCACAGGCTCAAATATGGGTGAAGACTCGGCGGCTGCGGAGTCACGGACACCAACACCAGCTTACCAGCACCCCCATCCAAGCTGGGTATAGATTTCGTATGGAGTGAGGCTAGTGAGGAAATAGCTTTCTAGCTGGTACTGAATCTCTCTATCTCTGGTACTCACAACATCTATCACAGGAAAATATCTTAGACGAAAATGTTTTTGTATCAGTTGCCGTTATGAAGTTAAGCTGTTGTCCACAGCACAAACATGAACACCGAATGAAGAGGAAAGGGGTGGAGGGGACGCGCCCCCCTACTTGCGATTCAGGAGGGAGTTCAAGATATTGAGACCAGCCTAGTTGTTTTGCATTTCCTTCTTATTACCTGCATGAACCTACTTAAATGTGCTGGTTGAAATGTACAGTCGTTAGCGTTTTCAAATGCAGGCAATCTACTTAAAAATCACTTCCCCCGAGCATTGCTGGTGTGAGCCCCTCTCGTCCCCAGAAAAAAACATGTGGTGACGCTACTAGGCATAACTATTTGGACACATCTTACGACGCCCGTACGTAAACCCTGATTAAGGCCACGCCTTTGAACTGAGGCAGACGGAAAGGCCGTGCGGAAACAATGCACAGAATCTGCGAGACCAACACCCTCAACATATCGCTGTATACCACGTTCTGCGCGTCTGGAACTGTCATCAACCTCTTTAACATCGTGAGAACTAATCACTATATTGGCCATTCGCCCCTCACCTTTGTACAAAGTGCACTGTTTGTGGCCAGCTCAATTATTCCCATGCCGACCCGATACCCACGGTCGCCATGGCAACGCCGGTTGTTGCCGGAACACTTTGTCACGACAGCGGCGTGCGCGGCTCCGTGCCAAACGCCAGCTGACTAGTGAAAGCTGTGCAAATGTGTCCGAGTGCATGGTTGACTGAGAGTTAGGCGGTTGCAGCCTCTCATTTGGATCATATCCTGGAGAGATGATTGAGTTTACAGCTCCGTCATACATACCCACTGGCACAGATGATTTTTATTGCATTTGAATTCAAAAGAAATGTTCTCTAAGTAAACGAGATGTTTGCTGGCCTGCTCCCGTTTAAAGCCATAAATTGCTGCGATCTAAACCCGTCGTTGGATTCAAATTGCGTTCTTAGTGAAATTTTAAATCTCAGTTTGGTTGAAATCTGGGAACTTTGTAATGAAAAGTGATACCTACGTAAGGGTACAGACATTGTGAGTACCACCAATATAGATAGCATTTTGTCGATATGTTTCGAGATGCTGAGGCGAGGAGCATGATTATAAGTTGACAAGGTGTTTTCTAGCCTACCTCCTCGAATTCTGGATGCGAACTACACTTGGATTATATATTCGGGCACAGCCCTTCTATATAACCTAAGATGAAGGTATAATTTTAACTCTGTCTCTATTTCACTGACAGCCCTACCCCTTCACTTTTAGCCAATACTGTAACTTATTTTCATACCGTGTGTACAGGAACCTCCATCCAAGCTCACTGTTCTAATCAAATAAAGTAACAATTATTTCCCCAAATAACTCCTCATTTTGTCCAATAGTCATGTCTGTTCCACAAAATATCCTAACTATTGCCATAATGATAATCACCTTTTCCTTCTTGATGCAGAACTCCGTAAAACTTATAAACCCCCATCCGGATTTGAACCCGCGACCTTTCACTCACCTCCAGGAGGGTAGCGTAGTTCTCCTTGTCGCCATAGTCGCTGCCAGCGCGAGATCCCGGGTACTCCCAGTCTAGATCGATGCCGTCGAAGTTGTACTGTCGCACGAAGCGAATCACACTGCTGATAAATCTGAGGAGAGAGATAAGGGCGTCAATTTGGGTAACAGGCTCAAATGTGTTGCGGAATCGATGCCAAATATTTATTCCAAAGACAGCACAAAAGTCAACATTTGCAACAGTTTCAGCATGACGAAACGCATGTAGGTATTTAGCCTGGTATCTTTTTAAATATTGGAAAAACACGACGAGCCCCGGACAGATATGCTGTGGCTGCAGATGAAGACGTTGGGGAATTGTTCTGAAGATAGATGCACTGAAGCTAGCCTGCCAAAGCTAACAATTCAACGACGGCTTAATGCAAGCCACTAACTGTGGGCGCTATCAACAGGTCACAGATACTGAAGATAGCTTGTATCTCTAGAAAGATTCAGATAACAACAGTGCATGCATATATATCCCAGAGGTGCGTGAAGACAACAACCTAAAGGTCTTTCAGGCTTTCATACAGCATATTATTCGTTCGAATCGTTATAACGCACTGTGGCAGTCCCAGAATGATTGGGAAGACACAATCATGGCATAACAGTCAATTTTCCCCAATCATCTCTTTTGCTTTGAAACTACTCAATTGAGCTGATCCCAGCACCCACAGCAACAAAAAGCGGGTCAAATATTCAAGGTCCCACCAGACCACAACTCCAGATGCTGCGACGACCCTACCAGTCATTGCCACACACTTCACGCTAGAGCGATAATTCTCAAACCATCGACATCGGCGGTTGGACGACGATTCATGCTCGCCCAACAGCGTGTAATGCCACCATATCATCAGAGCTGCGTTCAGCTTTTAACCACCTATTGCTACTGCCGGCGCACTCAGGCCTCCTGAGACAGGTAAGACCTCTTCCAGCGCCACGTAATGGCTCACTTACTCAGGCAAATGTAAACACGCAACGACGAAACACTCGCTCATGAATGGGTTATCGCTGGGTGTGGTTTCAGCCGGCACGCACACCCTGTGACCCATAAAAACACTCATTTCGACCCTGAGGATTTTAATGGAAGAGACTGAGCACTAACGTTGCCCAAACACGCCCAGGGAAACGTTTAGCCGCGCCCGTCCATCAGAGCCATGAGTCAGAGATGCACAGAGGACTAGGGTGTGGCCATGCCTCTGAAACGTAATTGCGCACACGGAGACGGACGCTGCAATGACCTAATTCACCAGCAGGGGTAGCTACACGAATCATATCGTTCGTCACAGCAGTCAGCTGATTCGAGTGGTGTGATTCAAGGTCAGCGGATGGCCTTGACCTCGTGACCACTTGGGTGGTGTCCGGCGCCTGCGGAGAGGGAGGGGCAGCGTGGGTGGGATCGCCAACCAAAGGAATGTGATTTTCTTGCAAGAACTGGGGTGTGGTCACAGTGGGGTATGGTGCCTTGAGCCGACGCCGTAGGTTTTATCGGAAAATGCTGGTGATATGTCTGTATTGTAGAGAGTCCATGCATTTGGTCTGACGATGGCCTTAATACGATCCAGGCTCACTCGCCATGATTATTTTGGTTTAGAGTGTTTTTCTAACAGATGGTTTCAAATTTGAGTTACGAAACATGGATATGCTTGCAAAAGTTAAGGCGGACCAAAAAATCATTGCATACAGAGGTGAAGAGAATTACATCACCAGTGGTGGAACACTAATGTCTTTGCGCTGATTTCACCTCTCCATCCACTTTCATTAACAATGTTCAACTATCTATACCATCATGTTCGCTCCACTGCCATGGCAATCATTTACTTTGTAAATACTTGGACACAATCGGCCGATTAATTGAGTCTCCCGGGTTTTGTCTCCCAGTATAGTTTGTCCTTCGAAACGACAAACCTGTGATTAGCTCTAGCGTTGGTGCCGAACACATCTGAGATATTTTCCGATCGTCTCAGACACTTATCTGTACCGTCAAGATAAAAAGCCAGGCTTACAGTACAAAAAAACATATTAACACGCGCATTGACGGGGGTCTGAGCCACCTTCGCATTGACGGGGGCGGGTACCCGCCCCCTAAGATCTCGGAGAACCACGGTAGGTAGCAAAAAACGGTAAACGGCGTTGGGCTGCCCATCCACTTCTCCATCGAAAACATTTGAACCATTTTTTTGTCAGGTCACATTTAAGGTCACGAGAGGTCAAAACATGCCCGTCATAGGGATAACATGTAAAATTCAGTTTTTCGGGCATTACATCTGAACAAGTAAAGATAGAGCAAAACGACTTAAACTATATGAATCCTCTTAGCAAGCCGAATCGAATGATATATAATTTGACCTTGCTAGGTCAAATCAAGGATTTGACCTGACCTGAGGTCAGGTCAGGGTCAAATTATATAAAATGCATATCATTAGAACCGCAAAGCCCAGGCGAGTCTAATGCAGCTAAAATAAATGCTCTATCTCCATCCGTTACTGAGTTATTCCGTAAAACCATTTTTCCCATGTATTTCCAATGGAGAGGTCATGCGTCGTACCTGACCTTAGGTCATCGATATCAAAAATACCGGAACATATTTTAGACAACTCGGTGGGGCCATTATGTGATATGAGTTTCAATCGGATAAGTTCACCCTGCTCCGACTTATGCTATCTTAAACTTTTTTGAGGTCGGGTCACTTGACCTGTACTGGTGACCTGACCTGAGATGACCTAACCCTAAAATTTTCACAGAAGTTGTAAAAATGATGAGGAAAAGGTATACCAAGTACGGCGGCGCTACGCGCCGCCGTTTATCTACTGTCTCCGAAAAACCCGAGGGGGCGGGTACCCGCCCCCCGTCAATGCGCGTGTTAATTGTGGGGTAATTCAAGGATGGCACAAAAAACAAGTTAGTAGAATGAAGGCATTTTTAGTTTTTCTACTCAAATAATGAGCAGTGTAACAAGTAAATCGACACTAAAGAAACGTTCACATTCTTTAATACCTCTACCAAGAGAAAGCAAATTCATGTTCCCAGCATATTATTCTACAAAGAGCTACCCTTTCTCCTTACACCAGTGATAGAATCACTATCCAATACCCACACAAGATCTCGAACGAAACCTACACCATCGCCGGTCCGTCAAGCCCAATGCACACAGAGAACCCACAATGTATAGTGGCCTGACACCTGAGCTGTAACCAAGGCCCTACATATCCTGCCTCATTTGGATTCATTAATCCCAAGGTGGGAATTTCACACCGTTGTGTTTCGCTTTATGCTTAGCCATGCATGGAAAGTCGCTGGCTTTAGAGCCACTGTCGGCCCACGCAGGGCAGTGCTTTATAGTCGTTACACCCCGAGGTATCGTGGACACGAATGAAACCAGGGAAATGTTCAAGTGATACAGGGATAATAAAACTAGAGATAGTTGAATTATCTCGTGTTTTCGTCGATCCACAAATCAAAATTGTACAAATTCTTTCTCCCCCATTTGTATGAGTTTGCGCTACACAGGGGCTCTCCGTGACAAACAGCCCCGCATGATTCGTTAGACCAATTCAGCAGATGCACGTTTTTTGCGAGTTGGTAGTTTTCATGTCTGATAGCCACGAAAGGGGAAATTGAACTAAAGGTCCCAGGTCTTATATTTTCTTAAAGGGAATGTGACACCTTTATAACCTGAATTTAACTGAAATAGCCAAATTGTAAAGCATGCCGGAAAACCCGGTGCTCAATATATAATTTGTCATGAAACTCACAATTTCCGTGAAGAAAAACTAAAAACCTAACTGAAATGTACCCCAAATCTACCCCAGTCAGGTGGCCACAGTTTTCAGCTGTTTGTATGACGAAAGCGCCGACGTCCCGGTGAGTAATCAGCCAATTGAAACCCTTGAAGCCTATTGAATATGGTAGAAGTTGCCAGATCATGACGTAGGCAGAGGTTGATTTTTCACCTTAGAACAGGGGGTTGCGCTCCGGCTTTTTAGCATAGGCCAAAAATGGCAACCGCAAATCTGGCATTCACCATGGCGATGACGTCAGAAATCGCCTAGAAATGCCTAGCAACGCATTGCCGCTGTGTATTGTAGAAGACGGGGCTCAGCAGATAGGTTGCGTGTTAGGGGCAATAATACTGTTTTTTGTGGACGTGGGGTAATGAATCCTGGGTCTATCCCTCGCCAGATGCATCTTGAAGCCATACGAATACCCCACGATCCGTAGCCAATTTTCATTGAATGAATGGGCGGCTCCACTTGAGAGCAATTGCTGACGTCACAAACGTAAAACAGAGGTTGCCATTTTTTAGAGCGGAGCGTTCTACCTGTAAATTTAAAGGGCCTTGCCTTAGAAGAGCATTTTAGAAATCAAAATATTGAGCTCATTGTACATTTTCAGAGAAATCATGGACGTTTTCATGATTTTCAGTTAAAAATTCCCCTAATTACACTAAATTCCTGGATTCAACCAAGGTGGCACATTCCCTTTTAAACTTGAAAACGGCAATTTTTTTGTATTATTCCTAATCAATGGCCTAACACCTATCCTACAATATAACAACAGCAAACAGAAGCCGAGTATGCTCTATGCATGGGTCGTGCACGAAGTCCGACACTTTCAGCTTATTTTCTCGTGGCTACTCCCGCAACCCATTTTCATAGCTAGTCCCAACTTTTCCTGACTTTTCTCACAGCCACACCCTCCCTACAGAGGTACCCTGCGCGAACGACCTTCCCTTTTCCAATCACTTTGGCGTCTCGCTCTAAGCCGCGCGCCTGTCAATCAATCTCACACAAAGCCCAGTCTCAGTCCAAAGCGCACAAACAAAAGCTGTTAAAATTGGCTGCACGAAAACCTCACAGATCGTGTCAAGATTTCTACCGTTTGATTGTTGGACTCGATGTTTTGCTCGTGCGTGATCTTTGGGTCGAGCTTCTCGCCTATTCATGACTTGTCCGGGTTTGACGAAACACCTAGCTGTGATTTAACCGCGTTACATACGAACGCAGTCGACGCATGACACGGATGTGGGCCAGAGGGGTCAACCAGAGGTCAGCAGAGGTCAAGGTGTGAGCAGTGTCTCTGTGAAAGACATGGAACGAGTCGCGAGACGCTTCTGGGATAACTGAGATTTCCCAGGACGATTTGCTGAAGTACCTCCACTTCGACTTGTTTGAACTTTTGAAATAGTTAAGCTTTTGCTATTCATTTACGTTTGTACCCAACACTCCAATGATTGACTTTATGGCGCAATACCTCCTCACATTCCGAAGTAAGATTTCAACAGTCAGCCACACAATTGCGGGCGTCGCCAAGAAACTCCCACGGGCGAGCGACTGTAACAAGACTCCAGGACAAGACCTTGCGTTGTTTTGCGCGTGTCAGGGAGTCTGGACGTAACACGGGTGTTTATCACAGCAGGACAGTACCGCGACCCTCGAATATGCGTGTCAATGCCACTCGCGTACCGAAATGTCTTCGAGACAACAGTCAGCTGCAAAACATGCAGTGCACCTGCAGCATGGGTCTGAATAAGTGGTAGCACTTATCACCCTGTGTGAGGACCTCTGATAGAGAGCTATGCAAAAAGTATGGCGTAAAAAACTATAAAAAGAAGTAAAAACTATAAAAGAGTAAAGAGACTATAAAAAGTATGCTAAAAGTACTTCTTTTGAGCCTGTTGGACAGTAAGCCAGCTAGAATTTCCTCCAAGCTTCACCATAGTTTAAAATCTTCAAAAAAGTTCAATATAGGCTCTTGAGACCTGAAAACATCTGATAACACGGAACCGTTCCAACGGAAATGTTTTGTATTCCGCCAAGCCAAGACCACCCAATCGACATTTACAATGTTTATTTCCAGGAATCATCCAGAGTGTAATTAGCCACCGCTCGCGTGGCCTTCACAAAAAGCTGGCCTGCTCGCCTACCTTATTCCAGCACATTCTTCGAGTCAAATCCATCGGGCCCCACACGCAAATGGTCTTATAAGCTATTGGCTCCACACACTACCTTGAGTTTCCAGTTTTATTGTTCTGCGCCACGTGTTCGCCGACGGCAAGGTCTCCACAGCGTTTCAAATGGTGGAAACGTGGCTCTTCGAGTGATCTTGGCTCCATTACGAGCACGCGCCGATTAAGTCAAGGAAAAAAACGAAGGAACGTGCCAGCCACCTCGTTGCGTAGAACCGATCAATTGCATTCTGCACCTCCTAGCATAGGCTAGATAATTATATTCAATGCAAGGAAAACAGGTCGGATCTGATTAACTGCAAGACGTCTCCTCCCACCTTTCTCTTCCATGCCTCTCTTCCTTTACAGAATTAACCCTCCCTCCCTCTCTCCCTCCCCCTCTCCCTTCCCCTCTACCTCCCCTATCTCTCCCTCCCTCCTCTCTCTCTCCTTTCCCTCTCCCTCCCCTTCTCCTCCCTCTCCCTTCCTCTTCTCTCTCCCCCTTCCCCTTCCCCGTCTCCCTCCCCCTCTCTCCCTCTCCCTCCCTCTTTCTCTCCCCCTCTCTCTTTCTCCCATCCTCTCTCTCCGTACTCACATTTGCCGCAGCTCCGGGTCGGCCACCAGCTCGGAGAACCGTCCGGACCCTTCCGACCAACCGCCCAGGGCCAGCAGCGTCCGCAGACCTTTGTTGTATTGTTTCAGCCCGTTGAAACGAGCGTACCCGCCTGAAACGCACGGGCGTTACATCAGTTGGCGCCGATGAAACTGTGTTCGTTGACTTTGACTCGGCTACAGGCAGAGCTCACCTTCAGGCGATGCGTTGTGGATACCACACATGGTTATCTGCAGTGAGCGAATTTGGGAATCTTAAAAGCAAAGACATAACCAATACATACATAAAAAGGTCCAAATCTGTCCATTCATGGTGCTCTAAAAAAACAACCAAGACTAAACAAAAATGTGACGAAAAGGGTTCGCTGACCGGTGACATCAGGCTCATACAACGGATTGAAAGGATGCTAATTTTTAATCAAGGGCTTTCAAAGAAATAAAAAGTCAAGCTTTTGGGCTACTTCTGTTGAAGCCATTTACAAGGCGAAAAACTCCACCAAATGTTCTGCTCAGTTATTCTGTTACAGTAAGCAATTACTCCCCACATTAAACATCAATGTATAAACATTTGTGGATAAATGCATTAATAGCAGCAGACAAGAATAGGACCCACAAACTTGTGAACGAACACATGCAAAGTTACCCAACCTTAATGGGAAGATTAAGGGCGTTATATAGCCTTCGTGAGTTGTTACACCCTGAAGCCTAAATAGCTAACTAAATGAAAAGATTTGATCTACTTGAAAGCGTGATCGAATATTCCTGATACAAAACCATTTGTGCTAGTGTCAGCACACGCCCTGGTGTCCACCGACAGCACACGAGTCATTATTTACGGCCGCCGAGTGAGGAGCCGCTTGCGTCGCAGGCAATCTTCAGCCATCACGACATAGACGACAGTGCCACGCAAGGCCGTCCGGAGGCGGGCGTTTACAGGTAATTGCGCCTTTCCCTTTCATCGGCTCCTGGGCGATTAAGCCGTAAATCGCGTGCTTCAGTTCTGACAGGGAAGATATTGCACTGATTGAGATAGTGTTTCTCATCGCGTTCACTACCCTCTGGGGAATCGACTCCGAGGTCATGACCCTGCATCTTTTCTTCATCGAATATCCCTCACACTCCATCATATTTTACTGACTTGAGCTTTTGATGCAACTCTCATCATTGCGCGACAACAAATAGTTGTGAAGTAACGATATGATTTGTAATTTTATGGATGAATTAAACAGTCACAATCATTGCGGCAAAGGGGCATATGTATAAATAATCTAGAAACTCAAATCGTTCACACACGGTCAAGATAAGACTCATAGACTGAAAAAATGTAAATACATTTTCTTAGAAGCTTTTATGCTTGTTCAGCCCGACCTTTCACCGCCGTACCCCTCAACAGGCGTCACGTCGTCACTCAGTATCTTGCACTTTGTGGTCCTGCTCTTACCCTGTGTCGTCTGCTCTGCTGGGTAGCCGACGGCCATTGGCTAATCATCTTATCATACCAGTTCGCACCAAGGATGACCAGATCCTGGCTTGCTTTCTAAATGGCAGACTCGTGCCTCTTGGACGGATCCGTTACAGACGGAAGACGAGGCCTTGACTTGGTTCGGAACAGCCCGCTATCACAAACATCTCGGTGCATCTCCTGCCTCGCCGCCACTAATTATTCCATTCACACCACGCTCCCTGTTGTCCGCCCTCTTCAACGCCCTGCACCCGCCCACTTCCAAGTACTTACATTGTTTGGCCCAGGCTAGTTCGCTCGTCCCCTCACGTGTTCAGAACCCTGCCCCTCCCATTGTTCCACTCACGCATCAGCCTGCCCGACCACATGCAAAGGTCTTGTTCTACGCGTGAGGTCCAGTCCCACACATTCACAATCGCAGCTTTTTTACCTTTTCAACAAGGATCCTTCACGCCCCACAGTGCTAGCCGGCGGGTATTGGTTAGTGATAGGGAGGGGCCTGTGGCTTCAGAGGTTGCACAAGAGGGGTACCACAGGGTTGGCCAGCATGAGATAGTGGCTGGTTTAAAAGCCGCATTTGGTGGTCTATGGAGGCGAGGTTATGACGATTGGATGCCGCAGTTAATTGGCATTTTAACACGCTTGTGCATTATGTAATATCATAAATGATGTATGATTTGGGTCTATGACCATATGATTATTGTCGTTCTGAATGTACCTCACATCACAAAGACGTTCGGAAAATAAGATTGAAAACTGACTAAGACTGATCTATGAGCTCTATAATATCCATAAGTGTAACATTATTATAATATTTATGCAAGAGGCATACTAAAGACGAGTGCAAGCACCTACTAAAGGGGCATGGGTGGCTCAGTGGATAGTCTTAAAATCTCCTTAGTCTTAAAATCTCCGGGTTCAAGTCCCGACAGATTCTTTGAATTAGTCGATCGCATCCCCCAAAATCACTCCCAAAAGGGTGAGAGTTAGCGACGCCGTATAACCTTGGATGCTGGTCCATCGTTAAACCCCAAATATTATTGAGCATCTACTAAAGAGTTAGCGTTCGCGTTTCAGTGGTTACCCAGGGGCGGTAACCACCGTGAAAATACAGCTCCACAGAACACTGCTTTACAAGCGTTTAAGCTCATTGCGTGGTCCACTCACCAAGCTCTAAATATAACTCTATAATCATAGGATTATTGTCGCTCTGAATGTATAAAATAGCTCAGATTTACATTGTGAGATGAGACCATGTTGCTGAAGACTCTGAACTGTCTTAACTCGAATGCAAGCTCATCATTTCCAAACATCTACCATCCCCCAATCCATGCTGCACCTGACAGATACGATCTCAAGCAGCCTTGTGGCCATTCCATCCCCGCTTAAGCCAAGCCCAGCCTGGCAACACTTCAACCACAAGCCTTCAACAAGAACTCCAACAGGCCGCGATCTGGCGACATCCAACGCTGCCAGACATACCAGCCCGAAATAGTCACGTGTGTGACAACACCTCCCCCCTCCATTCCTGTTGGGCAATCACGTTCAGTAGCGGGCGACCCCGAGCCAGGCTCATCAGGCTTCAATCGGGCGGAACCCAGCCGGTGGTGAGGGTGCTGGAGAGGATGTGGGTCAGGCGGGAAGAGAAGCGTGACCACGTGGGAGGCTGAGAGGGGCGTGGGAAGCCAGGGTCTTGATGGGATTGGTCTTGATAGGGATGGGACCGGTGGTTTTGAAAGAGGAAGCTGGGAAATGGGTGTGAGGGAATGATTGGGAAATGACGTCTTGACAAGTATAATAGGAGCTGTTAAGAAGTTGCTTGAACAGGTTTAAAGGCTGCTTGAAAGCCACTCAATCAGTCAGCTAACCAATTAAAAGGTCTTAAAAGCCGATACAGGCATTGAATGCCAGAATATCATCGATATGCAAAACTTCTTGTATAATAGGGCAAGTAGGTTGATTTACCTTCCTCACTGCGTGCCGTAAAATCTTGATTTATTTCATTTTTACTATTTTTCTTTTGAAGAAAACATGCATACAGCTCCTTTCTATCTTAACTGTTTTCTTTCCTCCTATATATAGCACTATGCTTACGTTGTCAACGAACCCCAGTAAAGGATGGAATGACAAGTTGCCCGGGATTTGTTATCGGATTTGACGTTTCTAATGACGTCAATTGAGGCCCAGTTGTCTGCCATTGTGCATCCACTACCAAAAACAGCCGCAAAAATCCGACTGTGGCACCCCCGAAAGGGCTTCATTTCTCGAGCGCATGCAGTTTGCACCGTATGACAAGGAAAGCATTTGTACTGAATGACACCAAGAGACTCACCTTTCTCAATATCCTGGTACTTGTCGTAGGGAACGAGCCTGAAGTCGTCGTCAAAGCCTCCGAACGCGTAGATGAGATGAGTGCAGAGATGGGGGTTAATGTTTTGCGGCAGGTACTTGGCGAGTCCGATGCGGTACACTGACCAGTTGGTGTAGTAGCAGACGACACGCTTGCGTGTCTTCTTGACGGCAGCGTCTGGCGAATAAACAGGCGAGTTAGCAGATGGATGTGTTTGCAGTGTAGGGCTTTTAAGAGACGAGAATGAAATAAGAAATACAGTGAGAATAGGGTTATAAATGCATGTTTGCCATGTGTCTTTTTCAAACCTCGGCTCACTTTTATGCTGTCATTGACACAGGTTTCAGTAAATAGCAGGCAGGTAGGCTAGTAGGCCTACCTACTTGATTTATATTTAATTTGTCCAATAACTTACTTTTCACGAAGAAAAAGTAAAAATTCAACGCCTACCCCTCCATGGTCACGTGGTATGAGTTGAATTTGGGAACTTGACGTAATGTATCATCATTTCATGCACAGTTATTGACCCGACTCTGAAAACTGCTTAAATAGCCCCAGATGACCTTTCTGAGGTCACAGGTCCAAAATTGCAACCTGAACCTGGAAAGGAGATCAGGATCTACGATTTGGAGAATATGAAGGTATTCTCAGCTGTATCTACAGAAATACAGGCCAATTTCTGTTTTCCCATGTATTTCCATTTGGGAGGTCATGGTCTATATTTTACCTTAGATCATCGATATGAAAAATCTCAGAAGATATGTTGTAGCACTTGGTGGGCCCATTATGTGGTATAAATTTCAATCCGATAGATTCACCCATTTCTTAGTTATACCACCTTAAACATTTTTGGAGGTGAGGCCACTTGACCTACACTGGTGACCTGACTTGAGATGACCCAACCTTAAAATTTTGGGGAAAGTTGCAGAATTGGTCACGGATAAGGTGTGCTAAGTAGGGAGGTGCTTCACGCCGCAGTTTTTTGTCGTGCCGCCGGCTAAACCCGAGGGGGTGTTCAAACACCACCCCCCACCACCGGAGCGAGGGTTAATCTGACAACACACAATACCGGTGTTCCGAACCCTAGGGTGCTGGGTGGAGAGAGACATCGGGGCAAACTATTTTCCACTCACTTATGTGCTATTTGTGTTTAATTGTCCACTCACTTTGCAAGTTGAGCCTTCTTAGCACAATTCAATAACCTTGCTGTTTAGGAGGGTAATGGTTTTCAATTCAATACTGTATAATAATGTTCAAAATTTGACTTTCAGAATGGTTAATTGGGAGGTATAATGGTTTAATGAAAAAGTGAGGCATAACTGTTTAATGAAAAATTTTCCTCAATGGTATAATTGTTTTAATCGGGGTTTTGATAAGGGATCTAATTCACTTTCACAAAATTATAACTTTGGATTTTTCCGCTTGTCAACTATATTTTCCAAGATGAATTTTACACTCAGCACCCTAGGGGAAAACCAGTTTTGGGACGCTGGATAAGATGACAATTAAGACAGCAGTATATAATTTCTACAATGGCAATCCTTGAAAATGATGTTTTGAAAAAAGGCCAGCGCCCGACTGAATACACCCTGAGGCAGAGACTCTTGACAGATACGAGAAGCCACGTCAGCAGTTGATATAGCGAATATGGTGTTCCCCTCCGAACAGGGATACTTTTTTATGTAAAACGCAGACATCGTCTTGGATCCTGTGATTAGAGCCGGGAGGTCGGTGAGATGTCTTTTTCTGGCTGTGGCCCCGATCCTTTAAAGGTTGGGCTGGTTTTTGGTGGCAGCCAGTGTCGGTCACCGTGGTAGTTTTGTGGTTGAAAATGAGTCCCACGCAACCACGACGAGAGAGAGAGAGAGAGAGAGCCAGAGCCAGAGAGAGAGAGATTATGTGGAAAAGTGGTCAAAATCATCTGATCTTTTTAGGAAATGACCCTTCTGGGGGAACTGAGGTATGTAACAGTTACGAATTTTGTCGCAACGCAGGTCTGCCACCTCAAGCTCCCAAGGTATCCGCGTCCAGCTGCTAGTTTTTTTTTGCTTGATACTTTTGCAAGCTGCACTAAAAGCGTATGAAAACTCATGTCTCATTTTACACCTGACAACCCTCAGAACATCTATCAAGAGAGCGAGGAAAATATATATCTAAAAAAATATATGTGAAGCTGATGAACGTGGGTCCGCATCGGTCGACACGTCATCATCCGCTTACTTATCCCTTCCACACCCAATCCCAGATCAATATCCAGCCCATATTAAAGTGGTCTTATATTTGGCGCCGCCGGTATAGCGGAATTTTCTTTTCAGGCTCATGGCGGTAACAGTGAAAGGCCCATAGGAAGACCGGAGAGCTTTCAGCATGAAATGCAGAACAACAGGGAGGTGGCCCGGGGAAAGTTTGCATCTATTTCGGCTGAAATAGCCTGGTAGCGCTTTCTATCCCCTTTGAAGCCGTAAGGAAAGCTTGAAGTGATAGCTAGGAAGTTAAGAATCCGGGAAAGTTAAGAAAGTCAACAAATCGTATTCCTTTAAAAGGTACAATGGTTGAAGAAAGTAGTTTCCGTGACATAAAAAAACAATATCGTCCGGGGGCAGTGGCATATGAATAGGAATTGTGGGTATCTAGCAAGTGAATATACCAAGAGGTTCAATTACTACAGACAGCTACCACTACCGTGCTTAATCAGTCATGGCACTTGTAATATTCACTTTGGGGACAAATGGCCTCCATTATAGTGAAGGCCACGGGTGTGGGAAGGATCTTCAGGTGTGAAGCAAGACATTTACATGCACTCTAGTCTAGCTTAGAAAGAGAGCTGATGGTTGACCCTTCCAGGTGGGTCTTTGGTTCCTCCATATGGAACTTGCTTGGTTAAGCAGTGTTAATTTTGGGTTATTTAGTATAGGTATAATACATTTTAACCACACGAATCGGGTTTCTTTCACAGAGGACTGGGCATTCAAAGACCTGAACAGGGAAGCTGCTCCATTTCGTCCATGATTGTGACGAGACTGGCAAATACTTCAGCTCACATAGCTTCTGGATACTGTTTGAGAAATACATCATTACACTACTCATGAGGCAATCGAGAAGAAAATCGATACTTATAAACAAAAACAGATCAATCAAAGACCATTCTGGAGTGGTGATTAGTTGAGGATTAGTCATCTTGAATGTTTAGCAGATCAATAATTGGATGGTCGATTGGAATCTTGAATGATGATTGTTCACAGTCGCGCAATGTAAAACTGAACAAATTCGAGCGATTTATTCCATAAATCGTGGCATCCTTCATCAGTAAAAAATATAGACATGCTACTGCAATTAATATCGGATTTATCTTGACTCAGTGAGCTATTTGAGTGCCTGCAATAATATGAGCGGGAAGTTTGTTAAATTTGGACCAAAGTTTACATTACACGGAGGTTTTAATGATTATTAGAGTTGTAGGGCACATCAGATACATACTAATGCTATACAGTACCCAGCATGGATGTTTTATCTCAGTTAAAAGCTAACATCACACACAAGTAACAATACAAAAGTGTATCACAAAATACATCGTTAATTTCATGCGTGTATCATTGCAAAGTGAGATGAAGAACAAAGCCTGACACCGACAAAAACCTTTCTTGAAGAACTAGCACGCGACGTGACCAAAATAGGTTCCTTCCAGTAAGAGAACGTGTTGCCTCGTTGCAACTTGTCTTGTGTGACGTCACACTTCCAACGCTTTGTTTAGCGCTTTGCCCAAGGTTGTCAACCTCCACGTATAAGAGCTGCATACCTGCGTGCAGTACGTTTTCTTATCGATATGTAGGTCATACCTGGGTGAACTTTGGAACACCAAGGTCTTGAACCCACATTTTGAGTTATTCCCTTACGGGAACTCACATTTTGAAAAATAGAAATGTTTAGAATTTCCAGTACCATACAGCCCAGTATCATACAATACTATTAGATGAAAACTAATCTAACGGTGAGTTGATACAATATCTAGGCTAGTCCAAGGATAGATAAGCTGAACAACACACCTGATTAAACCGTGAAGTTATAATGTATCGGTGTATATAGGTAAAAAACAACGTAAACAGAATGCCATCATAACGTGGACACCTACCGTACAGCGTAGACAGTTATGTATGTTGGTCCCATTATCCGCTTAAGCCCTCCTCCCGCAAAGAGAGTGCCCAGAAATGGCATCCAAATGCAGAGAGCGTTAGCCCGCTATTGAAGAGGCGTGCAGGGCCCGATGAAATCCGCTATTTATGTCCGGCACGTTTAGAATTACGAGTACATTGCGGTGCGATGCAAGTACCAAATCTGCTTTCATCACGGTTAAGTAGGGATTAACAGTTTCCCAGCAGGGGTACAGTCTTTGTGGGAGCTAGTTGAAACGCACCTAAAGACATCAATGATGTCACACATACAAGTACGGAGTCACGAAGACTTTGGTCTTAGGCAATACGAATATTTTTTGGAATCATGCGGCGTCGGATTTTACTTAATGTTGCATGATGAAATGATATCGACTTAATGTTGCATGATGAAATGATATCGATACTTATTCTTGAGGTTACTAGGGGTTCCTATTCCGAACCCCAACTCCTTGAGTCCGGTGCATTGACATGTGACATCAGCTACACTGCTTGATTACCAGTGCAATCCCTGGGAGACCCCGATGCCTTTACATTCGAGGTGAATCATTCTAGTTGATTTTGAACCAAACACATGCTGGAGCATCCTGTTTCTGCTTCGTTTTCGGCCACTGCAAAACGCAGAAAAAGGTGTCGCTATAGACAAGGCCAGGAGGACCATGCCCCTCCTACCACCATTAGCCCTATTGCCATTGCATGCTAAGATAAGACATAAAATCACCCTCCACCTCTTGGCCATGTTAATGGCGTTACTTCACCTGTAATACAGTGGGGCCTCACCTGTAGATGCAGCCAGGAAGAGACACACGGCAAGAAGCGCCCACAGGGGGCGAATCTGGAACAGAAGAAACACAACTGTCAGATGCAATTCTCACGAATACAAGTTCGCCCATTACACCCGTAATGGCTCGATGATAGTTGGAGCTTCTAGGGCGCTTCAGCTGAAGAGGCCATATGTGCCCACCAGTAATGGCTCGGTGAGCGAATAGGTGCTTCAAAGCGCGTTATGATACTCAAAGGGAACGGCAGTGGCAGACACAGCAAGGACTCAGGAGGGCTCAAGCCCCCTCCAAAACCCTTAGTCATCACATAGTGTGATACGTGATTCGTGATGAAGGTGGGGTAGGGGTTGAGCCCCCCTCCCTCCCCAGCCCCCACTCCCACAAATGGGAGTATGGACCCGTCACTGGAGAACGGCACAAACAGAGCTAAGCGTTTGTTGGGTACAAGACACCAGCTGGATAAGGAGCTTGTATTTTTATTGTGACCATATTCTTCAGACGTTTGAACTGCTTGACGTAGTGAATAGCCTTGGTGAGTCAAGGGTCTTTTTCTGGATAGTTTTCCTCAAATCCACCAGTCGTACTCGCAAAGATGCTGGGTTTATAGATGGAGACCTTCACCTACGTCCGGAATGTTAGTACAATCAAGGATGTCGAACCCGGAAAAAGCAGTGAGCACGGCAGGACTGGCCACCACAGACACGGCAGACGGAGGGTCCACGGGCAGGACCCAGGGGACTGCAGCACATGGTACAATCATAGCAGCCACTGGAAGTTGAGCCAAGTTAGATAAATAGAGACTCGAGGATATTGTGGCGTCCTGGGGTCTCGCAGAATAAACGAACAGGAATACGTGCAGCAGTTAATGGTTGTGGTGTTTAACCAAGGAAGTACTTCATGGTTTGTGCTTCTAGCAGATTAATATTCCGAGCATTTGATAGTTTTTTTGTGCTGGTAATGCAACGTTCTTAAATAGGTCACTGCTAGTTTGGCAAACGGTTTTAAATGCAGGGAGACAGGCTCACAGCCCGCGTGAAAACGGCCTCAACAATGGACGGAGGCTTGTCAGATTTCCTCACAAAGGACAGTTACCTCAGCACCGGTCTCCATCAATATATCCCAGAATAATGGAGTCGTGAGTTCACGAGGCGAATTTAAACTAGCATACCTAATCGCACGTTACGGTACCCGTCATTTCCTGATATTATAACACTCACTCTTACATAGCCAAAACTACGCTTCCACCTTGGTTAATTCGAAAATGTAAACAAACCTTTTCAGAAACGATACGGTCACCTAGGCCAGCGTTCCGTGAGTCCGCAAGTAGTATTGCTTCCCGTCTTTTTTCAGTCAGTTCTTGTCAGTGTCCGTTCTAGCCGCATTAGATCTGACTTCACGAAATCCTCTCGGGGTTAAGCTGAAGTGAGAGGATACCGCGCTCTCAGATGCGCGCCTTCCGTGGTAGGGTATTCATCTCGTCTCGCGCAGCGACTTCTTTTGCCAGTGGTCAGCTTCCCCCGGTTGCACATGCGGCTTGTTTGTTTGAGCCTTGAACCGGGGGAAAGGAGCCGCAAAGACGGCATTGTCAAGGCGCAAATAGTGTTAGCGACGTAGGAGTATTTCAGGGGCATCGGAGCAGAAAATAGAGAAAATAATTTGTTGGAAACAATTCGTGCGAAGTCAGTGATGTATTATGTATAAAAAACGTATCTTGATCATACCCCTGAGCGGATAAGATTGTGTTGTGAACAGATACCCTTGCCAAAAGTTGGAAATGTCGGGAAGAGCCGGAGCGTTCGAGCGCTTGCGTTGCTCTTCCCTGATACTCTCGTTTCGTGCGCGTGGGCGTATCTCTCACACAAAGGCGGCACCTCTTCCATCCTGGGCACCCATCCCTGCCAGCGGCTAATTCCGCTCACCATTCTCTTACTCCGCCGGCAAATTTCGCAACCAGCTTCCTTTCTCGGCCTCGTCACACGCTTAAAGGTGATGCCGCTTCTGGCCACATTAAACGGATATGAAGACGAATGATCCATGGTGGGGTTGGTTGAAAATCACAACATTATGTCCCACTAGTGTCCGTTCACGAAACACTGAATAAGTGAACGCACGGTTCAGGTATACATATAATCATCAAAGTATCAATTAATATATGAATTCCAGCTATTATGCTTCCAATCACCAGACCCACACTGATATTTCTGCCATATTGAACCACACATCACTAAAAACAAATCCAGCCAAGTGTACCAGCCTAGACTAAAGGATTTCCAAAGCGGCATCTCTACTCACGACGCTAACGCCGGCGACAGCGAGTGCGCGCGCTTACGGTGGTGGAGGGCCGGGCGTCGCCGTGGCCGCAGCGTGGGAATCACGACCGCCCTTGGAAACCCTCTGAGGTGGCACCGCCATATTGCAACACAGCGGCACTGCGGAGTCCTGTTGGAGACTGGGCCTAACCACCGTGAGAATGTCGGAGGGAGAGAGGAGACAGGGAGAATGGCTGGTTCGTGCCATGAAGGACGATGGTTTTTGCAGAAGCGAGACAAGTGGGCTTTGGTTTTTGTTGGTTGGTTGTGTGCGTAAGGGATTTCGACAGCATACATTGCAGAATTTTTCTGAAAAAGCCAACAAAGGAGAATCTCTGTTGGCAGGGTAACAGTGCAGATTTTGCCACTATGTAAGCCTTTAGTGTTGAGAACAGCTCTGTCTGCAAGGAAGCACACGCGCCGAAACAAGTAAGAACTCGGGATCCTTATCATAATTTACCCAACAAAACAGCACTCCTACTGCGATGCTCTTATCTTTTTACATTATGCTCGCCTTCTTTCACTGACGCTCATGCAACACACGTCATTCTCTTCAACAATGCAGCATCGTTTAGCAACAACACTTCCCGTCGGCCCCCGCAGACACTTGGACACTCCGTTATCCACGGCGTTGACCCTGTGACCTCGGGGTGACCCGAAAGGTCACGCGTTCACCCGATGTTCCGGTTCTGTCGCCAACACTTTCACTGGGTACAGGATGGGGTGTTGGGCCTCTTTTGACGTGAGGCTCGTGTCTCGCGCGGAACAAGACGGCTGCGTTATGATAGATGATTGGACATTGAAGATCGAGATGATTGATGATTGAAGTGAGTGTAGTTTGTTTCAGCGTAGATACAGTTTCTGGTTATGATATGGGTATATAATTCTGCAAGTAAGTGAGGATAATTTTTTGTAGGCTAGGCTTATACAATTCTTAATGTATCGACAGTTTTACCGCCTATGTAAAACGAGAGGGAATATTTTCAGCTTTCTGAGCGATGAGACAACCATGGAACTACAAGCAGACATTTCCAGTTTCATTCGGCTGCCCTATTGCACAGTCACGAAGTGAAAAACAACTACGCACGCTTAATCTGTCACGGTGCGACACCCACGGTTCCTATAGATACGGTTCGGACATGACAGCCAGCTGACTGCCTGACTTGGCAGCATGTTGAGGGTATGGTAGCATTCTGGAGGGTTCTGCTCAAGATACCTTGGATTCTGGTAGCATAAGGTAGAATACAGCGTTTTGATTGGTTGAGCGAAAGATTCGAAACGGAATTCTGAAGGAATTAGCATGAAATTCATCGTGGATTTTCCTTGTTATAAAAGCATGTCAGGGACTAAAACTGCACCCAGAAGATAGCCTGATTAATTTTGCATACCAAAAATTGAAAACATGCCCTTAAGCACCGCTTAAATTTTCCAACTGGCCCGTGGCACAAACCCCCGCAAACTGTCCCATTGGAATTACATGTTAAATTTTGCTGCAAAAAAACTGTCAGACCCAGGAATGGAACATTCAAAACCCCCAGAATTCTAGAGAAGTATCTCATGTCCACCCCCTGGTGACACCAGCCTATAGCTGTTCAAATGCTCTACGCTTAGTATACGTCATTGTAGTAAAACACACCGTTTCACACTTGCAAACTGCTTGCAACATACAGGCAGCTAAGTCCAAATATATCTTTTATCACGACTAAAACACCGTTACTGCCCGTGTATCAGCAAACTTTCTGCTTTAGGCATACACACTAACCTTCTCGTGAAATTTTCATCACTAACAGAACGGGCACAGTTTAATAGCAGGTGAGAAGAACGTGTATAAAAGACGCAATGGCTGACACTAATGGTCCAAGCGGTCAGACCGCGTCGTCACGAGTGACCTCAACAGTTCAGGGATGACGATGACAGGGCGCTCCAGCATAAAGACCACGGCCTGAGGAGAACAAAGTGGACACTGACGAGGGTGGGAGGTGGGAGGCACTTTGTCTCCGTGGAGAGTGAGAGAGATAGAAAGATGGGGGATGGGAGAGAGAATAGGAGAGGAAAAAGATTGAGATAACGCACAAATGTTTACATCTCACAGCGTTGATTATCATCGAATAAAAATGTACGAAGGTTAACTCCAGCCTACATGGTCACCGCAGGTTCCATAATCCAGTCGTTCATACCCATTTGGTGACTCTCTCTCTCTCTCTCTCTCTCTTCTCTCTCTAATTTATCTATCTACTCTACTTCCAACCCTCTGCCGGCTGCCGTTGACGTTGTTTTAAGGCATGATTCGGCGACAATGCTGGACACATGGTACTTTCCCGCGTCAGCTGGTGGCGCGCGTTGCCGAGACACGGCGCTAATGTACTCTGCACGCGGCCCCCGAGGAGTACAACCACGTCTACCTCAGCCTCAAACCAAGGACCATTCCACCGGCGTTGTTTCGCGATTCGACGACTTGTGTTTTACAGTGGAACAGCGGTAACAGCGCAAACATGTTGGCTAGTTCGCATTTGTTTTGTGCGTGTCAGGTGTGCGACCTTGCGACGGATACGGCAGAAGCGTCCCGAATTTGTACTCTTACTACGCACAATGAAACTCGAGATCAATTAGTCGCGTTTCACTTTCCAGAAACGCGGCAATTGAACCATAAATCAGTCGCATAGTACAAACAAGACGACTATCTTACACCTTGTTAGGAGCGTACTCTCTGGGTGACCTTAAAGTCAAGGTCGGACGAAACATTATGCTAAGGGAGAATGCTCTCGCAACTTTTATTATGTTACAGCGATAAAAGTTTCTCGCATCAACTTGGGGTTAATGGAAGGAATCTTGGAGCCGGAAGAGATCCATTTTGTTGCCTTTCCCGTTGTTGAGTTCCGAAATAAGCGTGAGAACAGCAGTTAAAAGTCGTGATGGGCGTGTGAACTTAGAGGGCTTTCGCCCCGTTTCAGCTGAGCTAATGATAGCGGCCAAGTTTTGTTTCCCTCCCTCCAGAAATTCCACCGCTTGATCACGTTCTATAGTCACTAAAACTGCAACAACTTCACACAGTGAGAAAACGCAGGGCGTACAATTTTTACAATGGACCCATTTGCTGGCCTAAGATACAACATTTATCAAAATGGCAAACACGGAGCGTGATCTTCACACAGGCCATGCACCAAGACACGAGGATGGACCCAGAACACCCTATCGGGGGGAGGGAGGGGCTAATGCTCGGGGAAGGGGCCATTCGCACCAGACGGGCGGCACTTTTGGACGAAAAAAGCTATCAAGTGAGCGCCAAATCCTATCGCAGGAACGCCGACAAACGCATCCCCTGGAGGAGTGGGAAGCGGCATTTCAGAGGGGGCGCCATCGACCTTTCAAGGAGGAGCCGTGACCAGTTCAGGGGGCGCTGAAGATTGGTCGGGAGGGGGAGATAAATGCCCCTTGCCCCCTTGATCCACCTATGCCACGAGAAGATGAACTTCTGCTGCGATACCAACTTGCTTGGTCTCCAAACACTTCAGCTTGTTTGCTCCCGTCTGACGATCTCGTTCTCCGTGACCCACTTGCAGATTTGTGCATGTTCTCTTTGGTCTTAGAGCGTCAGTACATCGCAAAAGTTGTCCTTGCTCTGGATCTCAGTATTGTCTTGGGCGCAGCAGACGGATCACTGTGACAGGTGGTGAATGCTGCACGTGACGAGTGGTGGCTCTTATGCAGAGCGTTTCCATTCATCTACCATCCGGTAATTAGGCTCATACATACAATAGTGCCCTGATGAGGGGGCTCAGCGCTCCATGTAGTGTTTTTACATTCTTTCCAAGAGCTCAGCTGGCCTTTCTGGATGCGTGGGCCATATGCACGGGTTTACAACGGTTTAACAGATTAAGATTAGGTGATAAATGCTTACAATGACGCTCATGATAACCGTTATTAGCGGAAAAGAGCAAAACAATTGATATCTGAGGTGTCATCTAACAGTATGTTACGTAAGTATTCAGGGCGATTTGGTACATTTTGTAATTGCAAGGTTTAGGAATGAGAAAGGCACTAGAGCACCAGTTTCCACCAAAACCACCCGGCGCACCCGAAGCCATTCTGGTCACTGAGACAAGAGTCGCTGCTGCCGTCCATCCCCCTCCCCACAATTATCGTCTTTGATTTTCACATCTGGATGACTGAAAACCATCTCTCAATTATTTTTCCCTCCAGTGGGGTCTCCATAAGAAACCTAATGAGCCATCAGTTGAAACAGTGACACAAGCAACGGTAAAATTGAAGAATTGCACATCACACAACTTACCTCACCTCAAGACGGCCAACAGAAGACAACCTCATCCCATTACATACGCCTCGTAAAGCCGATCCCAACCACCGTCGCTTTCGACACGCTTAAAGGATGTCGCGATCGCGCTTTGAGCCACCTGGACGTTATTATGACATTGACTCGGCACCTGCAACTCCACACACATAGCCACTCATGCGTTACCAGCGCACCCCTACACCGTTTAAAAGTGTTTCAGTTACACCTGTTCTAAACCATGTGGTGGCATTTAAACAGCTGGACAGTGGGCTGGCCATTGCGGTGGTGTCAGTGGCTTCAATCATGTTGAAACTGACGATGCAGGAGGGTTGTGGATGGGGGAGGGGGTGAACGCAGTCCCACGGGTGCCCTCAAATGGCTCTCACGGCCCCTGCGTTGTGTCAAAGGCTTGTGTTGGTCAACAGAGCCTTGAAATGCGTAATACACCCCCCATTCTCAATCGTCGAGGTTAAATGATCCGTGAACGTATCAGTTAATGACGATGCAGAATTTGTGCAATCGGAAAATCATTTAATTTATGATGACGCATGACGAGCTTCAATCTCAGCCTCTTTGTACCTGAAAAAATTTAAAATCAACCACAAGCAATATGTTTGCACAGGATGTATTCATAGCCACACCCTAGACTACCACCTGAATACCACAAATGTATTCTACCGGCTTAACCTTGAATTACCCGTGAGGATTTTCGAGCATGGGAAGCATGGAGCTTCCCAGCTAAAGCCGGGTGTAGTAATATTACTGCTGGCCCTCACCGAGCAAACAAAGATTGTGGGAAGACATTTAGTGGTGTATGGGGAACATTTAGTATGTAGTGTATGGAAAGACATTTAGTAGTGTATGGGGCAGCCTCGACGAGAGCGGAGGATGGACCTCCTGGGAAGTGGGATTGTCTGTGACCGAATTTCTAAGAGTTAATTGAACTGCTGACCAGGTATTGGGTTTCTGAAAAAGCACCGTTATATGACCCGTTTTCCGTCGTGTTACAAGTCGGCTAAGTAAAATCGTATCGGTCCCCTTGAACCCCTCCTCCTCCCCTGTCTCATTAGCATGTGGGGAAGTCCCAGTGGAAGAGTACGCACTTAACTTCTAAAGGCTTCACTTTCCCTATAAGTCTAACAGCAAAGAATTTTATGAGGTTGTTTAGCCTGAAAAATTGTCTATGTATGGTCATGTTTCAACTCGATATCTCTGAAAGGAACGCCACGAGCCCATCAAAATAAAAATCACGGCGTAATTGCGGAGGGGTCGGAGAGTACCAAAGAGGTGCTAGACGCATGATGCCCCGCGTTTTTAGGCAAGGCCATATCACGAAGTTTTTTGTCGCCAAACTAGGCGATTTATGATTTATATCGTTCTGAATATACAAGAACATGTTGCAACGTTGGTTTTCCAAATATGAATGCGGACTCGTCCGACGAAAATAAGTTTCCTAATCTTAAGCATGCGCACTCTTGCCCAATTATCTACTGCGTACTTTTGCCGGACATTTTCCCTTGGGAAAAAGTCTTCAAAACATGTTGGCAGGCGTTTTAGCGTGAGCTCCCGCCCTGAGCACACTCCTAGCTCAGCATTCTTACTGATGACAGACCGTAACAATAGTTTGATAATGAAGCCATGGTCACAAGTTCAACCAGTTAAGAAATATTACTTCAACGGTGCCCAGAAACTTATTTTGCTCTGTACTCCTGCGGGAAAACAGGAGCACGTTGAATTTGGTGTGCAGCCTAGGCACTGACCCTGCTTTTTTATACCAGGGTATACACCATCTCAGTGGTTGCTAAGTAACCAAAACAGCTGCTGCGTACTCTTATCTCCCGCGTACTCTACCCGCCCTTACCCTACCCCAGTAGAAACCCGCCTTGCAGACCTTGCTTTGAGAGAGTTTCAAATCCGTTTCAAGTCGAACGCGTCAAATAGTGAATTCGTAACCATGGCTTCAATAGGCATGTTTCACCCCGCAGTGGTTGCTAAGGGAAGGCCTAACACAATGAAAAAGAAAGTATTCCGAACGTTTTGATAATGACAAGTTTCGAGTCAAGATTATGTGGCGTCACTAATTATAATCCTGTTGTAATGGTTTCCGGGGGTCAATTTTTTCCGGGGCGCAGGATCCGCCAAGCCTTGAACCCTAGCCAAACGGGTGGAAAGCAGACACGCTAGCCACTCCAGGATAATTGTACAGCATGGGATGTACTTTTAGACAGGCGTTACTACACGTGTGCTATCAACTGTCACACACTCGATTCTTCAACCATCTCCAATAAAAACCATCCCGAATGTACAATGGCTTCCTATCCAGCACGGAAGACCAGTTCCAAGATGAGATCGGCGGCCTTGGGCGGCTGGCGGTACCAGTTACCTCTCTCGGCACGGAGGCACTGCCACCCTGATCTGTAGCAGGTGAGGTGAGAGAGAAACCACACCTGCAGTCGCAGCAGAAATTCCTCAGTTCGTGACTCAACCTGCGCGGCTTCACATTTTTGCACTGGATAAACCGGAACTAATGCGCAGAATGATTCAGCTATCGCTTGTTGGGTTGCTTAGCTGAGAATTTTGAAAGTCTTAGCAATGGTAGTGTCTTGGGAAAACAAACTGTCATGAGCGGTGTTTGGAGAGGTTTGTCTTTACGTCCTGAGTCTGTCCGTACGCGACAGGAGCTTTTTAAACACCGCCTGAAGCATAAATTGTACAACTGTTGGAGTTCAAAGTGAATCGTGAGCGCGCAGACAGCTTTATTTTTCTGAAGGGTATTTTTACTGTGACAGACGTGAGTTCAAATCCCAGTCCATGTCAATGTATGCAGAACACTCCAACTCCTATATTCTGCCTCCAGGGAAAGTCGCACTTTGACTGATATGATGTAGTCCACTTCAAAGAAGGAAATAATAGTAAACTGAAGACGCGTATCGACGTTTACACCTTGAAAATTGTGACTAACACGAGACAGCAAGAATCGGCCTGTCCAATAGTCTAGACTAAGCGTAGGGTGTCGTTTTTCATCAGGTCGTATGATACCTCTGAGTGCCGAACGTAGGCAAAATTAGTGAGAATTGCTTTCCATAGTAAAGTGTCTATCTTGAGACAATATGTTTTGCTACAGATATAATCTATGATATGATTCTCAATTTCTAGAAACCAATAAGTCAAAATATTGTACAATACAGAGGCAGTGAAATTGAAACAGTGCACTGAAATTAAAATCAATGAATCAATTGCAAATAAATGAAAATGAGACCGAATTGAAACTTATGTCAAATAAGTCCAGATTTTGACAAATCTGAACAAATCATAGAAGCACAGCCACGACAATATGGGCTTGTGCGAATACCTCCGAGGAATACATGATACAAGCCGGATACTAAATTCTACTGGTCCGGATACAGCATTTGGCCCGAAAGTTGCCAGCCCTGTTCTAAAGATTAATATACGTGGTATTTCGCGAGAAAGCGAAAGTTGAAGAGCTATGCGAAAGCTCTAGACAGCGTTAGGAAAGACAAGCTACCTGAGACAATACCAGTTTTCGGTCACAAAAGCAGTCAAGAAAACAAACCACGGCTGCTTGAAAAGACTCCGATCTACATTTCAAAGCCAGAGAGCATCGAGAATAATAACTGTCTCCGGAAAGAGTCCATTGAGAAAAAATCCAACGACACAAGCCGACTCTGATGTCTGACACTTGATGCGCTCAGACCTAGAAAGTTTGCTTGCTTAACCACACTGCAAAAAATGTCAAGAAACTTTGAAACAATCAGCGAAATCTCCCCTAGCGTTTAGCTCAACCTGCCTTTCCTTCCCATCATGACAGTGCATTCTCTGAGACAGCTGTCTGAGTCTGCTCCCAGACGTGCCACCGGCACAGTCCACTTCCGGTGGAAATAAGCACTTCCGGAGCGAGATCTTCAGCCCGAAACATTTGCGGCTGCGAGGTCAGGGAAATAAAGAAGGGGTGTGCCGGAGAAACGCTAGCGACGCCTTGGACGAGACGCCACGACACTGATCCGAAATCCGGGTGAAAACCGATGAGTCAGACACTCGGGTACTTCGATGCTGTGTTTCAGAGTGTGCGGTAGCGTCTTTTAAACATAGTATTCTGTGTGGTTTGAAGATATATTATATGCTATCATTTCAATAGCCGGAGACACTTTGGACAAATTATCCAGGAGAAATATGTAAATGTTGACACTGGACGATTTTTCTGAGAAATAGCATTGCAAGAACACAGAGCCAGCATAAAAATTACATTTCTTACCTGGCATTTACAAGTTTTTTCTATATACTCAGGTGGACATCAAGACGAGGAAGCTCCACCACATTGAAACACCCACCGCCCCTCAATGCTACCAGCTGATGGAATTCAAAAATAATCTCCACTTCCAAACGAGAAGGAAAGTTGTCAGGGCAGGTCCAGTCGAACAGCCTTGCGGCACTCCGCGCACGCGCTACACCGGGACGTACCGGGCCGGTTCCCTGGTACAATTGTACCTTGTACAGACCATTTCCGGACATCACCGGTCTCAAAACCATGCCGTGAATTCGCTTCGAGATTACTATTACACCAAAACTGACGTAACCAAATTCTGACTCGATACACCCCGGCTATCCGACGCGTTGCGATAATACCGGCTGGCAGCACGTGGCGGCCGCTGTAGGCTACGCTACCTGGAGGCCGGCACACGTCGTCTTTTAGGGCCACTTTCTCTTCACGGCCCCACCTGGCGCGCCGGCGGTCGGTCTGGCCGGCCGTGCTCACGGCTGGGGGCGCCGGCCGGCCGGCTGAGATTAGAGATGCAAATTTGCCCCGAACGGAGCCCGATGCTAGGAGCTCTTCACAGGGATGGGTTGGAGGTTTCAAAAGGAGGATGATGACCTGAGCTGTGCATGGGGCTTCCCGAATATCTTCCCATACATCTCTCTTGCTATGAATCATGATGCCTGACTTCCGAAAGTAGCTCAAACAATTTCCGGTCACGAAAATGTGATCTAAATTAAATGTCTGAGCCCTGACTGCTGGGGTCCAATGCAAAACCGTAGAATATATTTGAAAATCACGTAAGAGGCTAGCCAACAGTAGCAGACTCTGATACCTCCATGTTAGATGTTTTGGTGATCCTGCTCTGATGCAGAGTGCAAGAGAGGGATGGGCGAATAAAAAGGTTCACAAACACTTCGAAGAAGTGGGCGGTCCAACAGATAGCATCTCATCCGGGAGATGTTTTGCAGAAGCGTGTAATTGTTTGGTCACTCTATTGGTGTCCGTTAGGTTTGGAAATAATTAAGAAACATATCATGATATTATACCCAGAAAACATATTCCAACATTACGATCTGATGTTCTCTGTTACTGGTCGAAGAGTCAGCACACACCGTTAGCACAATGCAAACTGAGCCAAACTTGTAGCACAATCTGAAATTAGTTGCTCTAGCAAAAATACAATACACACAAAATAAAGAAAATTTTGCCATAGAAATAAAAAGAAGTAAAAAACAAAAAGAACAGAAGTGGAATGCGTCATGCAGACACACAAATGCAATGGAGTGAACAGACATGTCAGCACAGGCAGTCACATTGGAGGCACTGATTTTAAGCCGGTCTCCTCAGCAAGCCGGACTAGATGCAGACCGTTACAAGTTACCGACGCCATTTTTCACGCTAAATGAGCGGAAACAGCGGATGCTGCTTCTTCCGGCGCCGCCCTGCAGCCACGCCCACCAAAGTCGAGGCAGAGGACCGGAGAATACGGAGCAGAGAGGCTTAGGAAAAGATACAGCCAGAGGTAGACTGCACGCGCGGAAGAGAAGAGACGCTGCATGCTTAATGCTAATGGCTAGCGACTAGTGGAATGATACAGATAATGAATAGAAAAGTGTGGTTCTAACAAATACAGATGTTTTGTGGTAATTTTCTTACCGACAGGCACTGTGCGAATTACTAGATAAAAGTCGACTAAACATATGCCGACCACGACTGTGACAAGTAGTTTTTTCAATGTATTTTCTGTAAGTTCTCACGGTGGAAAAAATGCATCGCTACGGTCCCGTAGTTTCAGTACTGAGCAAACAACAGCTGAAACAATACGTGAGGTGAAATGACGACAGGAAGGGTATCCAGTGCAGCACCAAACTTCACGAATTTATTTGAGAAGAAACGTTGCAAATAGTGCTATATCAGGTTTCATAAAAGCAGCCCCACAACATGCAACAGGTCTGTAGGCAACACCTCAAAACCACGTGTGACATATCTTTTGTGCAGCACCTCGAAACCATGTGTAACAGATGTGTAGGCGACACCTCAAAACCATGTGTAACAGGGGTGTAGGCGACACCTCGAAACCATGTGTGGCAGGTGTGTAGGCAGCACCTCAAAACCGTCTGTGACAGGTGCAGATCGGACCTCCAGACCATGTGTAGAAGGTCCGAAGACAGTACTTCCAGACTTAGCAAGTCTGAAGGTAACACCTCCAGACCGTGTGTAGCAAGTCAGAAGGTAGCACCTCCAGACCTTGTGAGGTAAGTCTAAAGGTAACACCTCCAAACCGTGTGTAACAAGTCTAAAGGTAACACCTCCAGACCATGTGTAGCAAGTCAGAAGGTAACACCTCTAGACCGTGTGTACAAGCCTGAAGACAACACCTTTAGTTGTGTACCAAGTCTGTAGGTAACACTCCAGTGTGTGGCTCAAGTCTGAAGGTGACATCTCCATGCTGTGTGTAGCAAGCTGAAGGTAACACCCCAGACTTGAGCAGCGGGTCAGAAGGCAGCACCTCCAGACCTGGTGTAAAAGGTCTGAAGACAGTACCTCCAGACTGTGCACAGCAAGTCTGAAAGTAGCACCCAGACCGTGTAACAAGTGAAGGTAACACCTCTAGACTGGTGTAACAAGTCTGAAGGTAAGACATCTAGACCGTGTGTAACAAGTCTGAAGATAGACAACACCTCTAGATCGTGTATAACAAGTCTGAAGGTAGCACCTCCAGACCTTGTGTAGAAAGTCTGAAGGCAGTACCTCCAGACCATGTGCACAGCAAGTCTGAAGGTAGCACCTCTAGACCGTGTGTAACAGGGTCGTCCGTTCCGGACAGCCAACTCCGGACGACACTGATTCAGGATGTGGTCAGCGCCGGTGAAGTCTCACAGCGCCGGAGTCGGCGGCTGCCGTCAGGGCCCACGGCGCTGGCGAGCCTTCTGATGTGGTAATCACTCAGTGGACTGGGAAGGGCTCGCTCAGTGGTGGAGGGTTTGGGCTTATGTGAGAGGACCAGGGAGGTCAGCTGTTGGAAGCATGCGAATCATTATATTTTTCCTTGTTAAAGCTACCAGTGGAATATTTCTAAATTTCCCCAGATTTCATTTATGGCGCTGGCATAGATATGCAAATATAAGGCTCTAAAATGAAACCACAAATTACATAAGGGATATATTACTGATAAGTGATGCATACCTCAAGACAGGTAAATTTGGGGATAATTTCTTCAAAATATTATAACGAATAATTCAGTGCAATCACGAACAAAATAATCTGATTATAATGAACAAAAAACGAACAATTTCATCAAACTAGCAACGTAAATTCTTGTATGCAAACATAAATCTTGAGTTTATTAACAGTTCTCCCAGTACCAATCAACGCCGGCTCTTCTCGAGGTTCCGGTGCCAGCGCGCCATCAAGGCCATTCAGTGAATGGCTAAAGGTCGAAAGGTCAGCACGTGAAGCTCCGACGGGGTCGGAGGCCGACCGGTTCCTGGTTTTTACTTCAGACTTATGTGCATGTGAAACCGACAGTAGACGCCGCGAGGGTTTCCATGGCAACCATGTCAAGTCTTAACGAAGAGGCACTGGAGGTCTTCTTTTTCCACTCTGATTTTTTAAGGGAGAGGGCTGAGAGGGAAAACCGACACAGCAAATAATATGTAAATTAAACACTTCCGGGTGGCTTTGGCCTTGTGAATACGAATTGAAGATTAGGTGGCACTGAGTCCAGTACAATGAAGCTCCTGGCACCAAGCCCAAGGCAGAATAATGCGGTTGGTCCTAGTTTAGTAGAAAGCAGACAGCGCTCACCTTTACGGTATGAACAGAGTAAGCATTTAAAAAGGGATGGAACAGTAGTCATTGTTCATAGTCAATTATATGTGCAAACGAGGCAGCCATCAAAACTGCAAACAATCACAACAGGACATATACAAACTCAGTCTCATCGCAGTTTCCACGACCTCCGACAAGAGGTCCTGAACGCTGGACCTTGAAACTCCCAATGGCTCAAGAATCGATCCCTTGGCTTTGAACGACCGAAGGACGGCGGGGGTAGCGTGACAAAGACACTCGATTACTTCGTCAACACCAGCCCTGTTATTGACCGCGTCGCCAAACATCACACCTCAATACCAGAGGCGCGCCCAGCGGGGGTTGCAAAACAGTAAACCGCACGATAAAGTTCACATAACTTCGGGGAAATTCCGGATCAGTTGTGTCATACCAACGCTCGCGCTACCACATTACCCCTCGGGTCAGGCTGTCTGGTGACGCCTCTGCAGCCGCCCGCGTTCCAGCGGAAACTTTCTAAACGGGAGGATCAATGTCTGACGAGGCGCGGAGTAACCGGACCGGCCTGGTTGGAGAGGTGTGAGATGGCAGAGCCACTGGCATTGTGAATACTCTTGAGTGCCTGGCGAAGTTTGCACGTTTCTTGCAGATTTTCCAGTGGTGGCAGCGATACGAGGGCCGGTATTGTAGCGTCGAAATCGATGGAGTATCCACTTACATTATGCTAACTTTTTGTGTTATCCACTCACCAACTGCCAGGGGTATATGGCACCGAAAACTATTTCCCTGTTGGAAGGGTTTCTCGGGAGCTAGGTTGTTCCTTACTCAGGGAAACCCCGTTACATCCATCGCGTAATCAATGAAATCAGAGACGCCGACTTAACAATATTTCACCACGTGTTCCTACCAGCTATTTTGGTGAGGGAGATAGAGAAACAAAGATGTGTACACCGTAATAGCCGTGTAGCAGCGAAACATAATCTAACAATCGATGTTTCAAGCATGTACTTCAACTGCCATTGGATGAATAACCCAGGGTCGAAAACTACATTTTGACATTCTAAGTGGTGACAGTCCAAGGTGGCAAAGTGACAACAATTAGCCGTAATATTTCCTCCAGACCAGTAACGGAGCAAATCGGAAATTGGCACCTGTAATTTGACCTCACAATGCTTTTCAACAATAGGATTATCCAGGAGTATCCATTGGTATCCTACTAACACAAAACGTGTCACATTTTTCAGCCTGGGCTGGTGACACATTTAGTGAGAATTCAATGGTGACACACTGAACACTTTTGGCCCCGAATAACCACAGTCGCGATTCGAGAAGTAAACAAATATAAACCAAATGAAAACAACTTCCTACTTTTTGACCGCATATCTCCAAGACAGAATGTGTTCTTCTAGAGTCTGACACGGATCAAAACAGACCACGCGTGGCTGCCATTGACTATCACCGATGCGAAACATTCGTGATCGCATACTTCACGGAGCGTGCCCAGGTAGAATATCCCCGGGGGCTATCACAACTTCTCACATCCGCGGACAGATACAGGCTCAGCAGCCACGAGTGAAGGCCGTGAATACTCCACGCGTACCACTGATTAGATCTATGGGTCAATCTCAAGAACAGTATGTCACCCAAACTGCCCAATATAGTTTCCTACTCGAGGTGCCTCTGGAAAAGCTTACCGCCTTCCTGAATTGTACGGTTAAGGAAAAACTGTTCATGACCGGGGTTAATGCCTCAGCTCAAACATTACACCGTAGTACGCAGGAGGGCAGAAGAGACTAAGTCAGACACTTCAGGCTCGTTAGCATACCCATCACGACCCCAAAACTGAGGAATATTTACCCCGGGGCCATGCAGAACTGAAGGGTCACTAAAGAAAATGCTGGGCTATTGACCTGGATGTAAGCCGCACTTTTACGGAAACAGGGTCGGGGTGGATCGGCACCGGAGGGCATTTCTCGCTGCGCCGATCTCTTCTGCTGCTCAAACTGGTAATAACCGGTTTTTAGCGAACGACCTTGTGATTTATCGGAAGCCCAAGGGGCCTGTGCGTTCTCCCAGGCGCAGCGGTTGAGAACACCCACTGGATAATTTGGTGGGAGAGAGAGAGAGAAAGTGAATGGAAATCATAGTGGTCTAGTCTCGTTCTTTTTCTTTCAAATGCCCTCACTTAGAGGCTGGCCATTAGCTGATTCATAGGCTCTATCTTCCTCAGATATAAATTCTCTGGTCGCAAATAATTATTCACTTTCTGGCTATAAGGCAATGTAAATCTCACTTTACGTCGCACATTTCTGTTTTGCAAAAGCGACAAAACATTAGTTCCTGAGAACAACCTATGAACCCAAAGTGCTCCCCTGGATGATATTCTGGATGATTATAGATAGAGATTATTCACCAATGATGCCTAAATGCAGATTTATTGCTCGCAATGTCGCCAAAATTTGGCGCATCAGCAGTATGTACGGTACCGAAAATGGGATTACATTACCGTCAGCAGAATAAAGGCCCAGACTCAGCAACCAGATGCAGTAATGATAGCCTGGTTACCTTTCTAATTCTGTGTGTGACATTTTCAGAGAACCAGTGAGACCTCCCACTGCTGGGTGGTTTTCTCCAACGAAGTCATCCGAGCCCATTTGCCGCAGCCATTTGGCGACAGTGGTTAAAGGTCATCCGTTAGCGAGTCATGACACCAGCATGAGAGAGTTGTTCCCGACTCCCTATTACTGCAGTGGCCATACAACTTTCTGCACGGAAACTGGACCCAAAATTTCACAAGACAACAGAAACTGTCATCGGATGGATGCTTTCTAGAAATGTCTACCTTGTAGTTTTTGCCATAAGCGACTATGTTACAAGCCCACAATTACAACACGTGCAAGTCTAAGACCTGTCTTCTTCAGAATCGCATGCGTTGGAAGCCCGCGTTGATTCTCCAGCTGACGTTTTCAAACAATCCGCACGGCATTCTCATCCATCACACAATACTTATCATCTCCAAAGTCCACAGGCACCGTTAGAAACATCCTCGCCGGTGGTGACTCACAACCCGTTCGCCTCCGTGCCGTAATGGAGACAGTCTCTGGTTGGGCAGCTGGACTGGCCCTCACGCCGGAAGGCGAGGCGTGAGGGTGGTGATTGGACCACAGGATGCTGGACAGCCTTGGTACTACCCTGCAGCTACCACCGGCCCCCGCCCCCTCTCCTGAGCGGGGAGCTCCAACTCTCTGATCCCCACGCGGTGATGTCTCCGAGAGACACCGGCTGTACTGAAAAGCCGAGCTATGGTCTGGATGACAGAGACCTGCCATTAAGGAGGATATTGGTCGGCGGTGTATGAGTCATATGATGTCGGCATCCGCCTGTGGAACTGACATTCATCATGGAATTATTGAAACATAAATGCTGAAAGCTTCTTGAAGGTAGCCCGTAATGGCCCCCTGGTAGCCGTGCAGGGATACGAAAATGCTAAACTCGCAGCAGATAGCTTTTCTGACACTATTCCTCGATGAAAGTGAACAACTTTCACATCTAAGCCAGATCCTTCATCAAGCCAGGGATAACCTTGCACCAGTTGTTAATTCGCCTACAGATTCGTGACGTCACCTGCAGAATTCTGACGTCACATGTGAGAACTCCGAACCGGCTTGTTACTAATCAAGCCCACCGGCCAACTCAGCAGTATTGCTCACAAGCTAACGGTATACGAATATTCAAGGGAACATTGAAAATATTACTCACCGATCCATATGCGATCACGATTGTCACTTCTAGGTGAGTGCCTACTCTGTTACACTAGCCTCCGGCGACACGCTCTTTGACTACGCACCCTGAAGCTATTGTTAGGCATACCTAGAAAATTATTGTTGACTCGTGGTCGAGCATTCTCGCCAGTTTTAATTCCAACTTCGTACGTTTGTTTTATGTATGGATACAAGTACAACCACCAAGTGCTTGATAAATACTTTAGGTTGTAAAATCAGACTTGGCCAGACGTGACAAAATCAGACGTTTTGTAAAAAGCTCACTGGGAGGGTTCTGTGTGATTTAGAGGCCTGATTCCGAGACCGATAAATTCTACTAAAAATGATCTGTCATGGTATCTTTCAAGGTCTAGCCACGGTCCTCAAATGATTTGATATATTTTCTTCTAATGTCCGAACATCCGCTAGCTGGACCAGCAGGAAAACCTTCAAATCGCAAAAGGATAGACAAGGATAGACATAGCCTTTTCAATCTGAAGCAGTTCTAGCGGCGCATTTCAACTCTTTCATGTCAGCGCTGTAAGACAGATGATTATAAAAATATCAGCTGAAAGGGCATTCGCGTGAATTGTCTCACCCGATGCCTGGGCACACCTCAGTTAGAACAGAGCTACGCCTCTGATAACGGGGGGACAGTCGGACTTTTATAATTAGCGATGCGCATAAATTAAAGAGCCTCAGTAAGCGTGATTCTTTAGGAGATGGTTCCAAGGTTAGTCTTCCACAGTCTCATCGATACTGTCACACTGGTTGAGTTTCGGGAATGAGGAAAACCAGAGCACATTAATGAAGAGAAAACTATCAGATTTCCAATACGATAGTGACACATGTGGAGTCAAGGCCCAGATGAAAATCAATTGTACATCCGATCAGGTTAAATATGGTCTGCTCAGACGCAATTGTGCTGAAAATGATTGAAAATATTATATTCCATAAAATCGACTATAATGCTTTTCTCGTTCTTTGCAAGTTCAATGTCGGACTGAAATGTACAGCCAAGTCTAAATAATGATTTAAATGACTTCTAACACGACTGGACAAGAAATATTTCGGATCAAAATTGGAAATAGCTCAATGGTTCTTTTCACGCTTTTAATTTGAGAATCAGCCACCATACCTAGTAGTCATTCCACGGAAACTCGAATAAAACTTGATAGTTATAGGTAGATAGCTGAACAAGAAAATAGTTCAGCTGACCTATGAATATAAAAATAACAATCTTCGGGCAAGTTCGGTAGGTTGAAATTATTGGGAAATTGAGGTGGCTGGTGGGCGCTGAAAATCCTCTGTGCTTCAAAGCAGTAAAAAGAAACGGCAGCACGGCAGATGCGATCTTAAACGTACCTCACCCTGTCCCAGACGCGAAGGCAATAAAAACATGGCCATATCAGCTGGCAAATGCATTGTGACATAAAGGTAATCCAATCTCCACACGTGTCATATGAAAGGAGACTGCAGCGCCACGGCCATTCTGGAGACTGCACCGCAGCACATACACTAGCACTGCCCCACTGAAGGGAGAGCTTACAGCACCAACACGGGAGGGTTTACAGCGACTGCATGGCGACACATAGCAATAACCCCCAGGAGGCTGCAGCGGCTCACAGAGGCATAACACCACCGTAAGCCTACAATGATATACTGAGCACTACCACTACTGCTGTCACAGGCCCGAGAAGCGATAAAGTTACTGGAGGTTGGGCGGCGAGAGCTGCAGTGGCGTGAGCAGGTGGGTCGGTTGAGACGCTGGGCTAAGTTTAAACGTAGGTCGGGAACGGTGAGGGGTAAGCGGGGCGGCGTCCTGCTTGGACGTTAACGCTTTAAATCAACCTCATTGTGGAGTTGGTCAGGTGGTGGGTCGGTCTGAAAGTCCATGATGACTTATGAACTGACAACAGTCAGAACAACAATATAAAAATAGACAAAACTGGCGAGGAAATAGCCTACAGGGATTCTAACTCGGCCTTCAACATGCTCCTGGAGGCCTTAAGACTGGATCAACCATGACCGATATGTCTGGACGACCCCATGTGGTTGGCATGTGTTTCCATCTAGATCACAACAACCATGCACTGCCCGGTCAATCGCCGCGAATGAGTTCTCCGTTCAATCCCATTCAGTGCCAGCGGCAGATCTAGACTGGCGTTTAGGAGGGGGAGGGGGCAGACAAAGTCTAAAATCACGAAAAAGCAGTGTTGGAAGAAAATTGGCGACAAATGAAAAAATTGGGGCAAATATTTTGTTTTCATCCCCCTCCCTCCCTTCCCTGGATCCGCCATTCCTCCGGGCGCCGCGTTGCGGTGATTCTCTTGCACGTGACACCGGCGCAAGTGCAGTGGAGCGCGAACTGAAAGAAGACAATACCGGGTCACACCATGACCCGGCTATGGAGGCTAAAAGGATGCTGCGGCCGGCGGCGCCACTTTCGCCGCCACGCGCAGCTGATGAGATGCTGCCGCCACGCAGCGGATGAATACTTTGATGGTTGATGGCTTTGCAGCGGCGAGCTACAGGTCGCCAAAGCAAGTAGTTTTCAACTAAAATGTCTGAAAAATGTTTGGTACTTACCAAGTTGAGTGAGCGTTCGACACTCGTTGAAACAGGGAGAATTTGAACTATTCAAAACAGTGTTACGGTTATCATAGCTGCGTCAGTTTCTTTTAATGAATGGAATTAGTGGTGAATTTTTAATGACAAACCAATTTTCAGGTCACAAAGGCCAAGTGTTTACAATTGTTTCAAATCTGTTCAAGCAGTCAGATAATATGTATTTGAGACGAATTCCATCACAACATTTAACTGCCTGCAAAGACAGGTTAGTATATAAATGTGAAAACACTGTGGAATTCGAAAGACGTGGATATATTGTAATGACGAGGAATCCCTTATACCAACGAAGTGACTGCGGAGCCGAGTTCAAGGTTGAAACAAATTATGCAGACCTATCTATGTGAGAGATCGGATTTCTCACTTACGAATGAAAGAGAAAACCCAAAATACACAGGATGGTGAGGTGAAGCTACTTTAGCAGTCAAAGTTAACATAACTCTATCAGATCATACCATATGATGCATGACATATATAGAATCTTTCAATTTGTCCCCGGAAAAATGAGGATAACCCTACTGAGTGAAAGGTTTGCGGAAACGAATAACGAGGGAACGTATTTTTTAAGAAACTCACAAAGTAAGGAAATTATCATCAGCGCAAATATTACAGATGTTCAGTACTTTTGGTATATTTATTCACAATGAATACTCTAGATTGCATAATACCACCAATGAATACTCTTGATTATATGCTAGTAATTTTAGTTGTCTTCTTGCTTGTAGTTATTTGACCTACTGCCTCGAATCCGGGATGTAAAATTTAGTAAAATAAAGTGACTATATACAAGGCACAGCCCTTCATCAAATTCATCAAATTAGTATAATAGACGATGGAAAGAATCATTGGTCATCACATGAGTACCAGCCTGGGTTTCAAGGACACATGCCAAAAAAACATCTTAACGACTAATAATCAATCCCAAAGCTACAGCACCGTAAAACCAATCAACTTTTTTAACACCATATATTGTATAATAAAAACAATCAATACCCAAGAACAATGAATACCAAAGATTACGCAAAGTCCTATATGATAATGCAAAATATGTAACGATCATCACTTAGTGACTGATGATAAGCAAGCATAACAACCACAAAATGCGGCTCTGACATTATCAGCCATGATGTTGAGTTGAACAGTAGGAGGTATTGCCACAGTGGCTGCTGGACGAGCTGCTTCTGCGTCTTCATGCGTTATGCAAACGTTATCAGCCAGGGCAGCGTTCTTAGAAAGTCTTGCGTAAGGGAATCCCATTCACGGCCCTGCAGCAAAGCCTGCAGCTTGCATTGGGGAGGTGGGCTGGCAACAGTGCAAGAACTAGTCACGACAGATATGTCGTTTGAATTGAAAATAGTATGTTTACGTGCATTGGTGAGCCTCTTACACGCTATCTGTCACCGGGGTCCGGGAAATAAGCATGAGGCAGGGAAGACACTATTGAATATCCACTGATATTCGTCTCAGACGAGAGCAAGGCCATTGTGAAAGTGGCGATGGAACATTGGGTTTGTAGATCTCTTCTGAAATGTTTTAAAATCACCGTAACAATTGTTTTCGAAGGAGAGGTGAAAAACCCCAACCCCTTTCAAGCTCGTAGTTAACAAGCATAAGTTTGAAAGAATATCGCGACAAAAAGGGTGTATCAAAAAAATCTGAATACGTAATTCTCAAATATATCATCACGGGATGTCCTCAGACCCCAATTATGATGATTAGGAACGGTGCTGATTAGGTATTAGGATATATGATTATGATGATCTGGTGCTCAAGTCCGGCGGAGCCTCTGAATAGCAACGCCGTATAATCTTGGCATTTGGTGCTTCGTTAAACCACAACAATGGTAATTAAAATTTCTCTGTTCTGGACTGTGCAATACCATATGATTTGAACAATACTTATGCAACAGACTAAAAACGGTAGGGACTGACCCGAGTTTGGGCAAACCCGGCCTCCTCCGGGGGGTGGTGGGAGCGATTTTTGCTCTACAACCTAGTGAACACCTTTTAATTTCCGCGTTGGGGAAGCAAAAGATAATTGCCCCCTTCAGCGCTTTGGGGGCATGGCCGGAATGCCCCCTCCCCTGCGTCCGCAAACGGGTAGGGATTCCACTTAATGGCGGAGCCCTAGCGGAACAGTCGTGTCCGTGCTCTCTCTGTCACACGCCCCATCGTATTAGACGGTAGGACTTTCCAAATTTCTTGGTCCCGGCAGAACAGAGGACTGCTCCGGTGACACGCGGCGAGGCCGTGCCCTCGGGGCGCGCCACCAGACCGGTGGATCTATTTAAAGACCAATCAAGCCCGTGCTCCCAAGAAAAAGATCGCTGGATGGTCAGTGCAACTCCCATGTAAATGCGAGCACTGCCCAGTTAGCTGCTATCTCCTGGGTAGGAGGTGGTCAAAGAAAAGACTGCCAGAGGTCAGATTTGATTCAGGTACCTCCCACATACAATAGTGGCACAAAATTTAACTTTGCGATCGCGGCACTATCCGAATATGAACTACCATTGAGTGATCTCCAAGTCTAATGAAAAGTGCAATCGCCAACAGAAGAGTTGAGTTGAAGAGTTGAGAAGAGTCAAGTCCTCATACAGGGGAAGTGTTCGAGGCCTTTTTTATACAGTCGAGCTTCTCCAAGGCCCATGAGTTTGTCACCCCGAAATAAAAATGCATGAACAAGGCTAATCTAACGACTATCCAGCAGTGATAACGTCCTAAACAGTGCGACGATTTAAAACCATCGATAACCTTTCCCCGAAGCTCCACCTAATCAGTAGTCGCTTTAGCAGTTTCTTTCGCCAAAGCGACCTCTCCTAATCGGCTAGCTCCGCCAACTCGCAGTCTGGTCGAATCCCATCGGTCACGTGCCAATTGCGACGGAGCCGCTTTCTTTTTCCGACGCTCGCACGTCGTCTGGGTCTCCGATGGACCACACCCCACGTGACGGAGCGACCGCGAGTCCAAGTGGCACGGCCCAGCACACACGACCCGAGTAGCGACGGAGACGGTGACATGACCAGGATCTTTTGTTTCGGAGGGAGGAGCCATCAGCGACGGTTTATGTGCAGAAAGCCAGAAGCGAACATGAATATGAAATATTCATGTTAATATTATATAATATAAAAATAGCATATATATATATATATATATATATATATATATATATATATATATATATATATATATACATATCATCATATAATGTACAAAACATTCATGAATACGACCATGAAATAGTTCATGAAAGATGAGCTAAATGTTTCCATAATACTTCAGACAAAAATGGCACTCTTCCAAAATACTTCCTGCTTAGTAATAATTCATTGGTGACGCAAAACAACATTTGAAAATCCAATGCGATTCCATTCCAGTACGCATAAACTCATCACATTTAATTTCTAAGCTGTCAAAACGAAAACAGCGATTCGAAAGTGTTATTTCATGCATATAAGAGTCCCGAAACAAGAATGATTACCCTGACCGAAGCTTAGTAATCACAGCGATGTAGACTAGAAAACGTGTGAAGTAGGGCGGGATTGTGTTCTTGTGAATATATCCAAGGAAGATCCAGTCGTACCCGATATTCATTCAGAAAAATTTGCAAACATTTACAAACAAAAAACGTTACTTTTACCTCCTTTTCACTTACTCGATGCTAATTACAGGAAAAATTACAAGAAACTCTAAAACAGCCCACAGCAATTCCGGAACGAAAATTTCCAATTTAGCACCCCGCTACCCTAACACTAGACATAACTCATCACCAGTTGCCAAAACGGACGTGTTAACTTTGCTGTCCGTCTCCGTGGAGCCACCGAACTGACTCATAGCACCAAGGTCAATCCTACTAGTTCACTGGGCAGACTACACAGGCGGTGTATCCGGTTTGCGACTCGTCGTCGCGACACTAGTGCCAAATATCCTGGATTTGCCACAATGCTGGGACACATGATTCAGACAAACTCCAAGTGCGCCGACAAAAATCATGTGTTCTAGGATATGAAGATGTGGTATGTCGTTATAGATGTGGGAATAGTGCTTTAGCCTTTTAAAAAGGGAGAGTAATATCACACCCTCTTCGATGTAATGAGTCCTTTACCGGATTTGTCCCTTTTATAATCACAACAAATTTTGTTTTGTTTAGGGGGTGACATGAATAGATTTAAGTCCAGACATTGCATTTCTAATCAATGTCTAGTTCATTCCGTAAAAACGCCAGCATTGACGCTATCTTTTACGTCAACGATTTCGAGATATCCAAATAGAGACGAACTCCATTAAAATAATCATACTCACTGTTTTTGGCTCTTTAGAGCTCTTCTAAACGATGTAGGACACAGATCAAACCCGTGTAGAATGTCATCTAGCAAAGTACCTGACCTACCTTGGGTATCCTCATCCCGTGTGTGGGCGGCGGCGGTGGGTGGGGTAACAGTGTGTGCAGCAGCGTCTTCTGAGCTCACCACAGAGTGAACCAGCCCCCGTCTCTGCGGTCCTCTTCCGCAGCTGTCCGCAACAGCGCAGCACTGCTGAACACCAGACACAACCACCGCGCTGCCCGCCACGAGAGGGACTGGTATATCGAAGGCGCCCGACACCAGGCAACTTTCACCGTCGCCGCCGCCGCAGCGCGAGCTACCCCCTCCCCCTCCTCTACCCGCAGCGCGACCCCACTCCCGTGGAGAGGGGAGATGTTGAGAAAGGCTCCACCCCCCACTGCAAGAGGTACGGGGCAGGACGATGGGGAATGGTTCACAGCGGACTTGGATGGTTTGGTTGGCAGTTTTCAGCGCTGTCGTGGAGTGTACAAAAATATCCGAGCACGTTGATGGAGAGAGAATGAGACACGGTGTAAAAGTGGGCGTGCGAAAGTGTTCCTCAATGACTTAGGACATGGCTGTTATATAACACAAGGATGTGGGGATCAGGGGCTTGCAGCAAATGAAAGGAAATACGAGTATCCTATGCGTTAGCAAAACAAAGCAACAATATGATGATGGAGAGTTTTAATTTTTTTTTTTCTCTTTTTTTCCTCTCCCCCCCCTAAAGCTTACCCATTAAACTGTTCTCATATGCTAAGAAATCCTAGAAGAGACACTTTGCACCAGTAAGGACACAGGCAGCCTTAGTCACGGCTCCGATAAGTGTGTAGTGTGATCCCTCAGTCTGGAAAGTTCTAGCACTTCCCACGATACGACAGAATGTTGAGAGAACAATCCCCTTGCGTAGGGATAGTGGCTTAGTGGATGGCATCAAAGTCTCCTGAGCCAAAGGTCCCGGGTTCAAGTCCCGGTAGAGGCTCTGAGTTAGTTGATATGATCCACCTAATATCTCCCAGCAGGGCGAGAGATGGCGGTGCCGTAAAACCTCAGCAGTTTGTGTGTCGTTAACCCTCAACAGTTATAATGATCAATCCGCTGCGTTCTATATAGGATTCAGAACTGGGGAGAAAAGCTCCCAAAGACAGGATGTAAAGCCACCTAAGTACAGAGGATTCCATTTTCGAGCGGGTGTGCAAGATTTTTGAGAGGGAGGCACCTTCCTCCCCAGGGGAGTCTTCGGCTTCCAAGGGGCGTCTACTAAGGTTATCCAGAGGAGGCGCCTTTCCTCTCCTAGGGAGCGCCTATTTGCTCTCCATGGGGCGACTTTGATGTCAGGAGGCGTAATTCATATGTGAAAGTGGCTCTATTTCACACAAAGGGTCCTACCTATTCAGTTAGGCAGTGTTAAGGCACGATTTTCTCTAGACTGGTCGGAGGCACCGCCCAAATCCGGGGGAGGGGGGGGGCGCCACCCAAAAAATCTCTGGATCAAGCAAAAACCGAGCGTGGAAAATACACTTTGCACACCCTAATCTTTTTCAAGGTGCGAAACTGTACACCCTGCCTCCCGGAATTCGATGTCCCTAAAGCCAACAACCTCTTCTACGAGCTTCTAAAACGGAAAATAAGGATGCCAGTGGTTTTTCAACCTCACTCTGATCAGAGCCGACTCACTCCAGGAGCAAACAATTACACTTGGGGCAACTAATTCTGGTGCCATTATACACTTGACTCGATTGCCCTGTATTATTCAGGAAAGCTAAAACGGCGTTAAAAGTTTAAACAAAAATTAACGAAGCATTTTTGTCAGAGGACATAGGTCAGCATAGGTAATAGGTCATAGGCTTACAAAAACAGTGGTTTGCCCTCTTAGTTTACGCAGTGGAGCAGAGCAAATATTTATGCATTTGTTTATGAAACGAATATATATAAACCTATAGTCATAATCCATAAGGTAAGGTACGCATGGTCATATAGATACTAAATAAAGCTGCAACATGGCTTATAATAGGAAGTTTAAATAGTTACGACGACCTAGAGGCCAGATGGTCAACAACTGGTCAAGATTGGGCAAGAATACAGTTGAGCATTTTCAGTTTTATATTCCCGTATTTACCAAAAGAGCCCTTTCTATTTTCTCCGTAGACTTATAATGGGGTGACCAAATTACCCCACCTAGGTTAACAATATCAAAATACAAGATAGCAGATTATAGACCTAATGGCCGCATCATATTGAAAAGTTTCAAACATCGGTGGGCGTGCTAGGCGCCGCTTAAACTCGTAATTTAGGTTTGAGGTCGGGTCGCTGACAATAGCTCACACAACCGGCCTAAAAATTGTGAGATGCGCAAATGATCAGGATAAAGGACTGATTTCTTGTTCTGCGTCACTTCGTTTTTGCCTTATCCGGGGAAAACCAAGAGGGGGAATTGCCCCAGCGGGGTGCGTGTTAGGTGATGGCAAGAGCCCCTATTTCGGGGCTGAGACCGGGAAACCTTCTGATTAAAACCGGGGGTTCAGGTACATACCTGCACACTCCCCCTCCTTGATCACACACAGTTATTCCCCATGTTTATGCCTCTGAGACCCTCCTTCTAATTATAAGGGCAATACAAATGAGACAAAGAAGAAATATAACGATGGAAACAGTAGGTCTAATTGCGAGTCCACGTGTGGCATTGAACCAGGAACAGCACATTTCAAAACTCGACTAAGATCGGCACTGGCACCAGACACGTTTTGGCGAGAACAGTTTGTATTTCTATTGTAATGAATGCGGCGAGTTCATCAACTAAATCTAACTCATCAACTGATTGCTAATGACCTGTTTTTAGCATTTTTACGTTTTTGTTTCAGTCGTTTTGTTTGTTTTCCTGCCTGTATTTTATCCGTGTGTGGTAGATTATGACTGAGTATGGAACGTCATAGATGCGTATGTCTTTTAGTTGTCTGCTCCATTTCAAGTCTTGGCCTGAAAGATTGAACACCCCTATCTCACGTGTGGACTCTTCCAATAATTTGATCACCGCGGTACTCACAAAAGTGAGGTTCTGTCTCGATCCCAGCCAATCGAGCAGCTATCTTGGTTTCTGTCCGGGAAGGATTCTGGTAAGACATGCCGGTAACTACAACTCCAACCATTAGGAATAAATCAGTGAAGGCTAGGTTAGGCAGTGATAGCAAGACATACAGAAAAAAACTGAAGAGCCGGTATATACCCCTTATAGTTGCATATGTTGAATAGTGCCAACTAAAAGTTGCACCTCTGCAAAGGTGGCGTCACAATGGGATATGGTGGAAACATGTGGATGAGAGGACAAGACAGGCAGCAAGAGCAAATACAAAACTAGCCGATGTATTTTATTGTTTATATGGTATGATCTAAAAATAATAACGTGTTTGGCTGGAAAAAATGCCGTTACAGTAAAATAAATTGCATGATGTTTCTAGGTTGGCATCACTCACTCATGTGGAGTTGCTAAGAATATCCATCAGATCAATATTCCGATAGATTCGAGGGCTGTGTTCGAACTAAGGGATGAATAAAACAGGAGAAGTACCAACGTGTAGCTCTTTAACCTCCAATGCCAGATTTTTATCGAGTTCAGCGGAAGTAACCATACAGTCGATAATTTCCGCAGCGTTACACCGTGGAGCAGGTTATAAACTATGTGAAGTGATTTGGCCTGTCGTCTCCAATCTTTGAGAATGTTTCAAAAATATTGCACATACCCGAAGATTCTGATGAAGGGCCAAGTCCGAATATCCAAGCAATCCGAATTTGCTTAATTTTACATCCAGGAGAAAGCCTAAATAGTATATTATCAATGAAGTAGCCTTATATATTGAAGTCACAGAAATGACATTGAATTATGGAAAAAACACAAAAATGCGAAGATGGTATTACATAGATTCGTCCAGCGGTTTCCTGTCTGAGCTAAAGCGACGAGCGTAGAGGCTCAGAAAACTCCACCCTGAATAATACGGTGGGTTAAATGCGAAATGGCTACACTTAGCCGTGATCAGCTGCACTGAACACTGCGCTCACGAAATGGGGGTATTCTCGTATTCTTACTGTCAGCGAGCATTAGCATATGATTTATGTCATGATTCTAGCGGCACGAGTACTGGCACCACACCTACGAGAGGCGTCATGCTCAAACAGTTTCTGCAATAAAGCCGAATATTTCACATCTCTAAGGCTTTAGATAGGTGCTGTGATAGTGGCAATTCAGTACCAGAGAGTTATAAGTTGAGTAATCACGAAACCTTGGCTCGTAGTTAACGACAGTGGTTGCCCCCACAGTGGCCCCTGTAGTTAGCAATATAGTTATTAATGGAAGAGTTCTGGGCTTACAAATTGGTCAAACACCTTGGCTATAGTTATAAAAGTGCCTTTGAATCGACAACAGGATTATTCTCGGAGATTTTACGCGATACAATTTCTATGGAAACATGGATCTGTATGGAGCAGATCATGTGAAACTGGTAGGTACTCAGATGTCAATCATAACGCACATGAACATGTGATAATTTCTGTCTATCAAGCGTCTGGCTGGATTCTCTCCTGAAAAGGCTTCAAAACTTTAAGTACGAATCGCCGATGTTCTCTAATTTGGTAAACACGTTACAAAGGCTACCATTAATCAAGTCTCACCAACTGTTCCCTTACAAACACGCCAGCACCATACCTTCTTTACGCAAAAACCCCGACAAGGTGATCTATACATTCTCATGGGGCCGCTACCCAGACCGAGCCCAAATACCAATCCAATGTGTAACACCCCGAACGCGGGGCCTCAGGGCTCCATTGCACATACCCCACAAAAGTTACGCACGCGGACTGAGCCAGCGCGCCATTTCTGTGCGCATTTCCCGCCAAAAGTGACCGCCGGGCGCCGCGGGCGGCGAACGTGGCTGACAGGCCCCGGTTCCCACAGATTAGAGCCGCGGCAAGGCTAAATGGCGCCACAGCGATGACTACGGACATCGATGGCTTCACGGCGGCGAAACAACACGAGGTCGGGATGGACCCGTTCCGCTTCCTGCGCTGGCCTGGAGAATTGTTGGGATGCTCACACCATGCGTGATCAATGGCTTGTAGTTGTAGACTTCGCACAGCTTTATGCCAGAGTAAACGACGACTTACAGCCAGGGGACACGGTGGCACTCTATTCCATCGAACATCTTTTTGGTGTTAGCTATTTTCATTGTGCAATAAGACGTTATCGCGATGATGTTTCCAACTTAGAGGCTGTTTACAGACGTAAACAAAATGTTGGGGTTCCCAAACCCACCCTCCCCATTTTTCAGCAATTTCATGCCCCCCTCTTGTCAGCAAAGTTTTCCTCTGCTTCAAAACAATGTGATAAACAATGTGAAACAAAACGTAGAAGTAGAAAATTCACGAAAATTTAATTCAGATTTTACGACGGTTTCTTCCGTTAAGTATTCAGGTACGGACCGGGGGAGAAAGGGTCATTTCCAATCCTCCCCCTATTTAGGCCAATTACTGGAAGACCCATGTCTTCACGATTTTGGTTCCAACAAAAAACAACCTTAAACCCACCCCTTATAAATTGGGAATGCTATAAACTTATAAACCGGACGTGCCCCAAATTACGGCAGACTCAGGCAGGCTGCGATTCAGATCAGTCCTGTATTGGTTCCGGCCCGCTCCAACCACACTATCGCGGCCGGTCGCGAGCAGACCAGGCCAGCACCGATAGCCAGGCAGGCCGCAAAGGCGAGCCAGGCACGGCGCAGGGGCGCGGCGCGTGGCAACACCTATCCACCACATCATCACTACAGCAATGTGACTATTTATGTCTGGGGGCCAAAGAGCTACTAAAAATAATCATGGACACTTACACAGCGCCATCCATAATACCGCGAGTATCAATCAATGAAGCAATTCCAGACCAGCCCATGATTTTCTTACACTGAGAAATACCGTTCAATTATAATTCAAATTAATATTCAATTCTCTTGCTTTGTATCATCACGTAACAGCATCATCCTTCATCATGTAACAAAAATCCCACTAATAGCAAAATTGAGACAAGGAAAAATTGAGCCATTCAAGGAAAAACAATACGTTCTAATGATCTCCTTGCCCCCCCCTTCCCGTCAGCAATCGTCAGCAAAAACCAGACTCCCCTCCCCCGGCACCGAGGTAGCAAATGGCAGACCCGTTTCCTCCTCCCGTCGCTAAGGTCATATTCGAAAAGCCCCTGAAAGGGAACAAGACATCTTGATGCATTTCTAGCCTGTGATGATTTAGGGGTAATATTTATTGAAAATAATGGAAATTGTTTTATTTCTGCCGAAAAATGGCTAATAAGTCTGATGATTCGTTAAATTTAATTTTCCTCTGTAAGAGGTATATAAAAGCTAACAAATTGTGTGACGTGAAATATTCGTAAGATATGGTAATTTGGGCGTGAAAGAATAAAACGTCTGAAACTCTTGACTGGGCTCCCACCCTGCACTACCTAGTTTCAAATAACCGAACACTAGTGAACTTGGCTCATTTTTAAAAAGGAGTGGAAGAGATGTGCAGGGGACGAGTAGCCCACGCAATGAATATAAGATTGCACACAAACCATAGAAACTGCAAGAACTCTGAAAGAAGCGTCCGTTAGCCTGGCTGGAAAACCGGCATTTCCGAATACCAGCTTCCGGCACAAGCCGAAGCCTAAGACGATATAACAAATCCAGGCTACTGCGTCAGTTGCCAGCTCCGAGCGGTCTGGACTTTTCTGTCACAACCCGGTGGGAACTCTGAGGCCGGCCTGAAGCACTTAGTAGACGAGGACAGCCGGCAGTCAGTGTGTCAGACATTTCCTCATCCGCGCGGTCGGCCGCGCGGTTTTCATTCCAGCCATCAAACCCCGGTGAAAAAATGTATTGTGAATTTGTGGTGAGCACACTTGCGACCGAGCGATAGGTGCCTTCTTGTAAAAGTAGGTCGCCGTTTCATAAGTCGACGCGTAATGGATTGGTCTTGATTCGTGTTCAAATGTTTGCAAGCAAGGGTGGAGGAGCTGAACAGCTTTGAAGGACGTATTGTGACGGGCTGTGGCGTAACATTGGAACTGAGGGCCCTCTACAATGTCAGCTCTCTCGCAGCAAACAAGCTGCGTTCTGTTCGCTTCATGACTGGGCCAAAAGAACGCCCTGCTTTGTCCTCCGCCACCCCGGCTTCGGTGCACAGTGCGCACAGTTCGATGCGAAAGGGATTTTATGGGGCTAAGGTCATTACTTTCAGTCCTGAAGTGCTTTAATAACGAGTTGAAAAGAGTGCCAGTGGTGGAGAAAAATTGGTTTCTAGATAAGAATACCTACAGGCGTATCATTTAATATCAATGCAATGCAACCCACGCCATAGGCGGATCAAGGAATGCCAATCGAGGGGGGTAACTTTCCGGGGGGAGGGGCGCCATCCGGACCAGGGGGCGCCACTTTTGACCGGTAAAATCCTATCGGTGGGCACCGATCATCGCTTTCCTGGCGGGGGGGAAGGGGTGGGAGGGCGTCAGGGCGCGTCATCGACCTTTCAGTGGGCGCCGTGACCATTTCAGGAGGCACCGAGGGGCGATCGGGGGAGGGCACATTCCCCTTTGCCCCCCTCTAGATCCGCGTTTAACCCACGCCGAGAAGAATGATATTCAGCCAGAATCGTCCATGGTTGGCCATATTTGTAACGAAGGAATGAATATTACGGTTTTCAGAAGCAATGCTAATATATATTCCCGCTAGAATTGTCCGAATCGACCAAGAATAATAAATGTGTGTGCTAATGTGTTGCAAACAAAGAACACCACGTAAATCACTTTTGATATCGATACTCAGCCACAAGACATTAAACTGACAGGAACGAATGACTTCTCAACAACGTGATTGACACACAATCGGCACAGAATGTCATGGCATAGGAACATATTTTCCCCATTAACCAGACGAGAAATATCCTCAAGCCGAATTCACAAGGAGTGCAAGAAATTCACTCGGAACATAAACAAGTTAGTCAGGAGTTGTGTAATGATAAACAAAAGTGTAGCTTACTGAAATGGCAACATTCAATATGTTTAAGCGATACAGCTGTTATTCGAAACAAACGGGTAGCAATTCAGTTAACAAAAAATAACCTTCCTTGTGGTTTAATTTTCACCATACTAAGCCCGAAAACCAGAGGGTCCGAGTCCAGGATCAAAATAAGTTTTCCAGATAAGTAGAAGTCACACCAATGTCGTTGCATTTCCAAAGCACGCATATATTTTGTCAATTTATGTCCTTAACTAGAATCATCACTAAGAGAGAAAGAGCATGGGAAACTATCGAAAAACAAATCACAAACAAACGTGGGGGTAGAACCAGGGTGCAGCACAGTCGTGCGAATGAACAAGGTATTTCCAACATACAGCCAACGAGATGCTCGCCTTGTCCTTGCGAGACAGAGTATTAGTACGACAATTTACGTTTCAAAGCGATTTCAGCAATTTGAAAAAGAAACATTTTGTTTTCTGCACTACATTTGTAGCCAACAATGTTGGCAAGTTAAAATATGTCCTGATGTCGGCGAGGCAGGCTGCAAAAGCTAACTTATCATTCCTGAATATATCTTGCAATAATGGTCAACACCAGGTAACGGTCTGAGCTGTTCTCTGCTAAGACACTAATTAGAATTAGACTCAACGACACATGATATCTCCATGACCGGGAGCTTAAACATGATGTAAGCCCAACTACCAAATTCGAACCGTTAAGAGCCCGGCCCATGGGATTTGTCAGACATTCTCTGACCTTCAGCAGCGCTACGCATAGGCGGATCCAGGATTGCCAATCGAGGGGGCACATTCGGGGAGGGGGCGCCATCCGGAACCAGGGGCACCACTTTTGACCGGCAAAATACCAGGTGGGCGCAGATCAGGTGGGCACAAAATTCTATCGGTGGGCGCCATTTTTCGCATCCTGGGGGGAGGGGGTGGAAAGAGACATTTCAGGGGGCGCCATCGACCTTCAGGGGGCGCAATGACCATTTCAGGGGCGCCGAGGGTCGACCGGGGGCAGGTGCCCCATTTGCCCCCCCTGGATCCGCCTATGGTACTGAGATGTAACAAATGACTGTGACGACGGCTTTCGACTGGCCAATCAAACAATTTGCTCTCCGTTATGAACTAGGATGTAAAATGGTGATAAGGCTAACGCCTCCTTCGCGCATAGATAAGCCCTCTGCAGTAGAATAAAACCTAAATCCAAAGTGCTCTTAATTTCAGATGAATCGAAAGATGCAATATTCGTCCAAATATCCACAGTACTTCAAACTATGTACCGTGCCCCCACATCACACAGTGTTCGTCATTCAACCACAGTTTCTCTACACTCAAATTAAGTTTTCACGACGTAATCGTATGATTTCCTTTTGTCAAGGATATTTTGTGTTGCCACCCCTAATCTTATCCGTTATCGGAAAGCCATAGCGCGTCACACTTCAACCGGTCTCCTTCAAGGGCCATGATTAGCCTTGGCTCATCCCCCAATGTCCTCATCAGATTCCCACATATGCGACATAGGCTAGTGGAAAATAGACCTCACCAGGTACAAAAGAACGCTTACACCAGGTCAAACTTGTACAAGCAAGAAGAAAAGGGATAACTTTGGGGACTCGTGTCTTTTTAAACATACTTGTATGTGTATGTGCGAATACATGTCGTGGCTACACTAGGGATTATGGAGTCCACACAAAGCACCACGTCCGTACTTTAAGCCAGAGGGTGGTTGGCTGATCATATCAAAGGATGTTTGCATCACGCGCGTCGATCACATCGCGTATGGCCATTATTGGAGCTTACCGTGCACGAAAAGTATGCATATTCACCTAAAATCGGGATCCTGACATTGTGGTGCATACGGTGAAGTTCGCCAAGACCGTGGCCTTGGACATGACTAGGGATCCTATTTCAACGGATAATTCCCCACACAAGCATGGAAAGGTACGGGGGAAGGTCGGCGGGGAGGGGGAGGGGTAACAAAATCATCGTAAACTTTGGGTCTCCCATAGGCCGTATAGTACTTAGGTCGTATAGGGCTTGTATTGCCGTGCCAGTGTGAACCCATCTAGGACCCTGCCCCTTCCCCTTGAGTCGAGAAGAGATCTTCTACTTCCACATATTTTGCGGGTACACGGACACTTCCACATTTTTGCGACTTAAACGGAATACAATGCTACCAGATGTTAGGTCGTGGCGAAGTTCTAACTGAAGAAGGTAAACTAAAAAAGCTATAGCACAACTTCAAACAGCGTGTAATCAAAATCCACCACAGCACGCGAACAGGTTTTCTGTGTGTCATATTACCTATGATGTGGGTGTGCCCTAAAACCACATCATGATGGTGAACATGATGGCCATTGATATGATGATGAATAAGATGGTCCTCTCACATCTATCTATTCTCATCAAACAGAAACAGGGAACTCAAATGTGCAAATGAGTTACATAAATTCTTCTGGAGATAAACGCGTCTTTTTAGAAACTGGACGGTGTTAAAGACACCGAAAACCAGAATGCAATTACGTGTAAAATAACGCACGCAGATTCACAATGAGCATTGCAACTTGTGGGGAAAGCAATTATAACTGGACGAATCTCCGCGTGGTTCAAAGACCACTTGTTCTCATAGATAAAGACTCTGGTTGGCGCCAACTGACTTTAAAAAAGAGTGATGTTGACGAGGATACTGTATAACGCAACACTGCAGAACTGAATACTGCAAAGTATTCCAAACTCCACAATTTTCAAATTCCTTTATCCAATCTTTTGCGCCAATGGAGGCTGTCCAAGTCCTGTCCTTCTCCATCGATTAGGTAGAAGAGGCCCCGAGCAAGAAAAAGACTTCGGCGTCAGCAGCTCGCCTACGGGGTTCACAACGCACCAACGTCACCTGGCCCAGTCGCCTATGGGGGGGAGGGCGGTTAATAACGCACCAACTACCAAGATTATTCAAGCCCTTTCGCCCACGGGAAATGGTTGTAAACATTATAGGGGGTTTGCTTCTTCACCAAAATAGCTCCAAAATGTTCAAAATATCGAACTCCTTGAACCCGCGCGCCGGTGGGACTACGAGCAACATTCGCCCTGAAGGGTGGTTCGAACATCCCCCTCGAACTCGGCCCCTATGCGGGATAGCGAAAAAAACGCGAACGCTAGTAGATAGCTCATAAAAATTCATGAAGAAACTATATCAGTACCTTTTTGGCTCAGGTCAATGTTGAGGTCATGACAGGTCAAATAAGGTGGAATTTTGAGTAGTTTTTTTGGGCTCTAGCATCTGACGGAGTTAAGTTAGAAGTATTCTTAGGCACTATTCGCTTCTTCTTGTCAGGGCGAATCGAATGATGTATAATATGACCATACTAGGTCAAACACAAAAATTACCTGACCTCGGGCCATGTCAAGACCACTTTTTAACCTAGCATAATCAATATGCAATCAATCAACGCGCAATAGCAATCCAAACACAATGATATCAAAATAAATGCTGTATCATTATTTTATGCATTTATTGACCTTAGCTAAAAACTGCTCAAGTAGCCCCAGATGACCTCTCAAAGGGCACAGGTAAAAAATTGCAGCATGAACATCGAAAGGGGCCCAGGATACTACGATTAGGAGAATATGAAAGTACTCTCAGCTATATATATATATATATATATATATATATATATATATATATATATATATATATAACAAATGCAGTCAAATTTCTGTTTTTCCCATCTATTTTCAATGGAGAGGTCATGGGCCGTACCTGACCCTAGGTCATCAATATGAACAATCCCGGAACATTTTTGGTAGCACTCAGTGAGCCCATTGTGTGGCATAAGTTTCAATCCCATAGATTCACCCATCTCTTACTTATACCACCTTAAACATTTTTGGAAGTGAGGTCACATGACCTGCACTGGTGACCTGACCTGAGATGACCCAAACCTTAAAATTGTGTGGAATGTTGCGCAATTGGTCAAGGATAAGGTGGGCCGAGTCTTTGCGCCGCCGTTGTTTCGTACCACCGGAAAAAACCCGAGGGGTGTTCAAACACCTCCCCATCGGGGCGAGGGGTAATAGCAGTGACATGTGTCCCCGAAAACGTTTTTGTTATTTCCAAAACGTTAAATCCTCGGAGGGCTTGGTGCAGATAGGGCACCATGCTGAATGCATCAAGGGAAATGACTTAACGCGCGCATTGACGGGGGGCGCGTACCCGCCCCCTCGGGTTTTTCGGAGATAGCAGAAAAACGGAGGCGCGTAGCGCCGCCGTACTAATGATATGCATTTTATATAATTTGACCCTGACCTGACCTCAGGTCAGGTCAAATCCTTGATTTGACCTAGCAAGGTCAAATTATATATAATTAGATTTGGCTTGCTAAGAGGATTCATATAGTTCAAGTCGTTTTGCTCTATCTTTACTTGTTCAGATGTAATGGCCGAAAAACTGAATTTACATGTTATCCCTATGACGGCATGTTTTGACCTCTCGTGACCTTAAATGTGACCTGACAAAAAATGGTTCAAATGCTTTCGATGGAGAAGTGGATGGGCAGCCCAGCGCCGTTTACCGTTTTTCGCTAACTACCGTGGTTCTCGAGATCTTAGGGGGGGACCCGCCCCCGTCAATGCGAAGGTGGCTCAGACCCCCGTCAATGCGCGTGTTAAGGCCCTAGATGATAAAAATGTAAAAGGCGACAGGTGCGAGAAGATCCCACAAAGCTAAAACTAACCATAAAGAAAAGAAATAAAATAAAAATACTTCGAATTCCACAATAGATCCCTGTGGAGACACTGCAAAGGCAAAATGAGCATAAAACCCCTGAATGGACCTAAAATGGGTGCAAAAGCACATATGAGGTGTGGAATGAAGTATAACGCTGTTAAAAAACAAACTCGGTGGAAAAACTAAAATTATGTGCGTAAAATTTGTATGTGAAATAAGATTCCAAGTATACAATAAAACCGCAATGGAAGACACAAAACCTCAAGAACAGTGTGGACAAAAATAAAAGGGAACTAGAAGTCAGGGACAGGTAAAACACGACGTTTCGGTCCTGGACCATCATCAGGTGTAAGGCAGTGAAAGAGTGAGAACGAGAACCCTGAGGTAAACTTGCAATGCAGCCTCGACAGTGTCGCAGTTTAAAACAGTTCAAAGGAGGGCCTCCGTGCTTGTGAGGGTGTCAATGAATAAGCGGCCAAGAGGAGGACTGTGTGTTCAGACTGGGTTTCTGTTGTCTGATTAGAAAACACTCGGAATTTTTGCAGTCGGGCCCATCCCTAGTGTGATTCAAAATCCAAATAGCCAAAAAACTGGTGGTCTGGGAGAACCAATCGTCGATAGTCCCCGAAAGGCGCGCTGTGCCGTTTTGTGGCGCACATCCCTGATGTGTTCATTAAACCTAAGCCGAACAGAACGCTGGCTCTCTCCAATGCAGAAAGACTCGTCGGGCCCACACAATTTACAATATATGCGATAAATCACGTTTTTGACATGACATTTACCCTGCAAACCAGCATGACAGGTGCTGGGGCTCAGTTACTGTAGAAAAAAAACTTTCTCTGTCCTCGACCCGGCTGTGTGTTCACGGGCTTCAATTAAGAGAGCCAGTTTGGTTTCAAAGCGACAGCTCATGGTTTGCGACTCCTCTAAGAAAACTATGGCACTGCGGCTAAGTAGCCAGAAAGACTCGACGCACGAGAGGCTCTCTATATAACTGTGTTCGCTAAGAATAAGCCTGTTCAAAAAAGCTTCTCTCTTAAATTTGTCCACGATTGACTCATCCAGGACAGTATTTTGGAATGTTAACGCTTGGGATAGGATTTTGCAGCTGAAACCAAAGCTAGAACGTATGCCTACAAATCTGTCCGAAATGAACATCGGGGTCACACCCTGTTTCTTACACGCCAACAGAAGCTTCCGGGAGAATTGAACCCGGGCGAGCTTGGAAACAGAAGTGAGAATGCAAGCCATCCTTTGGCGGTCAATGCTGGAGAAGACGTTGAGTTCTCAGAGGGTTTGCTGCAGATAAGGCACCATGCTGTATATATTAAAGGGAAATGAACTAAGGCCCTAGATGATAAAAGTGAGGAGTAAAAGGCGACAGGTGTGAGATCCCTATTTGTAAAACCTCGCACTAACCTCGACCCTGCCTGCACTGTAAGTGTACTCGACGCGACTGTGCGCAAAAGACAGACAGCATTCCCAAATCCAAAGCGGCGGCATCCCAAGTGAGCTAAAAATACAATTCGTATTTATTGACACCAAACATCATCGACCAGGGGCCACAGCTTCGGTTTCTCCCGGCTCCGAAAAAATGTTCAAGGACGGCTCTGGCAGAGGTCTCCCTACCGGCCGCGGTGTACATCCCAACTAGATAACAACTGGCGAGTTGATCGCACTGCAGCCATGTTTAAAACACCGGTATGGGACCCCTCCTAGCCGAAGCAGTCACAGAAGGGGGCGGCACGGTGCAGCATCGGCGCCGAGGAAGCCAGGCGGACGCACCCTACTGTTCGTGTGCTGCCCCCTCTTTCACACAACACAGATGGCAGCACGGGTTTCACTACCTAACGCTGCTCTCCCAGCAATTACCCCCCATACTTTATTAGCTTTTCTTTAAGGAAACGCAAGAAGAAAAAAACGGAGAAAGACTCTGATGCAACGAACGGTAGCGCAGAAGCGGCGGCGTGTGGAGCTCTCTCGGACAAGATTTTTCACTGATGTGCGCACCTTGGGACAGTTTTCTGGCATCAGAAGTAAACAATATTTTAAAGTAAATTCTGGCTCACAGAAAACTTGTAAATATACCGAACGCGACTAGCAGTGAAGTTCGAAAAGCATTACTTCACTTTGGACGCAGCTCTGGAGTTCCTTGAGGGGTATATTCAGCAGCCCAATACTCAACAGAACATTATAGCATCGTCCAGTGCCCACATGTATTTCCCTCTAAGCGGAAGCTTAAAGTATGACAATGTGCTCTTACATAACACTCACCGGCGCAGAGTTCAGTGCGATGCCTCAGGGTACACTTCTGTACTGTACACTTCTGTACCCCACTTCAAGTGGTAGCTGTGTCGGCACACGCCACCGCTTCTGAGCTACCGTTCGTTGCATCAGAGTCTTTCTCCGTTTCTTCTTCTTGCGTTTCCTTAACCGTGTCCCCTTCCTCTCCTACTTCATCATCTTTGCATTTCGTGTCATCATCCCCCGCGCCACCCAGGTCTTCCATTTTGACATCTTCAGACTCTGCTGCTCCTCCACCACTATCTTCATTTCTAACCACGTTCTCAGCGTTGTCACTCAGCCTTTCGCACTCCTTTTTCTCCTCTCGAGATTCTTCCTCTTCAGTCGGTGTTTCAGCTTTGCCAACCACACGGTCGCATTCCTCATTCTCTCCAGCATGTGCGTCTTCTTTCGTACCCTTGTCCTGAGACTCATCTACCGCTTCTTTCTCTTCCGCCGCGCCTGCTGCGGTGCTTTCAGCATCCTTTCCAGCATCGGCTTGAGGCTTCTCTTCGGCAGGTTTGGCTAGTTCCACCAGGTTGTATTTCCGTCGCTGGAAGAAGTTCTTGACAACGCCCAGGCATATCACATTCCGTATCACCTGGCAAAGTAAGAAGACCGCCACGTTAAGAAACGGCATGAAACCAACTATAGTATACTTACATAACGAGGAGGAAGCAAAAATTAACTGCAAACTCTTATTTACATAAGGCTACATTCGAACCGACGGGACGCAAATATAACACGCTGTGATTTCAGACAGCAAAGACAGTCATCCGAGAATGACGTGAGGTACTAAAGCTCTCCCTAGCTTGGCCACAATCGTGCTAATGTGCTGCGATAGGACGAAATTCGAGGATGGAAACCACTGGCGGATAAGCTTGGAACAGATTAGCGCGACGTTTTTCTCCTTTCACAGTATCATAAGATTCGCTGATAAGGAATCGTCCAGTAGATTCGAAATATCCGATTAATAACTTTCTTATATACCTACCAGAAACTATGTAAGTCCCCGAAAAACCTTAAAGTTTTTCTCCTTTGTAGGTAATGATCCAGATACATCCCTGATATTACTAGCCACCTCTGGAATTTGATTCAAAATCCAATCAATATGTTTGGAAAAAGACTACACATAATATTTGATAAACCTCTCCCGGGTAAAATTTATCAGGAAAACCGGGAGGAACATGAGAGCTAAATATCGCAGGAATCAGCTGGATGTACCTCGTCGGTAAGCCGGCGACAGCACATATTGCGGCGAGAATTGATCAGAAATTAAGGAAAAACTCGTCTTCTACAAACGTTCTAATGCTTAGTGATAACATGGCGCAATATTTAGTCGTAGAACACGCAATGGAAACAAAGAGATAAATGACATGGGGTACTGATTTTATTATGCCACTAGTGCATTTGAGCAATGCGTTCGGTGCAACTCTTCCGCCTTTTGATTTTCTAACAAAGTGGGAGAGGCGGGGGAGGGGTGCTTTTTAAGACAATGCACCGGCGAGTTGCAAGCAAAATATGGACCCGATAAGTCCTGCCTTACTTATATAGTCAGCAAAAGCACTATTTTCTGATTGTTTGGCCAATAGCAAGCAAAAGCTTTGCGAGGTATTTCCCTCGATACAGGATGCCTCAAATAATCAACATAAATTACCATACGCAGTTGCACAAATAGAAAAAATAAAAAGATGTAAACACTCGCTTTTAAAAAGTCAGGTGAACAATCTTTCGCTACATATACACAATTGAGTATAAAAAACACAAATATATGTGGAATCGCTTTCAAAAGGCCAGGTAAGCAAGTTGTTATATACACATACATCTAGCTGCTTCGTTACGCGAGCAAACCGGGCGGAATCCGGCATCCACCTCTGCAGGGGAATACGAAGAGACCATCCAAATCAGAAGAAACTGTTCCGTCCCACCCCGTCAGGTATGAAACCGGGGGAAGCCCTCGTCCCGTACCATCCTGCATTCATGTATTCATGTATTAATACACTTCCACACTATTGAGGTGGTTTTTCAAGTGTTGTCGTGATGAGTATGAAGTGATTACAAACTATGGAAGGAGATGGGAAGAATGAGGAAAGGTGAGGATAAAGAGGATGGGATTCTACCCATCCGGCGCCGACTACCACACAACAGTCTCCCGGTCATACAGCGCCGACCCACCTCCATACAGACGGTGAGCTGGGGCGTCTTGTGGTCCAGCTTGGCCGTGGGACAGACGGCCTCTATCAGATCGTTAATGGCAGTCTGTGCTGCTGACTGACTCAGCTGGTCCTGGTTCCGGGACCTAAGGGTCACGGGATCCGATTATTAAAGGCTGACTCACTGACTCAGCTGGTCCTGATTCCGGGACCTGAGGACCACAGGATCAGACTGTTAAAGGCTGACTCACTGACTCAGCTGCTCCTGGTTCCGGGACCTGAGGGTCACAGGATCAGACTGTTAACAGCTCATTGACTCACTGACTCAGCTGGTCCTGGTTCCGGGACCTGAGGGTCACAGGATCGGAATGTTAACAGCTGACTGGCTCACTAACTCAGCTGGTCCCGCGCCCCACGCGGGGCGTCCTAGTTACCGTGAATAGGGTTTAAGGAGCGTGTCCATTACTCCATTTCTTACCTCTAGCAAGGCTGAAAAAACTGTCTGTGACCACACGATTTGATTGTAAAGGGTTGTCAGATAAAAACTGCTACAGTGTAACAGGCATTTCCCCATTCCCATATGTTTTTTGTTACGTGCATTCATAATGTGTTATGTATGATTTATTAAACGAAATGTTCGCCACCCACTCAGGCTATATGCCGTCCATATAAATAGAGTCATCGTGACACTTTGGGAAATATTGTCGTTTTCAGTTGAATATCATCGTGAGGCTACCTCAAACTTAGACAGGGACCTAGGCAAAGTAACAAATATCCACTCAGGGCCCGACAATAAAATACTGTTTAAAAATATTTTGCAACAAACATGATTCACAAAAAGAGAGCTTCCTTTTGTTCATCAGAATGTCAGCTTCATGAATGGTGGTGATTGTATGCATCGGAGGCCTACTTTCCCACACTGAAGGATCAACCAATACCAGCTCAGTACTCACAGTGGCAACACTTGAAGGTTTCACCATCAACTTGGACACATCCTTGTTGAACGTCAGATTACCAGTACATCTCTGCAACAAAATCCAGTGGCAAACAGACACATGCATTTTTTCAGATATATTTCTGGTGTCAGTGACCTTGCCAGTTCCAGGAGAGGTCACATGATTAGCTCAAATCTGAGGAACTAACTTTCTGGCTCACAACTCCTCACATCGGAGGAGCACTCACTTGAAGACAGTGGTGTAGGTGACTCCGATTTCGGTGAAGGCGTCTTTGATCATTTGCTCTGCTGATGCCCTGATGTCGTCCTCATTAGCCTGTGCAATACCAGCCCAGGTCAGCATCCTTATCACTCTCCCACGGGAGAAAGGCCACCAAAAGCATCCTACTAAATTTCATATGGAAAACGGGCCAACGTAAGCACCCTCCTCGCGTTCCTGTGGAAGGAGGGCCTACGCAAGCATCATCTTCACTCTCCTATGGGGAAAAGGCCGACATATCCTTCTCATTGTCCTATGGGAGAAGCGCCGATGGTTTTCCAGTTTTCTATGCGCGGTTACATTACAGGACAGACGAGCACCCATAGGGTGGTTCACATAAGCAACCACTCGAAGGTTCTACGAACTTTGCAGCAGAATCATCCACATAACTGTCAAGCTGAATATTGCGCACCAGTCTTAGCAGAAATTAACGTTAACAATTATACACGAGAAAGTAGTAAAATCCTTTATCACAAACCCCTCTTAATACTCTCCAACGGAAGTTGCATAACCTGTCTTTCGATTAATGCGACACATGATACATAGGTTAACTATGTTTGCTCCCATTTCTGTGCCGCTGTGAGACACAACAGACTACAACTTCAGATCCAACATACAAAAGTCAACACCACAAAGCCTGCACTCAGCTAGAGGGCATGGGGCGGCCAGTCTCACCTTACAGGTGACCTGCACAGGCAGCAGCCTCAGGAGGTAGCGAGTGCGCTGCTGGCCCGTGTTCTGGATCTCCTCTGCGATCCGCTCCACCAGCGGCGCCGTCTGCTCCAGCTGGCGAGACACACACACTGCAGATGAGGCCTCAGACTATGCTCACTATCAATGCCAAATAATGGAGGTCAGTCATGAAAGCGGGTTTAAAAACAGATCAGGTTGTAGCCGATATATCGAAATGTACAGTCGACTCGCCTGAGTGCCAATGAAGATGCAGTTGCGGGCGCCGCTCTCGCACTGGTGAAACCGGCGCTCCCTGGACTTCTTCTCCTTCTTCAGGGCCGCCAGCTCCTCCTCCAGGCTGTCCTCCACACCTGCTCCCTCAGATGGCTCCTGCTGGAGGCGAGAGCACAAAACTACAGCTCCAGTCAAGAGCAAATGTTTACTTCCACGTGTGTTTCCTCTGACGTCTCATCAGGAGCAGTGGGAGGGAGCTTATTGTCTAACCACAGTGGCAACCCCAAAGACTTCTGACGGGGCAGGGGAGTTGATAACATTCAAGACACCTGCACCACCAATGACTCCTAGAAGGAGTGAGGCAGGAGTGTGAGGCTGCACTCCTAGGGGGAGTTTGAGCTCCTAGAGGAGCTAGAGGAGCTGAGTTCCAGCTTTATATTACTTCTGGCAGGGGTGAACCAACAGACTAGCAGAGAGAGAGAGAGAGAGAGAGAGAGAGAGAGAGAGAGAGAGAGAGAGAGAGAGAGAGAGAGAGAGAGAGAGAGAGAGAGAGAGAGAGAGAGAGAGAGAGAGAGAGAGAGAGAGAGAGAGAGAGAGAGAGAGACAGAGACAGAGACAGAGACAGAGACAGAGACAGAGACAGAGACAGAGACAGAGACAGAGACAGAGACAGAGACAGAGAGCAGAGACAGAGACAGAGACAGAGACAGACAGAGACAGAGACAGACAGAGACAGACAGAGAGAGACAGAGAGAGAGAGAGAGAGAGAGAGAGAGAGAGAGAGAGAGAGAGAGAGAGAGAGAGAGAGAAACGATAGAAAAAGATAGAAAAACGATAGAAAACATGATAGAAAACATGATAGAAAACATGATAGAAAACGTGATAAAACATGATAAAAACATGATAACATGATAAAATGTGACAAAAACATGATAAAAATATGATAAAAACATGATAAAACATCATAAAAACATGATAAAAACATGAGAAAAACAAAACAGAAAAAAAAAAAAACATTAGAAAAGGCATGATAAAAAGCAGGAGAAAAACATGATAAAAACATGATAAAAAATATATAAAAAATATAGAAACAAATATAAAAAATATTAAAAATATCTAAAAAATACATAAAAATACAGAAAATGCATAAAAAAACATGAGAAAAAACATCAGAAAAAAACATGAGAAAAAACATGAGAGAGCAAGAGAGGACAGCAGGACAGAGCACAAGAAAGAGCAAAAGAAATGGCACAAGAAAGAGCACAAGACAGAGCATGAAAGAGAACATAAAAGAGAGCATAAAAGAGAGCATAAAAGAGAGAACAAAAAGAGCACTAGAGAGAGCACAAGAGAGAGCAAGAGAAGACAGGAAGAGAGAGAGAGAGCAAGACAGAGCAAGAGCAGGACAGAGCAAGAGAAAGATGGAGCAAGAGCAAGGCAGAGCAAGAGAAAGAAAGAGCAAGACAGAGCAAGAGCAAGACAGAGCAAGAGCAAGAGCAACAGAGTAAGAGTGAGAGAGCCAATTAGGCAAAAAAATCATAATCTTAGCTGATTAGCAAAATTAATATGAGTAAGGCAGCTAGTGGAAGAAAACATCTTACTGAAAGTGTGCCTTTGGAGGACACCACCAGCCTGATCACCATCACCAATCCCTGAGCAGCACCCTCAATGTTCTGCCAATTCCCCCTACCCAATTAGGTATACTCTAGTGTCACCATCTGGCGCAACCTCATTGTTTTGGCCAATACCCTGAACATATTCCAGGGGTGGATTCCCACAAAATGCTGGATCTCAGGCTGATGTGATCACCAGTATGTGGCTCACCTCACGGATGATACTCTTCTAGTATCATAGTGAAGAAGACCTCAAACTTGAAAACTTGCTACACTATCACCAAGCATTTGCTTTACCTTTTGTTTCATGAGGATCCTGATGAAGGGCTGAGCCCAAAATATATAATATTGGTGCATTAGCTCTATTTTGCATCCAGGATTCATTAAGGCAGGCCACTAAGAATTGTAACTGTTAATACTTCATCATGTTCATCAGCTCAGCACAGTGAAAGCTATAACCAATAAGGGAAGATTTTCCAGGAAGTAGGAAATTTCTTACCTGCATCTCTGTCTCCGGGCCATACATTTCATTTGCAAATTCATTTAGAATATTGTAGGCCCTCACGAACACATTCTCGCTCCCTACAATTGGTAGTGCATAAGAATCCTCGAAGACCTGGCCGGAGTTTATTCCTTTCAAACTTGGCTCTCTTGGCTTGGTTAACATAATACTGTTTACTTTTTCTTTTCTTGTCATTCATTTTATCCGAAATATCCACACCTATCCAGACAATGCGCGGGCGGCCGACACAAAAAAGGGATGCAGCAGCGGCCAAGATTTCAGGGTTTCAGGGATTTCAGGGAAAACTATAGACTGAGTACGAAACATGTGCGCCATAAACGAATATTGAAATGGTGGTCTGTTTATAGTTTAGTTCCAAAGCTAGCAGTCACTTGTGATTTGTAGAAGTTCTACCATTTGTCTACATAAAGTAAATAAAAGTTTTTGATTTGGTATTTTTTTAGCCTTTCCTGAACATAAGCTGATCGTTTAGTTATTTGCCAGATATTTCCAGAATTTGCTTCAGAGATCCTCTATAGCCCTGTTCAGCTGTCAGCACAGTTTTGTCAGCAGGACCTCTAGCCACTCCTCCAGAAAAGAAATATCAGCGCCATAATCGCCTCTAGTTTGTGGTAAGCAAAAGGAACTTCAACCTTATACCATTAAAAAATATTAGGCTGCACCGTGCACTTCTATTTTTCATCAGCGCAAACAGCAGGCCATCAGCCCGTAAAACCTCTAGAACTAGTTCCTGGGGAGAGGCTACAATCCTGTGACGTAGGCGCAACACGGCCCGCTGATTGGTGCTGATAAAACTGTACTGACAGGTGGAACAGGGCTTATATTTTAAGAGTATTTTAAGAGAATTATAGTTATTTCCTACTGGCCACGGGCCCGGATACCAGTTCCTTGCTAATTATGGGAACTAGCACAACAACACCAACAACAATAATAATGATAATGAAAGTGATGTAATTCTATATGCATTCCATAGAGGCCCTTGTATCCAATTGCAAGACATTTTCCAGTCACGGTTCACGCTCATTTCATTGGAGAATTCCTGACGTATTCAAAGCAGTCCTGAAAGGTCCTGTCGTACACTTGAAAGTAGCCGGTGTCCCTGCTGGAACTTCAGCTCCAGCATATCACCACACGGGATTAGACCTTATTGCAGTGCCATGCAGAGCTCAGTGTCAGTGGCACGAGGATTAAATAGCTTGGTCTGGTCTCCATCTTAGAGACGACTGTGGTCTGATGTGTGTTCTCTCAACAACGAGCAGTGAATATTTGTTATCACAATCTGGTTAAAATTTGGCTGGATCATTGAGAGAGTGGGGGCATTGAATATTGTGTTACATACACTTACTCAAGATTAAACATGGATAGTGGGAGCAGCTTCTCTCTGACTGGCACAAAGGATGCTTTCAATGCAAAAGCTGGGGATATTTTTGGTGCATTAGATACTATTCAGTATGCTCCTACCAATGATTCAGAGGGGTTCCTGAAGAATGATCCTTCTAAGGATGTGGTTGGAGGATCAAAACACAGACCCTGTGGCAAGATTGTGAGGCCCCATTCTGCAAGGTCTTTAATGCCTCCCCCACATGCACCTGTACCAAGCAGAAGGCGTAGAACGGACACACCCTGGTTTTGTCAGAAATCCGGAAGGGTATACCAGGTACACTCTGGCAGATGTTCCTGATGATCAGATGTCACAGAAATCAAATGCATTAGCAGCCTCTCAGTTTTTGAGAGAACTTGATGCCAGGAGGGCCAAATGTGAAGAAGAGCCACCATCTGAGGGAGGAAAGGTCTTGTTTAGAAAACCAAAAAGCCAAATGAAGTCTGTGGCTGAAGAAACAGAAACTGAGCCAAAGGGTGAATGTACAAGTCAGAGTTCTTCTCAACCTTCAAGACCTTCAAAGAAAACAAAGAAAAGAGGCCTTGTTACTTTGTCACACCTGGACTATGAAGATGAGTGATGTTTTAGGCATGCATTTCAGGAGTTGACTCAGCCACCGGTACCACAGGAAGCATTCTTGCAAAGCTGCTGCTCCTGGACTGCTTGCTCTGCTGATGGTGATAATTAGTTAGCTATCATGTCAGCAAGGGTGAACATGCTTGTGTGAACTTTTCTAGAAATAATAATTGTGTTGTTAATTAACAGTTAAGTAATCACACTGCTGTTACCCAGATCTGCCCAGTTTCCTTCCCCTTCAAAAGTGAGTTTCTCACTCAGTCACACAGCCTAGTATTCAAGCTCTGGGGGCCAAGTTGATCCACTTTAAGCTGCTGTGCTAGCAACTTTGGTGATCAAGAAGACTCATGTGCTTGTGTTCTGACTTCCTGTGCATCCTACTTTTCCACTAGTTATTATGCTCCATGCTTCCAGCTTAACTTCTCCCTCTGGTTTGTAGTTGAAACATATTTTATAAAAACGAATGTATTCCATCACAGCACAGAATCTGCCCACAGCAGAGACAATGTTTTGTACTCTCAGAAAAACTTGGTGGCTATGTTGCATCACAAATACCAGGAAGTGTTGTAGAATTGGGTCTAGAGAGAAAGCAATGTACAACTGGTCAAAAGTGCCCACCAGTTCTGAATGTGGCAAAATAAATAAGCATTGCTAGTACTGTTTTTACCCCTCAAGTCAGCAGAGTTTGATACAAAGAAGAGATATTAAGCTCAAAACAACGGGAGGACATAAAATTTTCCAACTCTAACATTTTTGCATCAGTACCTATGTCTGCACACCCACAAATTTAATGCAGTAGCAGGCACTGCAAAGCAAGTTCAAATGCACGTTTGAAGGCAGTTACTCAGGTTCGAGTTACAAGAGGGCAAGCCCCAAGTCCCAATACCCTCTGGAAGGGATTTGCATTTGCTGAACTTCCCAACTTCCTAAAGCACAGTGCACAGTAGAACTACATATTAGCTGATAGCCCAAAATTCTGCCCAAAATACTGTACAACTCCCTACTCTGCTCAAAGGACACAAATGTGTTGAGTAATACAACACTGGAAGTCAGTCATGGTTAAACAGCACATAACTTTTACACTTCATGAACACTGTAGAATGTGGAGCCACGAGAAACAAAGCACCATATATTTGTACTCAGCTATTTCCATCACTCTCTGGACTATTAAGATCTTGACTATTATGCATACAGCATCGAGGCAAAGTACACGGTACTAAAACACGTGAAGTTCAAAGAGTCGAGACATTGCGCTGAGATCCGAATCCACAGCAGCTAAAGAGCCTCAAGCTAGGCACCCATCACGACTTCAAGGCTGGAGTTTTGGCAGCTTCTCCCGACCCACTGGTGTCCAGTGTGGAGAGCTCCTTCTGTAGACGTTTGTACAGCGAGTTTTGCATGCCTTCGTCCAAACAGGCCTTCTTGGCGAAGTCGGCACAGAACGCCTCCAGATTGCCACCTAAGGATGCGGACATCAGACTTGGTGCGAAGTCGTGCCCATAAAGGCGAGGGAAGCGCACCACGTTTCTGATAATGTATAACACTTAACATACCGTGTATCAGGTTCCGTTCTCACGGCTTTTTAACGTCCAAATGTCATTGTTGTAAAACGTTCCGTGTTGTTTGGTAACGGTGTTGTTACAACACAAAGCCTATGGCTGTATTTATCACATACGACCGGTTTCGAGATCATGTTGGTTGCATTTTAAGTAAAAAAAACACAGAAAGAGATTAACAGAAAATGTTCATTATTATTTCACCATTTTTCATCTCAATTACCCAAGCTTAGAGGTCCGGTGCCTTTGGAATATTGGGAAGTCACGACGACCCAGTTCACACGGAAACATCTGCATCCAACCCACTTGGCTAAAAGCGGGCAAGGCCTCCTGCGCCGTTTTTCTAGGGAGGCTGGCAAAAGTTTATTTCGAAATGTCGAATGTTTATTCAAACCTGTACACACACTTTTGCATTTGTTGCAATGCATAGGGCATCATACTTAACCATACCCGGCGGTGTCGGGGGAGGGGGCATTCCAAACCCTTTGCGGATATAAACCATGTGATGCCACCAGGAGCAGCATCCCAGTGTAGCACTTTTCAATCGTGACCAGGAGTCAGCTCTTCTATCACCCTACCATTACATGCGTTTTGGAAAATTCGAATATACGCGTTTTACTGTACTGATGCTAGCTGAGCGTACAATCTCTCTCATAAGTATCGTTCCCATCCTATGATACTGAACCGTCGATGATAGGAGACATTAAGAGAAACATTCTGAATCAACATCATTGGGGCTTCCGGGAATCCAAGATATTATTTTGATGGTTTAGCATGGGACTCCCAAACTACCCCGAATGGACAACTCTGTACCTGAGGATATGAACGATACTTGTGCCAGAGACTACATGATATTGGCTCAGATAGGCAATAAAGGTATGCCTAACATCAGTTTCTGTTTTATTCTATATTCTTGACGTACGTGTTCCAGATTTGCATAGTGACTCATTTTTGGGCACTCGTGTTAAAAGGGTTTTGATTATATTTTATCGACGAAGCCTCAAATAAAGTAGATCATTTCGCTATGAGGTGTGCTTTGAAGGAACGATTTAAATAATTAAAAGATACTTTGAGAAAAACATAGCTAACATAGTTGATCGCCTGAAACCAGACGCCGTTCAAGTCGTTTGGCAGCACTACGCCATCAAGATTGATATTGGCACCGATTACAATGCAGCGCGTTGGAAAAATGACACTTTTTCGAGCTTCATAAACCCATTTACGAGCCGGATCGATGACCGGTGCGAGAATGGGAAATTCAGACATTTTTATATTTGAAACCACTATGCGTTTTGCGCAAACTCTTGTGGAGAAAGCTCCCTTTCCGAATAACGGTATGTCAAGATATAAACAACGCCAGCACTATCAGCTGTTGACAGTCGGCCCAGAAGAGAAAGGTTATCGTGGCAACGCGAGAAAAAAGCCGACTAGGCCCGCCTACGAACCCGAACTGAGCAAATGTTGGTAAATCGACGGCTGATTGTAACCATTTTGTTATTTCGGCTCCGGGTTTCAATGCACAGATTGTAACTAGTTTCAATGTATTTATCTTAACGTGTGTGTTCATTTGCTTTCATTAAGACACGCAGTGGAGGGAGTCTTACATTATTTTTTCCCAGGCGGTTGGAGAACCATTTGCCCATCTGCAGCCGGAACACGCTTCTCGGCTATATTTGAGAATTCATGAGCGCGTCGATAGGTAAATTAAAAATCAGCAAATAAATTTGTTTACTGATACGCTTTCAAAGTGAGACCTAGGTTTTTAGACCGTTACAATCGAACAGTATCGTCAGTTCGCTTGGACTGTAGATAGTTGTGAAGAATTAAAAACGTCCTATAATCGGGGTGATTTGTCACCGTCACTTCACATGGAGGTCAAGGTCGTAGGTCACCATACATGGGGGTGAAGGACGTTGGACACCACATATGAAGGTCAAGGTCGTAGGTCACCACATACGAAGGTCAAGGTCGTAGGCCATAACACACGAAATTCAAGATCGTAGGTCTAATCCAATTATTTAATTTGCATGTCTTATTCTCAGCAGATGCACGTAAAATGCGCAGTTTTCTATTCAGTTCAAGCATGCAGTATTGCGGGAGGAGATTCATTTCGAAATATACTAGTGCGGTGCCAAAATATACCAAAACTTGATAAATTGTAACAAATAAGCGCAAAAACTTGGAAGTCTGCTGCGAACTAGGCGTGCCTGCTCCTAGTTGACCGGATTCGGTAGTTCCGCCGAAATGAAGTTTTCCACGTCTGCGGTGGTTCCCGCTGACCTGGACAACGTCTGGTATATTACTTTGTCCTGTATATATATATATATATATATATATATATATATATATATATATATATATATATATATATATATATATATATATATATATATATATATACTATATATATATATCCCCGTTATTATATATATATAATACACCAGGGGCAAAGTCACGCAATGTCTGTATTTCCACCATCTGGCACTGCCTACCTTCCATGAAGGGTTCACGGCGGATAGCGCCACTGCGGCTGTCTACAAACTCGAGTTTGAAGAGAGTGGCGCGCGGCGGCGCCAATGTCCCTCCGCCCCTCGGTGGTCTGTAGAGGGCGCGGTCAGGCCGCCGATCCCGAGTGGGCGTCCGCGCCAAGCCATCTTGCTCCATCTGTGCAAGGAAGTTGGATACACCATTACTCCTGGCAAGTGAGTAGCTATTCCAGCATTCCTCGCCCTATGACCCGGACGTCGGCGCGCCCCTAAACCCTAACCTAACAAGCATTCCTCAAGAGCTACAAGCCTTACTCGCCGCTTACGATAGTTTTAAGGTAACCTAAGCGCTTCTACTCGATATTTCTGTATAATTATTTTCTTTAAATTTATTTCCTTTTTTAAATGATAATTTCTGTAGAATGTTTTTTCAAACAGGCCCAGAAATGTTTCAACCACAAGAAAGCAACGCCAATTTCAGCTCAAAGAGAAGGAAGCACGATATCCCCTACGGTTCTTCGGCATCCCCTACTGCAACATTAGCGCCATCTAAAACGTCACTGTTTTTTGTCCCAATCGGTAGCTCCTTCGTTCTAAACAGGATACCCAGATGTATTTCTCAGGTTAAAAAGCTTGCAAAAATGATGTGTAACCATGCAAAACACAGTGAAGAACTTCTCACGGTTCTGGTAGCTTATATGGCTTTCATAAATGGCATACATGCAGAAATGGTCAGCCCTACGCATATAACAAACCTTTTTGCGTTTTTCCTGCATTTCTTTCTCGTACTGATCTCTGTCGTACTGGTTGCGGATAATTGACTGGATGAACCCATGTTTCATGTCAATGCGAGCCTGTAAAAAGAGAAACACATTTTAATACTATTTCGCTTTTCTTACTTCACTTAACCACACCACTCCTACTCTTGAAGTTGAATCCATAACGTGAGCTAGACTACTTAAGGATACATTATGTGAGGGTTTAAATCACGTTTGTTGGCATTTCGGGCTTGTATGTATCACATCAGTTGTTTTGTTCCAGAGCTTTTGAAATCAATTTGCAACACTTTGAAGTAGCCAGAGGTCGGGTCTATTCGACCAAAATGGGCAACATCGAAACATGATAACTTCTGCTGTCCTTGTTTCTCCTGTTCTGCTGTCAAGTGTTTTACTGACCCCGAATTACGTTTTGCTGAATCGATCCTGACGCTGGTAGTGGCGTAAATACATCGTAAATATATCTAAAAGGGTGAAATTATTGTGTAATAAACCTTGAGCATTGCCAAAGCAACACATCGGGGATTCTTCATAGTGAGCTTAAAGGCATTATATTAAATTCTTACGTTAGGCACTCTGAAGGATCTGTCTATGTTGTGTGTTAACGTTGTCATTTGCAATTGACGTGGAATTTAGAACTTACATCTTTTGGTGATGCTGGAGAAGACATGTATGCACAATGTTCTGGATCCGTGGCAACTCCCTGAAAAAGGATAAGGCTAATTACATTGGCAAGATCAATCATAGGAGTAAGTCCACAAGGCTACTGCTCTAGTCGCACGGTACTGTAAATGATAGGTAGATACATACATTTTGTTTCAATGCGGGGTAAGAAGTGTCATATGATTCCGGAACGAAGGAAACAAATGCATTTTGCATTGACAGGATGCAGTAAACATGACCCCTTCCCCGACATGGGCTTTTTTGCCCATGCACACGAGCTATCATCATCACCCTCTAAGCCCCCCCCACACCGCAGATTTTCCGAAACGGAGTTCTGGGTATGCATGAGGCCCTTTAGCCCTTTGGCGGATGGAAGCTTGGGCCTGGTGTAAAGCACGTTTATTCCTACTCCGCATTCACACAGGGCCTGTTTTCTTTCATTCATAAGTCACGTTGAGAACTGCAAAATATTCTGTATCAAACGCAAGTTCAACACACGGTTCCGACTCTCAGGCTGGCAGCACCTCCATAGGGTAGGGATCGGGCACACAGGGACCCTTTATAGGTTTGAACACAGATATTCCTTTTAATGGCCCTCACTTCTGCTAAGAAACTACTGGATGTTGCAGGAATTTATTTTGATATCCAAATGAGCCGCCCCAGTAGAGCGTTTGGTAGTGCGTTGGGCTCCGGCTCGCTGCTCAGAAACATGCGGTGGCAGTGCATGTCCAGGCTTGGGATCGGTTCCCCTGAAACGCCCCGGCGCTCAATAGTTTACCCGACGTATAGGTCGGCTGGCAACTGACTGGTGAGAGGGTGACCTGAGCGGGGCGGCCGTCCCTGTGCTTTGTGGGACGTTAAATTTTGGCTTCTAAATTAACCCTTCATTGTGGGAGCTGCTCGTTCGGGTGGTGGGGTCGGGGTCTCCGTGACAAGTCCCTTGATGACTTTAGTGAGACTCCGACTCCAACAGTCGAACTGGGAGCAACTTAGACAAAATTAAAAAGGACAGACCAAAGAGACAACATTGATTGATTGATTGATGTAAATGATTGCTCTCTTGGGTAGGGTGGGGGAGAGCGAAGATTTAATTGCTTGACAGACCTAGTGTAAACACCTTTTTCAACGATTTCTCCGGCCTTTGGGGGGGGCATTGGGGGAATGGCCCCCTGTGTCCGCCAATGGCAGGATTTATCATTCTATTGATGAATCTGCCTCTGCACCTTAACTAATGTAGGCCATATTTCAGGTCTATCTTGCAGAATAGAATATGGCACCTTGATGAATTTTGAACTGAGCTATCACACAAAACATACAAAAAAGCACATGCTGACATATTTCCTTCACTCTAAATCTGCAATCCTGTTCCAGCAGATTCCCAAACTTTGCTTATGCTTTATGCTCTGCATAATGAGGTGAGAGATTTTGGCAAACATAAAGGTAATTTTCATAAACATGTTTTACCCTTCAGTTTTATATGATTTGACATCTAAATAAATAAAACGGATTCTTAACAAATATGCAGCACCAATTGCGAGTCTTTAGTATTTTTCGGTATCAGGGTAGATGATGCAGCTTTTCAAGACTTTTAAAATTGCCACACTTATTAGTAATACAACACACACGGTGTAGTCACATGCACGCCTATCTGACATTTCATATCTGACATTTCATGCATATGCAGCACTAGAAGTACAAAATGTTAAAGTGACAACTTGAGGCGGGGAGATAAGTAAATTTGATAGTGTAAACAGGGGGTCCAAGGCAAAGCACAAGATGCCCGAGGGAATTAACTGATGAGTATGTATATTTTAATGGCATGAACATCTCTGTATCTTAGAATGACATACCATTTGTATTCAAAATATTATATTTGAAATTTTCCTGTAAGTCCATGAAATTTGAGCAGCAGCAAGCAGCGTGTTGAAATGCTGGGCACATTTCGCCGACTGGTAACCAGAATAAAATGACCCAACTAGCTAAATGTTGGAGTATATACTGATGAAAAAGCAGTGTCAATTTCTTTCAGCTCTGCAACTATCATATTTTGATGAGCATGATAGTATTGATATCATGGGTGCAATGACAGACAGGCACATCAAACTGGATGCAGAGCAGTTAATAGCAAGCTAGCTTGATGATAATAGCTTCAACCTGCTGTAGCCTCAAAAGAAGGCACATTCTGGCAGTATTTTCTTATTATTCCACAAAATTGATGAATTCTGCTTTTAAAGCCATCATCATGTTTATTTAGCAACACGAACACACACAAAAGTCTAAAAAATTACCTACTTTGCAGCCCTTTCAATCAAGCAGATCAAAAGAAGATGTGGAAAATATGGTAGAATTATTGCTGTCGGTTAAAGGGCGCTCTATGCCAATCACCGTCACCAGCGATTATCAGGTGTTTTATACCGATAACTGATAGTTGAATGCAACATGAACCGAAAATTAGTGGACTGTATTTATGACACTGAAATTGGTGTTTGGGTCGGATCAATCGCTGAAATTCGTACTTTCTGTAATTTGCAGTATTTTGATACGACGATAGATTCAGTTTAAGCTGTATGTTATTTCCCGATTTTAGTCAACGATCGTTATATTAATAGATGTAGATAGCCCTCTAGTTTATGCTGTATTTGGCACGGTGGATCAGGCGATGAGCATTTACAGTAGGCTTGACTGATTAATACAATGCACCGATCGAATTACATACAACACAGCTTGAAATAATATGGCTAGGTCCCTTCCCGGTTAAATCTTTTGTTGGGTGGCAGACAAGGTAAGAACCCCACTCCCTCCCCGCGCCACCGCTTGCGTGCTTAGGAACGGTACGGGTAAACCGATCCTGCAAGCTGCCCCGACAAGTGCAAAGGCACGGCCCAAATATGCCAAGCCCGTCGGGGTGTGACGCGAGAGGAGAGGAGCTGGGCTCCGGGCTGGCCTCCCCTGCCTGAAATCCTCGGTTTGTGGGACGGTACGAGTAAACCGACCCACGATTCTCTCAGACAGGGAAAGTTGTAATTTTGAGGACTGGTATGCGCTGAGCCACCCGGACCGACCCTTACCTGCCAAGCGATTCAGCTCGAATGCCACAGCGGGGACTGCCCGCCCGGCCATGACCGCGCAGGGTCACGTGCTCGGCCCGCCTCGGGCGCCCGGCCGGCCGGCCTCCGCCAACCAGCGGCCGGCTGGTCACGGCCGCGCCCGCTTCAATGCGTTCACATTAGCTACAGCATATTCAAAAGACAAATAGTACTAAATAGGTAAACTGAACGGCAATTCTGACAGAAGACAAAGGTCAAGAGGCATGCCACCAGGATGGTCCCTAAAATCAAGCACAAACCATACCAATGCCTGCAGCACTTGTTGGCTCTAAACATGCTATCTCCTTTATACAGATGCAGGCAACGGGACATGATTTCAGATCTCTCTGGAATCAATCCAGATTCTGACAACATCTTCCCACACAATTGGGGCTCCCACACCAGGGGCCACACCTTCAAATGGTTGAAGCCTAAGGCCTTGTCCTGTTTCTGGAAGAAGCCATTCAGCACCCAGGGGGTGAATGAAAAGAATGACCTACCACGACATGTAATATGAACACCATCAACACAATTTTAAAGGCCACAGACAAAATCTTTACCAATTTCTCACACATACCTATTACCTACTACAGACTCAATTAATCCCAGTGTGCAAAGTATGGCATTTTTGATGAGATCTCATCAGTGTGAGTGCCCTTGGAGACAGGAGAGAGTGGTGCAAATTTCATCAATCTGGTGCAAAATTGAGACTGGTGCGAGGAAAATGACACTGAAAACCAAACAAATCACGGCTAAATGGTTACACAGACACAGCAGGTGGCCTTATTTAAAGTCCTTAACTAACTAACTAATAAGAGAGGCACCGTGTGAGTAGGAATGGCAATGGGTGCATTGTTCTCCCTGGTATATGGCAGATTTGTGTGAATTTTTAGTGGTTGGTGGTGTGAGAATTTTAGATGGTTGGTACAACTTGTCTGGCCTGCTGCCATACTTTGCAGACTGGAATAAATATAGTGACCAGGAAGAGCACCAGGAATTCGCAAACCCTCACCATCTCTCTTGGTAAGACCCGTGACAAAACGGTTTTGAGCCATACAGTGTGACCAATTTCTCCCCAAATTGAGATTTATGTAACGATAGTTTTCCTACTTCTTCTAAACAAACAAACCAGAGGTCCACAACAATTCATCAACCTAATATTCAAAACCGGCGGAGGCAATAAAAGCAATAAACGACCGGTGTTTTTATTACCTGTATTACTTTGAATACAAGTGGTGTTTTACACGGGGATTAGGTAAACAACAACAAAAGAAGTAGAAGCATGGATCACGTCGTTTGATCCATGGTAGAAGCGGGTGTCGTTCAAAAAATACCAGATATACTGAATCATTTATTGCTCAGTCACTTTATTCAAACCCTCTAACTTTCCTCCAAGTCGTCTTTAGAGATGCCAGTTTCAGTGTCGGACAGAGGCTGGATTTTCTCTAAGAACTCGGTATTCCTGCGGTACCTGGTGCAATTGTTCACTGATAACATAGGCAGATCCAGGGGCAAGGGGGGCACTTGCCCCCGATCAACCCTCGGCGCCCCCTGAAATAGTCACGGCGCCCCCTGATAGGTCGATGGTGCCCCTGAAATGTCGCTTCCCCCAGGATGCGAAAATCGGCGCCCAACGATAAGATTTTGCGCACCATCTGATACGTTTTTCCGGTCTAAAGTGCCTCCCCAAACCGTATGCCCCCCCCGAAGGTGCCCCCCATCGGCAATCCTGGATCCGCCTATGACTGATAGCATACACTAAATCCAGTCCTGATATCATCACACCATGAATCGGCGCGCGGAATGTATGGTAATGCTTAACACACGCATTGCCGGGGGTCCGAGCCACATTTGCTTTGACGGGGTCTCGGACCCCGCTTTGACACGCCCCCTAAGATCTCGAAAAAGATCTCGAAAACCACGCTAGAACAGTAAACGGTGTTGGGTAGTCCATCTACTCATCTATGAAAAATAATTAAACCATTTTTTGTCAGGCATATTTGAGGTCACTAGACGTCAATACATGCCTCATAGGGGTAACATGTAGGTGGAGATTTTCAGTCATTACATCTGAACAAGTAAGAGCAAAACAATTTAAGCCCTTAGAATTCTCGCAGCAAGCCAAATCAAAAGATACATAATATGACCTTGATAGGTCAAATCAAGTCAAATATCGGATTTGACCCGATTTGAGGTCAGGTCAAGGTCAAAGTAGGTTAAAATGCATATCATTATAACTGAAAAACGAGGCTAATCTAATGCAGTTAGAACATGCCGTTTCATCATCAATGACTAAGTTATTTAGTTAAAACCATTTTCCCATGTATTTCCAGGGGTGGAAAAACCCACCAACTCACCAACTAGTGATAGCGACAGACCCTGAACATTGAAACCATCAAGTGCGACAGGAAATATATACAATACCAGAAGATTTCTGACTGGCTAAATAAAATAAGAGTTTCCAGGGAAGTTAGTAGAGGATAACGGGTCCGATTCCCGAGCGCCGCCATTTTAAATCTTCCGTTTTTCGTCAGTGCTGTTTTGCAGTGTCTGTGGAGGCGCTTACGCAGGTGGCAGAATTATGCATAGGTGTGTGATCTTCAGTAAGCCTCTTCGCGAATTCAGGAATGTTATTGCGAGGTTGTTTTATCAATATAGGTACTATTTGTCGTATTATATGTGCTTTAGAAATTGCCTATATTTAAAAAAAATGAGAGCGACAGCTTTCAGTGTTAAACATTAGGTTGGCGACAGGTTTGAGGTTTTTCCTCCCCTGTGTATTTCCAACGGAGAGGCCATAGCCATAGCTCGTAACTGACCTTAGGTCGTCGATATAAAAATACCGGAACATATTTTAGAGAACTCGGTAAGCCCATCATGTGATATGAATTTCAATCGGATTAGTTCTTCCTGTTCTGACTCATGCTATCTTAACACGCGCATTGACGGGGGGGCGAATACCCGCCCCCTCGGTTTTTTTGCAGAAACGGCGAGGTTGGCATACCTTTTCTCTCATCATTTTTACACCTTCTGTGAAAATGTTAAGATTAGGTCATCTCAGGTCAGGTCACCAGTACAAGTCAAGTGACCTGATCTCAAAAAAGTTTAACACCCCTATTGACGGGGGACGTGGGTACCCGCCCCTGAGGTTTTTCGGAGATAACAAAAACGGCGGCGCGTAGCGCCTCCGTACTTCGCATACCTTTTTCCTCATCATGTTTCCAACTTTTTTCAAAATTTTAAGGTTAGGTGATCTCAGGTCAGGTCACCAGTACAGATCAAGTGACCTGACCTAAAAAAAGTTTAAGAGAGCATAAGTCGGAACAGGTTACACTTATCCGATTGAAACTCATCACATAATGGCCCCACTGAGTTCTCTAAAATATGTTCCGATATTTTTGAAATTTATGACCTAAGGTCAGGTACAAACTATGACCTCTCCGCTGGAAATACATAGGAAAATGGTTTTAACTAAATAACTTAGTAATGAATAGAGATAGAGCGTATATTTTCACTGCATTATATTTGTCTCACCATTGCAGTTCTAATGATATGCATTACTCTCAGTTTGTCCTTGACCTTACCTCAGGTCAAGTCAAATCCTTGATTTGACCTAGCAAGGTCATATTGTATATTATTCAATTTGGTTTGCTGCGAGGGTTCATATAGTTTAGATCGTTTTGCTCTATCTTTACTTGTTTAGATGTAATGGCCAAAAAACTTAATTTACATGTTATCCCTATGACGGAATGTTTTGACCTCTAGTGACCTTAAATGTGACCTGACAAAAAATAGCTCAATATATTTTCGATGGAGAAGTGGATGGGCTATCCAACGCCGTTTATCGCTTTTCGCTACCTAAAGCGGTTCTCGAGATCTTAGGGGGCGGGTAGCCGCTTCCCCCCGTCAAGGCGAAGGTGGCTCAGACCCCGTCAATGCGCGTGTTAACACGCGGATTGACGGGGGCGGGTACCCGTCCCCCTCGGGTTTTTCGGAGACGGGAGAAAAACGGCGGCGCGCAGCGCCGCCGTGCTTGGTATACCTTTTCCCTCATCATTTTTGCAACTTCTGTAGAAATTTTAAGGATAGGTCATCTCAGGTCAGGTCACCAGTACAGGTCAAGTGACCCGACCTCAAAAAAAGTTTAACACGCGCATTGACGGTGGGGGGCGGGTTTCCACCCCCCTCGGGTTTTTCGGAGATAGCAGAAAAATGACGGCGCGTAGCGCCGCCGTACTTAGTATACCTTTTCCCTCATCATTTTTACAACTTCTGTGAAAATTTTAAGGTTAGGTCATCTCAGGTCAGGTCACCAGTACAGGTCAAGTGACCCGACCCCAAAAAAAGTTTAAGATAGCATAAGTCGGAGCAGGGTGAGCTTATCCGATTGAAACTCGTATCACATAATGGCCCCACCGAGTTCTCTAACATATGTTCCGGTATTTTTGATATCGATGACCTAAGGTCAGGTACGAGGCATGACCTCTCCATTGGAAATACATGGGAAAATTGGTTTTTACGGAATAACTCAGTAACGGATGGTGATAGAGCATTTATGTTAGCTGCATTAGACTCGCCTGGGCTTTGCAGTTCTAATGATATCCATTTTATATAATTTGACCCTGACCTGACCTCAGATCAGGTCAAATTCTTGTTTTGACCTAGCAAGGTCAAATTATATATCATTCGATTCGGCTTGCTAAGACGATTCATATAGTTTAAGTCGGTTTGCTCTATCTTTACTTGTTCAGATGTAATGCCCGAAAAACTGAATTTTACATATTATCCCTACGACGGGCATGTTTTGAGCTCTCGTGACCTTAAATGTGACCTGACAAAAAAATGGTTCAAATGTTTTCGATGGAGAAGTGGATGGGCAGCCCAACGCCGTTTATCGTTTTTCGCTACCTACCGTGGTTCTCGAGATCTTAGGGGGCGGGTACCCGCCCCCTCCCCGTCAATGCGAAGGTGGCTCAGACCCCCGTCAATGCGCGTGTTAAGATAGCATAAGTCAGAGCAGGGTGAACTTATCCAATTGAAACTTATATCACATAATGGGCTCACCGAGTTCTCTAACATATGTTCTGGTATATTTGATATCGATGACCTAAGGTCAGGTACAAAACATGACCTCTCCATTGGTAATACATGGGAAACTGGTTTTGACTGAATAACTCAGTAACGGATGGTCAAAGAGCGTTTATTCTAGCATTAGACTCGCCTTGGCTTTGCGGTTCTAATGATATGAATGTTCTATAATTTGACCTTGACCTCACCTCAGGTCAGGCTAAATCCTTGATTTGACCTAGCAAAGTCAAATTATATATCATTCGATTCGGCTTGCTGCGAGAATTCTTAAAGTTCAAGTCGTTTTGCTCCATCTTTACTTGTTCAGATGTAATGTCCGAAATCCTTCATTTACATGTTATCCCTATGATGGCATGTTTTGACCTCTCGTGACCTTAGATGTGACCTGACAAAAAATGGCTCAAATATTTTGGTGAAGAAGTGGATGTGCTACCCAACGTCGTTTACCGTTTTTCGCTACCTACCGTGTTTCTCGAGATCTTAAGGGGGCGTGTACCCCCGTCAAAGCGAAGTGGCTCAGACCCCCGTCAATGCGTGTGTTTAACTATTTTAAGGTCAGGTCATGGACCTGTACTGGTGACCTGACCTGAGATGAGCTAACCTTAACATGCGCATTGACGGGGGTCTGAGCCACCTTCGCATTGACGGGGGCGGGTACCCGCCCCCCCTAAGATCTCGAGAACCACGGTAGGTAGCGAAAAACGGTAAACGGCGTTGGGCTGCCCATCCACTTCTCGATCGAAAACATTTGAACCATTTTTTTGTCAGGTCACATTTAAGGTCACGAGAGGTCAAAACATGCCCGTCATAGGGATAACATGTAAAATTCAGTTTTTCGGCCATTTCATCTGCACAAGTAAAGATATAGCAAAACGACTTGAACTTTATGAATCCTCTTAGCAAGCCGAATCGAATGATATATAATTTGACCTTGCTAGGTCAAATCAAGGATTTGACCTGACCTGAGGTCAGGTCAAGGTCAAATTATATAAAATGCATATCATTAGCACCGCAAAGCCCAGACGAGTCTAATGCAGCTAAAATAAATGCTCTATCACCATCCGTTACTGAGTTATTCTATAAAAACCATTTTTCCCATGTATTTCCAATGGAGAGGTCATGCCTCGTACCTGACCTTAGGTCATCGATATCAGAAATACCTTAACATATTTTATAGAACTCGGTGGGGCCATTATGTGATATGAGTTTCAATCAGATAAGTTCACCCTGCTCCGACTTATGCTATCTTAAACTTTTTTTGAGGTCGGGTCACTTGACTTGTACTGGTGACCTGACCTGAGATGACCTAACCTTAAAATTTTCACAGAAGTTGTAAAAATGATGAGGGAAAAGGTATAACAAGTACGGCGGCGCTACGCGCCGCTGTTTTTCAACCATCTCCGAAAAACCCGAGGGGGGCGGGTACCCACCCCCGTCAATGTGCGTGTTAAAATTATGACAAAAGTTGTAAAAATAATCAGAAAAAGGTATGTCAAGTACGGCGGCGCTACGCGCCGTCGTTTTTATTCCGTGTCTCCGAAAAACTTGAGGGCCGGGTACCTGCCCCCCGTCAATGCGCGTGTTAACAAACTAGAGTGAAATAATGGGTGCCTTCCAACCAGGAAGGAACCAAATAACACGAAAAAGACGCTGAAACAACACATTCCGAAAAACACATTCGTAATGGAAAAGGCCTGCCTCACATGCTCCATCTCCTGCAGTAGGAGTTGCTGCTGCTGGAGCTGCAAGTGCATTCCTGCTGGTTGGTTAACTTCACTCCTAATGACCGAATTTTTCTTCACAAGCCACCTTTGTTTGAAAATGGATCATCGCGATACGAAGGAGAAATCAGGCTAGAAATGTGGTGAGAACTGTTTATATTTTAGTCAACAACCGACGTTATTTTTCGAAGCCATGTAACGTTCTCGTATCTCTCCGCACCTATAACCAGAAGCGGCCAAAGGACTCCTCACCAGATTCCAAGGCAATTTGAATCCGCTTAGATAATGTACGGGCCATGCTTTATTGCTTTTCTGACCGCCATGATGTATGTACATACATCCAACTCTGATATCGCAGCAGAGAGATGATACACGTAGAAAATTCGACATTATCACCAGACAATCACAATGTAGAACTTAAAATATAATTGTTTAACTTTTTGATAGTCCGGTCATGTTAAATGTGTATTGCAATACATTCAGCAATCTTGCCAATGAGGGCGATGCAAGTTTTATCGACATTTTAACAACATATTCAATAGCCATTCGGGTACTTCTCATCCTCACATCTGCAGAACGGCGGCTTACAGCAATGCTGTAAAGTGGGCCTCCACATGTGATCCCACCAGGTCATCTGGCTCTCCACCTCCACAACGCCCGCCCAATGTTCCCTGATGGCCTGCCTCACGCGCGCCACTACGCGGCCGTAGTCTGAACTAGTGACCGATAAGGGTCGTTCCTCACTGATATCGCTCTGAATATTGAACACTGCCGGCTCGGCTAATTCGACAGATTGGTGGCACTGGCAGATGTACGGACAACGCTGCGTCCCCGGAATCCAGGGCGGCCAAAACAGGTGTACCTGTCAAAAAAGTAACGGGATAGTAAGTTATTGGCGAAAAGTTTTGCGTTATGTAGTGTTAACTACGTTGCTCTATTTAGTATGCATTCGGGATATTAATAAACACGACAACACCGCTCGGAGTTATACCTCAGTTCAGAGCAATAATCCCGTTTAAATTAATTTTCACACATATATGTTAGGCTGATCTCGGGTCACCAAGGAAAAAATGACTTATCAAAACAATTTACCTTAAAAAATAAATGAAAATCATTAAATTGTTAGCAGCTCGTTGCGGTTCATCCATAAGCATGCACGTACCTAAATACAACGAATCTGAAACATACGTTCAAACATTGTAGCATATGCCGACGTATGAAGAATAAATGACCGTCAGTTTACCTTCCAGGTGTGCTGACGATCTTCAATCCAGCGAACGGCGTGAATGCTCCACTTGCAATAGTGAAACATAAACTGGTGTGGCGAGTCGTCAGTTTCCCCTGAGAGCAGGGGCAACACATCCTTTCCATCTACAACACGGTCTGCAAGCTCCCTGCCAACATCACCACCGGCCATCTTCAACAGGGTTGGCATCAAGTCCATAGTGGAGACTGGAACGTCTATGACAGTACCAGGCTTGATTTTAGGCGGATAACTAACGACGGTCGGCATTCTTATGCCTCCCTCCATTCCGCCCATGCCTTTTCCTCCTTTCAACATGCCGTTGTACCCTCCTTGGACATCTCCCCGCACTCCCCGCTCCTCAACGTGTCCGCCGTTGTCCGAGGTCAGATAGACGAAGGTGTTTTCGGACAGTTTGAGCTCTTCCAGCACGTCCAGCAGCCGACCCACGGCCCAGTCCATTTCCAGGACACTGTCGCCGTACAGTCCGTGCCTGGAACGGCCGCGAAATTCTGGAAGCACGTCCAGCGCCGTGTGGAGTTTGGAGAAAGCGTGCATGTGGAAGAACGGCGCATCTGCGCAAGAGACAAACGGTAGGAATTAGAGCACGTTCCAATATCAAAATGAGAAAAGCATGTTGCTGATAACAAAGGGATGGTGCATCTTTTGACATGCGAGCATTAGTTAAACAACAAAGTTCCACAATGCCGTGCTCTTCTGTACTGTAGTTTGAACCAGACATGTGCTTGAAGTAGCGTTTATGAAATACATTAGTTTGGAACTGACCTCAGAAAGAGTTACGCAATTTTGAATGCAATATGTCAAATAAAAATACTTGAGTTTTTTTGTTGGATCATATATACCAAAACTTTACCGAAGGTTTTTAGGGAACTTATAATAATTAATGCCTAAATGTAAGCTACTGGGACTAGTGTTGGTACCGATGTCGGAAGTTTCGAGATTCCTATGCCGCATTTCCATGCAAGGATGAGGCATGCGGACATTAGTATGCTTTCGAATCGTGAACAATGGCACAGCCGACGCAAATGTAAAACGCACTAAAGCTCACTGAAGGCACAAACCTGCCGGCCTTCAACATTATCTAGGTCAAAAATACAACACGATTGTTGCAGAAGACATTAAGCCCTCTAGCAGAGACCATACCACCCAATCCATCTCACCTTTCTTAGCGGTGCGTATTTGGGCCGCATACTCCCTCAGCTTGAGTTCACTCTCCTTCACCAACCTCTGGGCCAGTCCTCTTAGTCGCATCGGCTGTTCAACCACTGTCAAGTCCCTCATGACCAGCGAGCTCAGGATCCTCCAGTTGGCAAAGAAGATGGCGAAGAAAAGTCCAGAAAAGGCGACGAGGAGGGCAAGAACCGCTAGAAGACGAGACCACCGGCGAAGAAAGAGCGCAAATAATACCCCACCGATCTGTGGAGATCAGATCAAATTCCAGTCAGATACCGCTTTCCGATATTCTGTGTAGAGCAGATTGTGAGGATACTTCTAGGAAGACAGATTTCCCTATCAGAATATATCTTACGGGACCTCGATTCCTCTTGAGGTGATATGACTTAACGTGCACCCAGGGCAACATGCATGCGGTTCAGGTATCATTTGTGCCTACCACGATAGTTGAACTAGAAGCAGTTTGTGATTGTTATTTTCAACTTTGGTCAAAACACTCACTCATCAGCACCATCCCTGCCCAAAGATCTACATAAAATGTACACAAAAGAATCGGAATTAAGTTAAAAAAAATCGGGCTGTTCTGACATCAACCAGGGCTGAAATGGCATCATCATCACCCACCTGTAGAGCGTAGCAGATGGGAAACGTGTTTGGGAACGCTGACGCAAAGAGTAGCTCGCCGTCGTCGCCAAAGTCCTTCAGGTTCGTCATCGGTAGGCCATAGAACGTCTCGAAGCCATGCGAGATCGGATGATGACAGTGGTCGCCCAGTTGGTGACAGTTGTCTCCCAGATGCCACTTACCAACCAGCGATCGGCGGTAACCATGGTTACCGAGCAGCTGTGGCCAGCGTCAGAGTAAATGTCAGTTGCAAAGGATGACAATTGGAGGCTAACATGGCCTGAGACAATGCGAAGAATGGAGACACTGATAAACCAAAGGAGTCTGGCCTAAATTCGATATTTTTCGATGTTATTCTTTACAGTTCAGTGAAAACTCACATTCAGTTGATTAACAATGTAGTGGCATAAGATTCTGCCCTACAGTTGTATCATGAATTCCGGACGGCTTATTGCGTCCAGGGTCAAAGTATTCACTTTTTAAGGCGTGGAACAGGACTTTAATTTGTTCTTGATGCGTTACCAGTCATTTCCTGTCGACCCATTGAACTTAACCTGCTGGTTTGCAGATTTTTTTTAATCTTATCTCCGGGAAACGTAGCACAGAATATAAAAAATAGCCCTGATGTTTTACTTAAATGCCGCAGACAAGTTTCATGCTATCATGAACGAATACCAGCTGAACGAAACACACCCATGATATCAAACATGCGTCGTGAATATCGTTAAAGGGAATGTGGCACCTTCACAACGTGATTTTAACTGAGATAGCCAAGTTGTAAAGCAGGTCGGAAAACCCGGTACTCCATATTCCATTTGTCTTGGAACTCGATATTTCCGTAGAAAAAAACTAAAACCTACCTGACACCAGCCCCCCTCAGCCCCCCGTCACCGGCGGCCATTGTTGTGAGCTACTGGTGTGACGACATTTGCCGACGTCACGATGAGCATCAGCCAATCAAAGCCCTTGCAGCGTTTCAAGTATGGTACTGGTTGCCAGATCGTGACATCATCCACAGTCTGATATTGATTTCTTTTTCTAGAGGAGTATTTCTAAAAACCAGATATTGAGCTTATTGTACATTTTTGCAGAGAAATCATGAGTGGTTCCATTATTTTTTACTAAAAGCACGCCTAATTACACTAAATTCCAGGATTCGACCAAGGTGCCACATTCCCTTTAAGTCTTTCATTTCCGACTTGCTATGGCGACCTCTATAAACTTCCCACAATACCTACCCATAGAAAATCTGGAAATTAAAAACGACGGATAGCCCATTATATTTCGCGGTTACCTCCATGATCTACCTTGGGAAGGGTTGTCTCGTTTGGAGCGAGGCCGATTCTGGAGGCGGCGAACAGCACCACGTCCCATTCGTTATTCTTAGGCACAAGTCCGTACCTGTAACAGGCCATAGCTTATACTACTGGCGAGGGAAGCACGAGAGACCGGGTTGAAATTGGAATCACGATAGACAGGACACCTCAAACCAATATGGACTGAAATTTTCGCCAAATGATGATCAGGAATCAGATCAGATCAGATATATTTAGGCAGCGATCCACATAATCTGTAAGTTCAACGTGCAAGGTCAAGAGTCCTTACGATCAGCATCCAACGCCATACCATGATCAGTGATCATGCCATGGCTGTTCTAAAACCAACCAGAATGATGAGCTTAGGTAGAGGAGAGGGTGGTAAGAGGTGGTAAGACGGGCATAGTTGTGTTTGAGACTGTGTGTCTCACTCACTTTTCTTTTCAGAGTGATGAAATTTTGTTTTAAGCTTCAGTAAACATTTATTTGTCCCTGCGCTTAAGCATACTAGGATCCGTGCATATTCCTAGGAGCAGTAACGTTTACCGTAGAATGCTGCAAAAGCCCGTTTTACCCCAACAGGCAAGGTAAGACGGGTTTTATGAAAGTAGTTTATTGTGCATTGTGTATTGGTAAAAAACATCAACAGGCATTGCCCAATTATTTATGCAGTTATGTGATTTAAAACAGTAAAGTCAGATAATAAATACATACATCAATGGAAGCATTCCACGAACATCCATAACGCTCAACATTTGCACAAATGCCTATCCTGAGAAAGTTCCTAAAGTTGCCGTGAATTTGATAGCATTCGTTTTAAATGTGTAGCCCGAGTCTGCGAAGAAATCAACATTACGAAATGCGTTGAAGAAACTGTTACATGTGACGGCCACGCGGATGAAGAGGCTGCGCTGCACAGTACCAACACGCGCAAACCGAACTGCCCACAAAGAGGGAGAACGCGACGTTCGACGGGGCACAGATAAACCGAACTCGGAAACCAGATAAGAACAATCCAACTTTCCGTGATGAAGATTAAACAAAAACAAGAGGTCATGCTGAGCAAAACGAGCCTCAATACTAAGCACTTTGTAGTGAGTCAAAAGAGATGGATAGTCAAGCCTGGCTGACGGACGGTCCGAAAATGAGGCCAACCAGATGAGAAGCGCTCCAGCGGCGTACCATCCAGTACATAGGTGGTAAGGATCGGAGATTTTCGGAGAGAAAATGATATAACGCTACATTTATCTGGATTCAATTTTAAACTCCAAATTTTAGACCATTCTACTAAATTGTTGATGTCAGCCTGAAGGGCATCACTGTCTGTTTTTGTCGAAATTCTGTGGTACAACTTAAGATCGTCGGCGAAGCTTATAAAGTTGGTTCGAATGATGAGGGGATGTCTGCTGTGCAGCAGATAAACAAGAGCGGGCCACACACGCTGCCCTCAGGCACCCCGGACCTTACAGCGCACCATTCGGAAGATTGGCCCTCTAGTATAACTCGTTGGCGACGATCAGTCAGGTAGGATTCAATCCAGGAGTGCGCGCGACCAGTAATTTTGAAAGATTTTAGTTTGTGAAGAAGAAGCGTGTGGTTTACACTCGTAAAAGCCGAAGAATAATCAGTGTAGACAGAGTCAGTCTGCACGCCCTCCTGGATCGAATCCCAGCTGTGTTTTAGAAAGTTGGCAAGATTTGAGACGCATGAACGATTTGGGAGAAATCCATGTTGACTGCTGGGAATAGATGGTAGACAATGGGCCAAAAGAGAGTCACAGACTACCTTTTCTAAAATTTTCGAACAAAGAGGAAGAAGCGAAATACCGCGGTAGTTGCCTGGCTTCTTTTTGTCTCCTTTTGTGAATGGGAATGACATTTGCATCCTTCCAAATATGTGGGAAAACACCTTGAGCGACTGACAATTTGCAAATGATTTCGAGAGGCACTGCCAATTCGGCAGCACACTCATGCAAAATTCTGGCGCTCAGATTGTCGGGCCCGCACGCTTTGTGCTTTCCAATGCTAGATAGCAGGGCCTGAACTTTGCCTGGGGGAACTGTAAACTCTTGAAGAATGGAACAGTGAAAGTCCGGGGCGTTTGGCAGCGTGTCAACGTTGGGATCCGAAAATTTGGAGGCGAAGGTTTCGTTGAAAATATTTGCGCATTTGGTGGGATCTGAAAATTGTTGACTGTTTGCGACAAGAACGCGTGGACGTTGATGAGACGATTTCAATGAGTTTATAAAGGACCAGAAACGTTTTGGGTTCTCACGGAAGTCACCAACAATGCCCAGTAAGTAATTACGATATTTCGCGTTAGATAAAGCTTTAAAATTTTTCTTGCTCTACTAAATACAAGATCGCTTTCTGGAGAAGGGTCGCGCTTTTTTACACGGTGTGCATGGTCTTTGTCCCTAAGAGCACGCTGCACGTCCCGGTCAAACCAGGGAGGAAATCGTTTGGAACGTGAAACCGTTGGGACAAAATCGGCTATGGCAGCGTTCACAAGATCGTAAACGACCGCAACAGCTTCGTTCACACCCAAGTCACGAAGCAGAAGTCAGGGCAAACAACGCAGAGAGGCACGCAGGCCATCGAAATCCGCTCTGTGGTAATCAAAACCCGTCGTTCTGGTGACTTTCGGCACTTTCACGGAGAACGCTCGGAACTGAGAAATGGTTTGATGATGATCAGAGTCAAAAGTGTCATCAGATACAACAGTTTCAGTATGACCACCATGGGACAAGACTAGATCTAGACAGGCGTCACCCCTAGTGGGGGCATGAACAGACTGTGTAAAACCAGCACTGTCAAGATAATCTAAAAATAAAAGAGCTCGGCGTGATCTAACGTCTAAAACAGGACCACCCTGGCACGGCCATACAATTTCCGGTAAATTGAAATCACCAACTACAATGGTCGGGCTACCTGTCGCAATGAGCTCACCGCGGGAATGTCATAGGTTTTTTGGTAAGGTTTTTGTCATATGCAAGAACTTTTGACAAAACCTTACCACGCTTAGCAAAAATGAGTCATGAAACACTTTGCAATGCATTGTTTCGATTAAATAGTCGACAGAAAATTATTTTGCTGAATTTCCATAAAATCGTAATTTTTCATTGGAATCTAACAATTAATCATTAAAAATTCCTCAGTCGGTTTGCAGCAGACTCTCAGACTGAATCCTTTCAACCATGCAAAAAACGCAGCAATACAGATTAAAATTTGTATGGTGCTGTAGTATTTCACTCCGTGTTCGTCTTGCCCCATGTTAATATGTTAGCAAATCTCATTCTTGGGGGTCACCGTGCTGGGGTAATATAAAACTTAACCCTCGCCCCACAGGGCCCTCGATGGCCCCCTCAAGGTTTTTCCGGGATAACAGAAAAACGACGAGGCGCAGCACAGCGGTTGAGGGCTCTACCTCTTACTGCATCATTTTCCCATCATCCCTGAAATTTTTTAACCCGGGTCACCCAAGGTCAGGTCACCAGACCAGGTCAACCAAGGTCACCTCACTTCAACTTTAGAGCTCTGTAAGAGCTACAATTCAAAGTCGATCACTTTGAAACTTCCTACACTTCATGAACCCTCCAGGGTCTACAAGATGTATATCTGGGATTTTTCGATTTCGTGCCCTGAGGTCAGGTCACGAGGCGACCTCTCCCATTGGAAAAGCATGGCGAAAAGCTGTTTCATGATATAAAAGCCACAAAAATGATTGCAAATACTCAGACTGCTCAGAACAGCGTTTTTGGACACCCTTTCACGGATCCCAGAGGTTATATTTGCCCTTTGACTTTTCCAAGGTCATCCAAGGTCAACAGGGGTCAAAAGCAGTATTTTGACAATAACTTTTGACCTAATTAACCCGCGCCCCACCGGGGGTCCGGCGCCACCTTCGCCCCACCGGGGGGGGCCATCGATGGCCCCCCCTCTAACTCCGAAAACATGGGCGTTAGCGCAAATCTGCAAAGTGCAATAGAAAGCTCGCGTGAATTCAGTGAGAAATTACTTCGCATGTTTTAGTGCTCAGGTCAATGGTTTGACCTCCAGAGGTCAAATTAGGTCAAGATCGGCTATTTTCACTCAAATATGCAATGATTAAGCAGACTGGGCATAACTCTTATGTCATTAGAGCTATTGAGACCTGGTAAAGTACATTTGATAGCAAATTGCCAGTACTTTTTCCGCTATGTGGAACGTAAAGACCTCCCGCCAGTGGTTTGACCGCCAGAGGTCACCTCGTGACCTAATATGACCTGAGGTCACGAAAGGTCAAAAAGTAACCTTGCCGTATATCAAATGAAAGCCAGTGACAAGACAAACACGATGGTGTTTGTTTCACCGCTCTAGCTCAACTAGGTCAAAAGTTATTGTCAAAATACTGTTTTTGACCTCTGGTGACCTTGGATGACCTTGGAAAAGTCAAAGGGCAAATATGACCCCTGGGATCCGTGAAAGGGTGTCCAAAAACGTTGTTCTGAGCAGTCTGAGTATTTGCAATCATTTTTGTGGCTTTTATATCATGAAATAGCTTTTCCCCATGCTTTTCCAATGGGAGAGGTCGCCTCGTGACCTGACCTCAGGGCACGAAATCAACAAATCCCGGATATACACCTTGTAGACCCTGGAGGGTTCATGAAGTGTAGGAAGTTTCAAATTGATCGACTTGGAAATGTAGCTCTTACAGAGCTCTAAAGGCGAAGTGAGGTGACCTTGGTTGACCTCGTCTGGTGACCTGACCTTAGGTGACTTGGGGTGAACAATTTCAGGTATGATGGGAAAATGATGCAGTGAGAGGTAGAGCCCTCAACCGCGGTGCTGCGCCTCGTCGTTTTTCTGCTATCCCGGAAAAACCTTAGGGGGCCATCGATGGCCCCCGGTGGGGCGAGGGTTAAGCTAGAGCGCTGAAACAAACACCATCGTGTTTTTCTCGTCACTGGCTTTCATTTGATATACGGCAAGAGTCACTTTGTGACCTTTCGTGACCTCAGGTCATTTTAGGTCACGAGGTGACCTTTGGAGGTCAAACCACTGGCGGGAGTTCTTTACATTCCACATAGCGGAAAAAGGACTGACAATTTCCTATCAAATATACTTTACCACACCTCAATAGCTCTAATGACATAAGAGTTATGCCCAGTTTGCTTAATCACTGCATATTTGAGTGAAAATAGCCGAACTTGACCTAATTTGACCTCTGGAGGTCAAACCATTGACCTGAGCACTAAAACATGTGAAGTAATTTCTTACTGAATTCACGCGAGCGTTCTATTGCACTCTGCAGATTTGCGCTCACGCCCATATTTTCGGAGTTAGAGGGGGCCATCCCCCTCGGTGGTGCCGGACCCCCGGTGGGGCGTGGGTTAAGACACGTAATGTATGTTAACGCTCTCCCGAGACACGTTTTGCATATTTGGCCTTCCAAATAGGACCAGACAATGCCAGAATATTACACTCGAAACTAATAACAATGGTAGAGTGAACCACTAATTTGGTTTTTCTAAAATTTTGACAAAACAATAAAGGTTAGAACTTTGTGTTTTTGGCTCATGATAGGACATTCCAAGACGCATTAAAGCAAGTAATGGGACATTTATACCATAACTGGTCTGGTCCACAGAGCCTGTGCCCGTCCTACCTACCATGCCCGTCTTACCACCCTCTCCCCTACAGGAAGCTCAAAAGGTAAGGGATGCTCCTTCATCCCCATCGATGAAGAACTCCCCCATGGAAACTCCCCTGGATCCGCCTAGGCAGAGGAGGGGAAATTTCTTGCCGTGCGGTGTACATAAGACTGAAGTGAAGAGCTGAATATAGATAAATAAACAAATAGATACGGCGCTACCTGCCATACACAGACAGATGCAGTAAGCAAACAGCTGTCCTGAACAACAAAACACTGCTTTATTTAGGTCGGCAGTGCAGGCAGGCAGGTCCACCCGTGCAACATGCGAAGAAGCTGCCGCCTATCATATTACTTCTGAGCTGACCTGACCCGGGGGCACTGACCTGACCCGGGGGCACTGGCCTGACCCGGGGACACTGACCTGACCCGGGGGCACTGACTTGACCCGGGGGTACTGACCTGACCCGGGGACACTGTCCTGACCCGGGGGCACTGACCTGACGGGAAGACGACCGGTCAGCAGAGCCGCTCTGCTGGGAGTGCAGATGGCAGCCGCAGAGAGACTCTGCGTCAGTTTCGCACCGCCCGCAGCCAACCGATCTGTGCACGAGCGCAGAGGGGAGCTGAGCTGACACAGAGAGGGGAGCTGAGCTGGGGCAGAGAGGGGAGCTTAACGGACGCAGAGAGGGGAGCTGAACTGGGGCAGAGAGGGGAGCTGAACTGATGCAGAGAGGGGAGCTGAACTGGCGCAGAGAGGAGAGCTGAACTGACGCAGAGAGGGAGCTTAACCCTCGCCCCACCGGGGGGCCATCGATGGCCCCTAAGGTTTTTCCGGGATAGCAGAAAAACAACGAGGCGCAGCACCGCGGTTAAGGGCTCTACCTCTCACTACATCATTTTCCCATCATCTCTGAAATTTTTTACTCCGGTTCACCCAAGGTCAGGTCACCAGACGAGGTCAACCAAGGTCACCTCACTTCACTTTAGAGCTCTGTAAGAGCTACATTTCACAGTCGATCGATTTGAAACTTCCTACACTTCATGACCCCTCCAGGGTCTACAAGGTGTATATCCGGGATTTTTTAATTTCGTGCCCTGAGGTCAGGTCACGAGGCGACCTCTCCCATTGGAAAAGCATGGGGAAAAGCTATTTCATGATATAAAAGCCACAAAAATGATTGCAAATACTCAGACTGCTCAGAACAACGTTTTTGGACACCCTTTCACGGATCCCAGGGGTCATATTTGCCCTTTGACTTTTTCAAGGTCATCCAAGGTCACCAGAGGTCAAAAACAGTATTTTGACAATAACTTTTGACCTAGTTGAGCTAGAGCGGTGAAACAAACACCATCGTGTTTGTCTTGTCACTGGCTTTCATTTGATATACGGCAAGGTCACTTTTTTACCTTTCGTAACCTCAGGTCATATTAGGTCACGAGGTGACCTCTGGCGGTCAAACCACTGGCGGGAGGTCTTTACGTTCCGCATAGCGGAAAAAGTACTGGCAATTTGCTATCAAATGTACTTTACCAGGTCTCAATAGCTCTAATGGCATAAGAGTTATGCCCAGTTTGCTTAATCATTGCATATTTGAGTGAAAATAGCCGATCTTGACCTAATTTGACCTCTGGAGGTCAAACCATTGACCTGAGCACTAAAACATGCGAAGTAATTTCTTACTGAAATCACGCGAGCTTTCTATTGCACTTTGCAGATTTGCGCTAACGCTCATATTTTCGGAGTTAGAGGGGGGGCCATCGATGGCCCCCCGGTGGGGCGAAGGTGGCGCCGGACCCCCGGTGGGGCGCGGGTTAACTGACGCAGAGAGGGGAGCTGAACTGGCGCAGAGAGGAGAGCTGAACTGACGCAGAGAGGGAGCTTAACTGACGCAGAGAGGGGAGCTGAACTGGTGCAGAGAGGGGAGCTGAACTGACGCAGAGAGGGGAGCTAAGCTGGCGCAGATAGTGGAGCTGAACTGGGGCAGAGAGGGGAGCTGAACTGACGCAGATAGGGGAGCTGAACTGGGGCAGAGAGGGGAGCTGAACTGACGCAGATAGGGGAGATAAACTGGCGCAGAGAGGGGAACTGAACTGGTGCAGATAGGGGAGATGAACTGGCGCAGAGAGGGGAACTGAACTGGTGCAGAGAGGGGAGCTGAGCTGGCGCAGAGAGGGGAGCTGAACTGGTGCAGATAGGGGAGCTGAACTGACGCAGATAGGGGAGCTGAACTGGGGCAGAGAGGGAGCTTAACGGACACAGAGAGGGGAGCTGAACTGGGGCAGATAGGGAGCTTAACGGACGCAGAGAGGGGAGATGAACTGGCGCAGAGAGGGGAACTGAACTGACTGGGTTACTTGATAAGTAACGCTGTAGAATACAATACATGTTAGCATCATTCTAGCAGCATAGGCAAGTGATTCCCCGAAAAAAATGGTATCAATGTGTACAATATTTACGGACATTTTATGCTCACTTCAAAACAGCTTTCCGATTATGCCCAATTTGGAAACCTTACAAAAAAGCAGCGATATAATGTATGTTGGGTTGGTACAGACAACAGAGTATGAGCCTGGCGACTGATGGTTTCTCTTCCAACACACTCATTCCCCCGACATCGCTAAAAAGAATAAAAATATCCATCCATTCCCCCTCCAGTCTCTCAATCCTACCACTCTGTGAGCTCAACCTGACCCAATCACCTATGTTCGGAGTTGGCAGTGTGGTGTTGCCGAAAGCGCCGACGTCTCCATATCCAAGGTCATCCACCAGAAGCACGAGGAAGTTGGGTCGCCCTACTCTGGTCACGTGGACACTTTGTGCTCCAGTCGAGGCACCCTTGCCATCACTCTGTTTGGCTGACGCATTGCAGTGCGGTCCGAAAAGCCACAATACTATCACCAAAGCAGACAAGCCACACCCGTCAGTTTTCATGGCTTTAATACTGAACTACTCGAGAACAACACATTAACGACAAATCGCCTAGTTGACTTCCACGTCGTATATAGCCCAGACGGCTTTTGCGCAGTCAATAAGTCACAGCACTTATCGCGACGCTGACCAGGACACTTGTCACGCGCCCAGCCACCTGCGACGTCCCCTCCACTCTGGTCTCCGCTCCTGAGTGGTTACGAGCTGGCATGCCTGTGTCATAGGCGAATCCAGGGCTTCAAACTGGTGGGACACATCGACCGGGTGTGATATCTGTCGCCAAGGGGATGCTGGTAGTTTGGTGTGGGGGACTCCGAGTGACGTGGTGAATTACGAAGCAAAGTTTAAGAGGCCACCGATTTTGCAGAGCGGGGTTACGCTACGAAAACATTGGTGCGGCGATTTCCGATAGAGGGCAAGCACAAGCTGGATCGGCCCAAGGCATTGTGCATGGGTCTAAATGGGTGGATCCAAGGGCGGCGAATGAAGCAGTCCCCCCCCCTCTCCTTCCCCGCGGGTCTATGAAGCCACACTTTGAGAAAGCCGGGCACCAAAGGCAAACCCAAAAATATGAGAGCTGTGCTGTACAGGCGCTTTAAAATTGACTTTAGAGGAACAGTCTGGTAGAAGCTCCATGTTTTCGGGTGACTTCTATCGTTTGCTGCCCTATCAGAAAGAAATATCCCTTTGTCCAAATTTGTTCCGCAGCTTCTGCGTAAGATTTTTAAACATCCACCCCTTAACACGCGCACTGGAGGGGGGCCTCGGAGGCCCCCCACCTGTTTTCCAAGGTGGCCGGAGAACCACTTGTAGCCGAAAAAATGAAACATGGCCACATTTAACAGAATTTAATAGCGCGTCGATTGGTGAAGACTTTTTGAAAATCGGCCGAATTGTTTTTTACTTATAGGCTTTCAAAGTCAGACCTGCATTTTTAGATCGCCGTAAACGCGCGATCGGACCAGTTAACTTGCATTGAAGACCGAGTGGTGACGTCATAACGTCATATAAGCGGGACTATATGTCAAGGTCACTTCACATGAAAGTCAAGGTCAAGGTCAAGGTCAAAGGTCACAGGTCAAGCTCATATCTGCACTTTCAAGGTCACTGACCACTGTGCGTCCGGCCAAATGACGTTACCCCGTCTGACATATTATGCTATGATGTCATCCGTAGGGTACCCCAATACAAAGATCAAGGTCAAAGGTCATTGGGAAAGGTAAATCCTCATTTCTCGCCAAACAGTGGCTACAGTGTTAGTCAAGTGTAAATAATAAGTAGTATACAATATGGTGACCTTAAAGGTCAATGACCTTGAATGACCTTGACCCAAAAGTTGTGGGAAGCCTCTTTGAGACCTCTTCTCTATGAACCTTGTCCGCCTTTAGCTTATTCCCGCCATTTTCCTGCATAATCACAACATTTACCAATCGATCCCAGCATGGCCAATATTTGACCTTTACGATCTCGTTTGACCTTAAAGATATTGACCTAGGTCAATGAAAATCAGTCATCATGTAGATCACCATAGCCCCCACCCACCTACCACGTGGCGTTTTTCTAACCTTCCTAGTTTCCGAGATCTTAGGGGGCCTACCAGGCCCCCTCCAGTGCGCGTTAGTGCCAGACCCCCTCCAGTGCGGGTGTTAAAAACCACAAGAAAATTTCACCGCCAGGGCGTTTTTTTAGATGCACAAAAGCCGCCCCCGGTGGTATAGCCTTCCACCCTAAGGTTTCTCCCCCTGACTGAAATCCTCGATCCGTCACTGTGTGGAAACTGAAACAGCAGTGTTTGCACGCATTGGAATGACTCAGCTATATTAGCGCTGTGTCGGCAAATAGATTCCTGTGCGCCAGGGAGTAAATAAACACCAATCAAGGGAGCGGTCTCACTCTACTAGAGCCCTGGGGCACGGAAAACCATCGCCTTCCTATGTTGTTTTTGTGTGAAATACTGATCTATGCGATATGCGTTTCTGCGAGATGATTCTCTCACGGTCTCATTTATGCTGACATACTAGAAAGCATAACTAGATACGAGACAGTCATTCGATGGAAAACCCGCCTTTTCAAGACGTTAAAGATAATAATATTGGAAGGTTACACACATAGGTCAAACAAATATATTTTGCAGACAATTCGACATTTGACCAATTTGTGTCCAGGTCACAGAATCTCCTTAAAAAAAGAAGCCATGGGAAAGCTGATAGAGTCGGAAATTACTACAAAAAAGAGCACAGGAAAAGTGCCAGAAAGCAGCACTATAGAAATATTTTACGATTCATTCTTCACTTATCCTTCACAACATAGATAAATTATACCGAGCAATACATTTAACACCCGAATTGATGGGGTCTGAGCCACCTTCGCTTTAACAGGGGGCGGGTACCCGCCCCCTAAGATCTCGAGAACCATGCTAGGTAAGGAAAAAGGGTAAACGGCGTTGGGTAGCCCATCCACTTCTCTATCGAACATATCTGAAGCATTTTTTGTCAGGTCACATTTAATAAACAATAGGTAAAAACATGCCGTCATAGGGATAACGGTTTTCAGTCATTACATCTGCACAAGTAAAGATAGAGCAAATCAATTTAGACCATTGCAATCCTCCCAGCAAGTCGAATCGAATGATATACAATATGACCTTACTGGGTCAAATCAGGCCAAATATGACATTTGACATAACCTTAGATCAGATCAAAGTCAAATAAGCTAAAAATGCCTATCATTAGAACTCCAAAGACAAGGTCAACCTAATGAAGCTAAAATAAACACTCTATCGCCATCCATTACCAAGTTTTTAACACACGTCCTGCTGGGAGAGCGACATTCACCCCTCCTGGTTTTCACCAGATAGCTCAAGAACCAAGCGACGCACAGCCACGACACTTACAGTACCTTATTTCTGATCAATTTTACATGTCTGACCTAATTTTTTAGTTAAGATCACATCAGGTCACGGAGCTATTCAAGGTCAAGTGACCCGACCTCAAAACCTAAAATCACGAGTTTGAAGCGGCGCCCAGGGAACATCAGCGAACCGATCAGTTTGACACTTCCACAATATGATAAGATCATTAGGGTCTACAAATATGTTAGCTCGGAATTTTGATATTGTTGACCTAAGATGGGGTCAATTTTTGGTCACCTCACATTTAGTCTATGGGGTAAAAATAGAATGGGCTCGTTTTCAGTAAATAATGGATAGATAAAACTGAAAGTCCTCAAATCGACTATTCTTACCACGATCTTGAGCATCAACTTGAGTTTTTGAGCATCTGACCTCTCAAAGGTCATGTCAGGTCACAGGAGCATAGAGTGATTGTTTAGCCAACAATTTCTCACTGAATTGAGATAAAGCTCCCATTTTTTCTTGCATTGTGCGTATATTATCACGGGGATTCGATTGATATGCAACATGTCCATACCAGGTTGCTCTGTGCCCCGACCTAGCTCGAGGTCAAGTCATTTTCACTATTTGACCTAGCAAGGTCATATAATACATCACTCTATTCCATATTTTCTCTAGCTCCCCTGGGGCAGATCTAGAGAGAGAGAGAAACGTTTGCTCTGTTGTAAGCCTATGGAAACTTCTTAGACCTATGCTTACCTCAATATTGACCTGACATACAAATTATTCATATAAAATTTTTTCGTCTTGTCAACAGCTTTCGAACGCCGCCCGTAATTTTCGTTTAGCTTTCGTGGGAAATGAGACACGGAGGGGGGCGAAAAACGCCCCCCCCAGCGGGGCACGTCATACCAGGGACCCCAGCGGGGCGTGTGTTAACCCTTGCCTGGTGGCGGGTACGAGCCACCTTCGCCCTGGTGAGAGGGGGGGCTAAAAAAGACCCCCACGATCTCAAATACCATATTTAAGGGCACAATATGGTATACTACTTATAATGTACACTTTGACTAACACTATAGCCACTGTTTGACGGGAAATGAGGATTGACCTTTCCAAATGACCTTTGACCTTGTCCTTTGACCTTGATCTTTGTTTTGGGGTACCTTATCGATGACGTCATAGCACAATATACGTCAGACCGGGTAACGCCATTTGACCGGAAGCACTGTTGTCAGTGACCTTGAAAGTGCAGATATGACCTTGACCTTGACCTTCATGTAAGGTGACCTTGATATATAATCCCGGTTATATGGAGTTATGACTTCACCACTCGGTTTCCAATGCAAGCTAACTGGACCGACCGCGCCGTTACGGCGATCTCAAAATGCAGGTCTGACTTCGAAAGCGTATAAGTAAAAAAATTCGACCGATTTTCAAAAATCTTCACCAATTGACGTGCTTTTAAATTCTGTTAAATGTGGCAAAGTATCGTGTTTCGGCTACGAGCAGTTCTCCGGCCATCTCGGAAAAACAGGTGGGGGGCCTCCGAGGCCCCCTTCCAGTGCGCGTGCTAATCTCTATATTGACCAGTTCGGACTGAAAATCTTCATTTTCATGCTATCCCTATTTTAACACGCGCATTGACGGGGGGCGGGTACCCGCCCCCCCTCGGATTTCTCGGAGACAGAAGAAAAACGGCTGCGCGTAGCGCCGCCGTACTTGGCATACCTTTTCGTTCATTATTTTTACAACTTTGGTGAAAATTTTAAGGTTAGGTCATCTCAGGTCAGGTCACCAGTACAGGTCAAGTGACCTGACCTAAAAAAGTTTAAGATAGCATAAGTCAGAGCAGGGTGAACTTATCCGATTGAAACTCATATCACATAATGGGCCCACCGAGTGCTCTAAAATATGCTCCGATATTTTTGATATCGATGACATAAGGTCAGGTACGAGGCATGACCTCTCCATTGGAAATACATGGGAAAATGGTTTTTACTGAATAACGCAGTAACCGTTTGTGATAGAGCGTTTATTTTAGCTGCATTAAACTTACCTTGACTTTGCGGTTCTAATGACATGCATTTTATATAATTTGACTTTGACCGGACCTCAGGTCAGGTCAAATCCTTGATTTGACCTAGCAAGGCAAATTTTATATCATTTGATTCGGCTTGCTGCAAGGATTCATATCGTTTAAGTCGTTTTGCTTCATCTTTACTTGTTCAGATGTAATGGCCGAAAACTTAATTTACATGTTATCCCTATGACGGCATGTTTTGACCTCTTGTGACCTTAAATATGACCTAACAAAAAATGATCCAAATGTTTTCGATGAAGAGGTGGATGGGCTACCCAACGCCGTTAACCGTTTTTCGCTACCTACCGTGGTTCTCGAGATCTTAGGGGGGCGGGTACCTACCCCCTCGTCAAAACGGAGGTGGCTCAGACCCCGTCAATGCGCGTGTTAATATGCCTTGACCTCTAGTGACCCTAAATGTCAACTGACTCAAAAAATAGTTCGGTATTTTCGATAGAAATTTGGATTGGCTATCTAACGCCGTTTGCCGTTTTTCGCTATCTAGCGTGGTTTTTGAGAATGGGATGTTAGGGAGGCGGGTACCCAACCCACGCGACGTCAAAGCTGGCTTAGACCCCGTCAATGCGTATGACAAATTGGCTATCCGTGAACAGCTTTAGAGAGGGGTGGGCATCCGTCCCCCGTACCAGGAAGTGTTCAGAAATTAACCTTCGCCCGTGTGGGAGGTCTTTTTAGACCCCCCTCAGGTTTTTCCGAAGTGACCAAAAAACAGCGGCGCGCAGCGCCGCCAAACTTGGTCTAGCTGTTCCTTTATCATTTTTACATCTTTCCTGAAAATTTTGGCTCAAGGTCATACCAGGTCAGGTCACCAGGCCAGGTGAAGTGACCTCACCTCAAAAAATACTTAGGACCACATAACTAAAAGAAGGATTAATCGATCAAGTTGAAATTCATACCACATATTGGGCCCACCAGGAGCTACAACATTTGTTCCGGGATTTTTTATATTGGTGACCTAAGGTCATGTGCGGAGCATGACCTCCCCATTGTCAATACATGGGGAAAATCATAAAATGAGCTTTTCTCAGTAAGTATGGATAGAATCAACTTCAAATATCGGTTGCGACTTTTTCTTAGCCCATTTCTGAAGCTGATGCCAAAGTTTTTGTCTTGTGACCTTTAAAAGGTCACCTTAGGTCAAATAAGCATTTTGGGGGTTTTTCTCTATAAATTTTGAATAAACTAAGAGAGAGCTTTTATTTTGTCACCGAAGTGTTTGTATAGTCACTGGAAGTCAAATGATATACATCATGACTATACCAGGTCAAGTTGGGTCAGACCGTTGACCTGGGTCAGGTCAAATTCTTAAATTTTACCTGGCATAGCAACATCATATATCATTGAATTTGTATTGACGGGAGGATTGCAATGGAACATAAACTATGGCTGTATCTTGTTTGGTTTGGAAGCTATTGGCGAAAAAGTAAACGCCCTTATACATGGGTAGCTATGGACATTCCCAAGAATATGTCCAATATTTAGTGACCTGTAGCTCCCTAGGTTTTGACCTGACACGAAAATGAATGCCACTGCAATGGAAGCGCAACTCAAGAGCTTTCGAATGATGTTAGAAAAATGTTTCTAGCTATCATAGTTTCTGAGATATATGAGGTTTTCTTAGTACACCTCATATTAGCGATTTTGACCTATTTTTACCTCTAGTGACCTTGATATTGACCTGAAAAGAAAAATGACCGAAGTGCTTTCGATATCATTTTCGAAGAGCTTTCGATCACCGTTTTGCGCTTTCTTCTAGCTCTCTTAGTTTTTTAGATCGTGGAGGTCTTTTTAGCCCCCCCACCAGGGCGAAGGTGGCTCGTACCCACCACCGGGGCAAGGGTTAAAAAGATAATGCGATTACGAACAATGTCGGTGGTTACGAAAATAATCGCATACGAACATCAGCGCGTACAAACTGCTTTCAAACTTTTGTCACGGAACGGAGGCTTCTTGGATATTTTGGAGGTTTCTTTTAGAGTGTTTACAAGCATGTCCTTCCTTGGCCGATCTGGAAACCCATGGCACAATGTACGACGTTGGTCGTCAAACCTTGCGCTCATCACTCATAAATTTTGTATCTGTTTCAATTTCATCTTGAGATTATTACACGGGATTATTGCAGTATTTAGACCGTAATTGTGCTGAAGGAGGGTGTTACTTCTATCTGGCAGGGCTTATAAAGCTCGACTGTTGATCCGTAAGTTCGCGATAAATTGTTAACCTCCTCCCCATGTGCCTACGAACACTTCAGCACTTCTCTGTTGCTCTTCTACCATCTAGGTTCCTAGGTAGTCATCTATAATCAAGCTTTTGTCCACAGGCCTGTAGAGGCTCTTTCTCATTCATCAGACTTCAATCTCAATGTGTTACTTAAATCTAACTGAAAAGTTTCTCCATGTTTTTCTCAACTAACAGAAATAGTGTTTAACATTTTTTTGTTATTCCTGCATTTCCTCATCCTGCCTTTTCAATACATTTTGTATAGCTACCTTAAATGGAATAAGAAATATTTCATTAGCTGCATTGGAAATAGTTGGAAATATGGGGAATGTAGCACCTAGGTGCAACTCCATACTCAAGTAATTGTAGAGGATTTTATTAACAAATAATTATGACCCTATATCTGCTAAAAATCGAAAAAGCTTTGCTGCTTTGCTTTGCATTTTTTCTTGGTGATTCTTTAATAGAGGTAAAACACTGCCATATGGGTGTGTCATTTTGCTATAATAATGTTCTAAATTGAACCTTTTAATGTGTCGGGGGTAAACAATAATTAATGCAAATGAATCACTTTAGCTGAGACTATTGTTAAGACTAATTGATGCTTCCATTCTGCTACTTTTGTAAATAAATTATAAAATTTCACATTTGAAACTATTATTGAAGCAATATGAATGCAATTACAGTCACTAATACTAATGTCACCTTTAGCACATACATTTTAAAGGGAGATATGTGAAAAAATTTTATTGGCTATATGAAAGGTTACAAAAGTTGTTTCAGAAGTCCAATTCTCATTTTGTGAATTCGCCTGCAAATGCCTTAAAATCGCCTCAAAGTCAACATTTCGAGACGACTTTACCGGTACACCTCATATCGATGTTTATGACGTACACACGGCCAAGGCTATCAATTTCTCTAAGAATTAGGTCATATCTATCCTAAATAGTGATGTAGAACTTTGTACTTCTACAGAAAAAATAACTTTAGAAAACAACATTCCAAAACTCTTTGAAACAGAAATATAGGGCTTAAAAGAAATCACAATTAACCAATCAGAAGCCTAGGAATTTTCAAACCTGGGTCTCGTGACCTATCTGACGCAAAAGTTTTGTCATCCTGGGGCTGAAGCAGAAAATGACTCAAGACCAGAGGTACGAAACCGCTTAAGACTTGAGTAATTGTTTTTCCATTTCTAGGGCAAACTAATTCATTTTGTAGTTTTCAAAAGCTTTTTAAAATTAATTCAAATACAAATACAGGAGAACAGACATTTGTATTATAAAAAAACATTACTTTTCAACTTTAAATAATTTTCGAAAAGTAAGTGATGGGTATGGGCATGGGTAAGTGATGGGCATTTTATCAAAACTGTTAACCTATTTCAATAATAAGTTAGCGGCCTCCCAAAATTTTGCCAAAGATACAAAAATAATTGATAGTTTCGTTATCAGGATTTTTCAAATAGCAAGAAACCACAATAATAATTTTTGCGTATCTCCCTTTAAAGAGGCCCAAACAGGACAAATTTTTTAGTACAGCATGGCTTGAGTATTACATCACTCCATTCCATGTGACCTTTTGGGAGGACATTGTCAATAGAAGATGAAAAATTTTTTTGCTTTCAGTATTTTGACATGCTCTATCACAAGGCTATTTCAGTTTAAATCCCATTAAAGCAGTGTCAAATTCCCTTCAAACCTTGAACTCATTTGAAGGTATTATTTGGTCTACAATGGGTGTTTCTTTGCAAAATATCACTTGGAACTCCAATACATAATCTATTTGTGATTGTTGATAAAATTGTGCAGACTGTTACAGTTTAGGTGTTAGCTCATTGGACAAGAAGACAAAATTAATTTGTTTTTCTGTCAGTGCTCGAGACTAATGTGACCCTTGATGTCATTCCTGATGCGAGTTTATCTAACTGATGATGATTCTGTTTCAGGCTTGGGCAGTTCCATGCTGGAACACAAACATGTCCGACATCTCAGCACAAAATAAAGATCCTTTGGCTCTCGGTATGTCATCCACCAGCAGACGTTATCATCAACTGTTGACATTACAGCACAACTGTAGCCATTATATCATGATTTTAATTGGAGTATGCTCATCGTAATGTTTGTTTCTGATGTTGCCCTTACAAGCTAAACAACTTACCATGATATTGGTTTTTGATATAATTGGATTTCAATGTGTCATGTTTATTGCCACAGATTCAGCAGAACTCTATGTTTCAACTTTGAACTTGTTTCAAGACATGACTGGAACTAACAAGAATTGAACATTTGCAGCCCTAGCACAAAGTGGGATCCAGCCCAGTGGGGAAGAGTCATCCTTTGTGGTGCTGGACTCAGACCACTCACAACCCAAGCAGTCAGTCACACCAAGACCCATAGTTCAGTTGCCAGCATTGGCAACATCGATCCAGACTGCATGCCTGGACAGGGCAATTGCAGGTAAGTTATGTCAGATAATTGAGTTTTATGTGTGTTTTTTAAATGTTGGGACTAGTGTCATCTGCAAACAAAAGATGAGCAATACATGTTGCACAAAACAGGGTCATTTTCAGCTGCCAAACATAGTAAGATCCAGCCAGGAAGGCAAGAAGGGCCCTGTGCTGGATTCAGTAAAAAAATAATGTGGGACATGCATATTTGCCTTAAGTAACTGTTTTTAAAAAAAAAAAAAAAAAAAAAATTAAATTTTTAAAAAAAAAAAAAAAAAAATTTTTATTTTTTTTTTTTTTTTTTTTTTTTTTTTTTTTTTTTTTTTTTTTTTTTTTCCCCCATTTTTTTTAAAATTTTTTTAAATTTTTTTCCCAAAAAACATAAAAAAAACCTTTTTTTTTTTTTTTTATTTTTTTAAAAAAAAAAACAAAAAAAAAAAAAAAATAAAAAAAAAAAAAAAAAAAAAAAAAAAAAAAAAAAAAAAAAAACCCCCTTTTCCTTTTTTTTTGGGGTGGTGGGGGGGTTTTTTTTTTTTTTTTTTTTTTTTTTTTTTTTTTTTTTTTTTTTTTTTTTTTTTTTTTTTTTTTTTTTTTTTTTTTTTTTTTTTTTTTTTTTTTTTTTTTTTTTTTTTTTTTTTTTTTTTTTTTTTTTTTTTTTTTTTTTTTTTTTTTTTTTATTTTTTTTTTTTTTTTTTTTTTTAAAAAAAATAAAAAAGTTTTTTTTTTATTTTTTTTTTTTTTTTTTTTTTTGGGGTTTTTTTTTTGTTTTTTTGGGGGAGGTGTCAAAAAAAAGAATATTTTTAAAAAAATTTTTTTTTCTTTTTTTTTTTCCCAATTTTTTTTTTGTTCTCCCTTCAATTCAGGAGACTACTCTGTGAGTAGGCTGTGAGGTGTTGGATGCAGTGCCAGGTGGGCACTTAGTGGTGTGGTTTTTGTGAGTTTGCAGTCAGCCCAACCAATTACTGTCTCCCAGTCAGAATAACAGTGAGGGAAGGGCGTCAATGCTGCTGGTGCGTTGTAGGAGGGTATGCATGCTACAGATGACGGAAAAGAGGGTGTGTGTGTGTGTGTATTAGGGTTGACAGGGCGCTTTCAGCATCTAGGCTATATCGCGCCCAGACGGAAAAGAGAGCAGACAGGAGATAATGTGCCCGGGATCGCATCCTCGTCTTCGTCGAAAATGATTTCCTGGAAAATTTTGATGTCCTGGTGCTCACGGACTGTTTCTAATTCTGCCCTCCCTCTATGGAGCAATAGCTACATGGGCAGTAATGTGGTTAACTGCCAAAAATTCCAATTTTTCTGGCAGGCAGTGGTGACGGAGGCTCGGATAGCTGGCTGAAAACTTGCTACTACATAGTTGATGAGGAGGAACAACAAGAAGTCGACGATCCTGATGACCCTGGGGCCGATGTGGTACAGGAAAGTCAGGTATTGAAACTTGCACTAGTGCCACACTTTCGGGTGTTCATGGATTGCTGACGATTGAAACATTAATGTAGGGGTGGATATACTAGCATTATTCAGTGTTTGGTTTGGCATGGTTTTGTAAATAATTCTTATAAATACAAGTTTGTGCTTTGTGTGCTGACATGAAACAATGTGCTGAATAAATTTCGGAAGTGTCCATCATGACAGATGGTCTCACATTACAATCTAGCCTCGGACATGGGAATGTGCGCCACTGAGGTGCACCGCCCCCGAGCAATACAATGCACCTGAGCTATGAAATGGGGTGCAATGCACTCCAACTAACAGAGTTCCGGGAGCAAACCAGCCGAAGCAGCAGTCGGTGCCTCCCAAGAACCCCATTAACGACCCTGTGCCTCTGTCTGGTATCGCAGCGGTTTGTTTCGCTGCTTCCCCGCACGGTGGCAGCACTGCGGTGGCCGGTGGACGTGCCGCCGCCCTTCTCGCTGGAGGAGCTGGCCGCGCTGGCTGTGTGCTCGTCAGCCGGCCGGCGACTCTCCATACCGCTGATGGCAGCGTACATTAAGAAGAGGTTTCCCTCCCTCGAGACAGAGAGCTCGCTGCAGGTGGGTAGTCTTCCAGCGGGTGAGGATCTGTAGACCAAGAGTCATGGGCGTAAGTGAACGCTGATTCCATCTGGTAAATATCGTTCATAGTCTGCTTTAAACATCGCGAGTAAAAGTGTATATATAGCCCAACTGTGCAAGGCCTGAGCAAGAAATGAGTCAGAGCTAATAATGATATGAGTCAGAACTAGTAACGATGTATTTTTTAACCCACAATTTGTAATAATTTCCCCGGACCTGAGAATATCTTCTGCCCTCTCACGCCGCGGCGTCACCTCAGTGCGCGTCTCCGGCGGCAGGAGTCGCTGGTGGAGGCGGTGTCCGGCTCGCCCTGTTTCCGGCGGCCTCACGGCGCTCCCGGCCGGCGGTGGACCGTCAGCGAGCAGGCCGAGCGCGGCCTGGCGGAGAGCATACGACGCCGGGTTCGCATGTACAGGCCGTCTCGGGATCAGCCAGAGTCGGCGCGGAGGACCGGCGCCAGAGCCGGGGGTGGGGACAGAGTGGAGCAGGAGGACGTGATGGAGGAAGAGCTGCCGCTGACTCCAATCTGGCAGGTGAGGACGCGGGGTTTAGGAACTGGAGAGGTGGAGACTGACTTGGAGTGCTAAAAGGGGGAAGGGCGTATATCCTTCAAAGTATTTTGAAAATACCCTTTTTCCTTACACGACATCTTTGATAGTTTTGGGGAATTCACTAGGAACTCAACAATTGGACTGGAGAAAATCCTAAACGTTTTGTTTTGTTCGTCGTGCGATTTTCAGACATTGGGTAAATCATTTTTGGCGACGCTAGTTGTGTGGCGACGCTATGGTGGATTCGAAACCACCGGAAAATGCAATATTGACTCCAGTGCTTAAAGCTGCCACCTGTAGAACCATATTCCAAATTTGAACAGTAAAGCATGATGGGATGATGTTTAAAATGTCCCCCTGTACGATATTTGCGAAGGCCTTCGTTCAATGCCGCGTTGCAGTAGTCAGACATGCTTTCCACTTGGAACATGCAGAAAAAAACCTGCAGCTTCATATTCCGTTTCAATTAGATCTCGACTTATAACGGAGCAGCAACGTTCTATCACCGCGCTGCTTAAAGCGTACATATACCCCGCGCTTGACGGATGTCTGGAATACGGTTAGGAGATGACGAGGACGGACTCTGCTCTAAGCAGACGCTATTGCACCTAAAATTGCAAGCTCGGGGGAAAATAAATGAGACTGGCTCAGATCATATTATTAAAACGAGCTTTTGGTGTCGAAACTATGAAAACGAAAAAGAGTTTTTGGTGTCAGGTGTTTGGTCGACAAATACCCAAGATAAATGACGCAAAATAATATACTAAGTGAGTCATAGTTTTTAAATCATTGACTAGACAATAATAGTGTATTTGTTGCATCAATGTTTTCATTTATATTGGGTATTTATTAGACAAAACACCAGGAACTAAACGCTTTCTGTTCTTCAAAAGTCTCTGGACCAGTCCCCAATTCAGTTCGAGGGTGTATATCCTGTCACAGAGCTATTTCAGTCCAAACCCCCTGTGAAGAATTGTCACATTAATGCCTTTTAATAACGAGTGGATACCGGTGTTTATAGGAAGATCACAGCTACGCGGCGAAAAACCCCTTGCTGCGCGCGCAGCCACCTCAGTACCAGTGCCGGATTACAGAGAACTTGACGAGACGCCGCCTCAAGACGCTCACCAAGAGATGACGTCATCTCACCCTGCGCGCGTGACGTCACCAGTAATGGTACGTGCATGGGAGAAGCTGGGAGCGATACTGTTTGGTGCAGTGTTCCGACCGGCATCAACTGTCTGCGCCTTTTGGCCTGGTTGCATTCGATGTTTCTTCGCGTTTCACTCGCCCACATGTTATCAAACTTGTTGATTTACTGGGACGCCGCAGGCGGAATTTTAATTGCAAATACTGGAAGTGAGTAATTAATTTACCTCGTGGATAAAAATATGATTTCTGGATAGGAATCTGTAAAATGGTTGGTTCAGGGACCGATATTACAGTTGCATCCACTTGTGTTCTCCACAGGTTCAGTCCATTCTACTGCGATGTCGCGTACAACCCGTTGTTTCGCCGCTGGGACATGCGTAGCTAGTCTTCACTGCTCAACTCGGCGGTCACTGGAGGACGGCGGGGTATCACCGCATGTATGAGATAATTTATCCGACGAGACGGCACCGTCCGTTGTGGCGCGGCGGTGCCGTTGTATTGTCGTTACGCACCGAACACTGATCACTATTGACTGACTGGGAGGAACAGAGGCTAAGATAGGTTTCTCAGTGCCGGCGCCCTGCTCTGTGACTACTGCGCAAGGTTAAGTCGGCCCAAGGCGGGCAGTTCAGGGAGTTCATCACGGTAGGCGTCGCCACCGAAGCGACTTGATGTCCTCGTCTCGTAAGTTTCCGATTTCGGCTAGGTTGGAAGGGATCATTCTTGTCGGCTGCTCACGTTAACAGGGCCCTGGTGGGAGGATTTGTTTTCCAGGTTTCGAGCTTGGGATGTCGCGGCAGCAAGAGGTTCAGAGTTCAGCTGGTTCAGGAGCTCCCTCTCCCTTTGACCGGTAGCGACGCGGCTAATAAGGACCGTCCGTTATCTATGTAACTATTAATCATCATGTATTCAGTTGGTACACAGAAAGGCATTCATTTAGAGACTTTTGAGTGTGACAAGGCTTGTCTTGGTTTTCGCCTCACTGTGAAGTGTCAGTTGGCGAGTGAGTTTCTGGTGAATCCGCGCCTCTGGAATAGTCGTCACGCAAATACGATAGTCCGAGCTTCATCGTGGGACATGTCTACATGTATCGTAGGTATCTTCGGCACGGAATGGGACCTTTTGGCGCGCGCCGCTGGGACAGGCATTGCCTACTGATCCTTCCACGGCTCGAGAATTGTCGCTCTAGTCCAATCTGCTCGCTTTACACCAAATTACCCCCCGGCGATATGCATGATCCCGTGCCGTCTACGAATCGGGTTGATCTTTCGGCGACGGCCACTTTGCCTGCTCCACGTCACCCGGTGTTGTGACAATTGACCTACCCATGGGTCTCACTTTCTCTGGTTTTACATGGTCCGACGCGCTCGATCTTTACTGCCGCTGTAAATACTATTTTCAATTCCATACCATTGTCACTTCAGCCGTTTGAGAGGACAACCACTAAGATCTTCAAGATTGACATAAGCCACAACCCATGGGCGGATCCAGGAGAAAATTTTGGAGGGGCCAAACCAACGTTGGGTGGGGGGCTAGACCGAGAAAAAAATCGTAAAAACGTAGCATTTTTAAATAAAAACGGTTAAAATTTTGCCCTTTTGGGCAGAACATACTATTTTGGGCTTTGGTGGGGGCCACGGCCCTTCAGGCCCCCTTGGATCCGCCATGGCCTTAACCAAAGTTAGGCATTGGTTCTACCCAGCGTGGTATTTTCCAGTTTTCGCATGTTTACCTTCATGCCCGTTCACTGGCGCGTACATCTCCGCAATAGGAGGCTGAGCTAGGCTGGAAGTTGACGCTATTGGTGCGCTGCCCAATTTTGTGGCTTGCACTATCCGGAGACCCAACTAGTCCGGCAGCTGGTCCTCTTCCTGGCCAACGATTTCATGGCTGTTCATCAACCGAGTGGCTGTTGATTTTGGATGGTTCTGTCATTCAGCTGTCATTTTATTTTGTAATGGTTCTGTCAATGTTGGGGTTACCATCCAACAATCTGTCACGTGGGTTTGAAAAGTACCATGATAATCAGACGTGTGCCCGGATCTCCAAAGGGTATGGGGGTCTGGATTTGAATCATTTGAACATACGTCATATCTGCTGGTGTAGTAATGAAGCAGTGATATTTATCTGTCATGTATAAATGTTTGCGTTGATGCTTGCAATATACTTATTTTCCGACTCTGACTATGACGGGGCTGGACGATTCGTACAAAATCTCACTAACTGTAGCGCGAAGAGCTGTTGTTCGGCAACCGTACGTTTCCAGGCGAGGTTACTGGTGTGTCGGAGGGGGACAAACAGGAGCGCAGTCAAAACTTTGGTATGGGGCCACACCACATTGAGGGGCACCCCGGGAGAAAAAATGGTACTTTTGAAAGTAACCTAGAATATTACTGTATCATAGTTTATAACAACTTTTGGGCAGATTCGGTCCTTGAAAAATGCAAGGCAAGGATCGGCGGAAAAGGAAAAGTCGGCCAAAACCGAAAAGAGGAATATCACCGAAACCTCACGAAAGTAAAACACAACTGTTTTGGATGGATTTAAGGACAAATCAGCCAACTAACATCAGAGAAACCGGCGGAGCCTGTGGTATTTGTCCCTATGTACAAGCTAGGACAGATTGGAGTCGAAAATTCATTTGTTATGCCCACTGGTTTTGTCGTGACGAGTGAGCCCTGGTTGAACGCAGAAGTTCCGAGGCTCCTACAAGGGCCTTGGGAGGAGTGGCATCGTGATATTGAAAGAGGAAAATTGTTGCCGCCGGAATAATTTGGGAGAAGCTTTTTTAACGCGTTTATAAGTTCCATATTTTATGGATCGGCCCCAGTAGGAGTAAAGGAAACGTAAACAGGCCAGTGGTTTGGATGGGGATGGTGGGACAGGGATGAAAATGTGCAGAAACTAGTTAGTCATTTAAATGAATTATTAGATAGCTTGGTTTAGGGGACTGCTCTGAGCTCATGGACACATGCCTTTTTATCACCCTTCCCCAGAATCCATCAGAATAATAGGCAATTTATGTAATCAGGGGAGCCTAGGCATCAAGCTGTTTTAGCGATGGCTTATTCCTCGCAAGCTCCATTTTACAAGGGGAGTTTGCATTGTGTTCTTATTACTCATCTATTCAAGACAAGCTCAGGGGCCCCTAGTGGGCCCCAGAGCAGATGATCCCCGTTGTGCCCCCAGGGATTATGCTAGTTCAGTGCCCCCCCCGGAGATAAAAGGAGTTGGCCTTGTTCTTATTCTGTCTATTCAAGGCCCGCTCAGGGAACCCCTGATGCGGATCAAAGCCCTTCAGAGCAGCGCATGCTTCGCCCAGGGACTAGACTAGCTCAGTGGCCCCCAGGGATGGTGTCATCAGACTTGCTCAATGGGTCCCAGATAGGCTCCTATGACCTTGAACCAGCTCAAGGAGCCTCATAAAAATTTAAGGCGCCAGACCAGCTCAGGTGGTCTCAGGTTAATTCCAGGGGCTCTCACCAGTTCAGCGCCCATACCAGCAGCTCAGGGCACTCCCCAGGACCCAGATCCGCTCTAAGGCCACATACCAGTTCAGGGGCCCCAAGTCCGGTCAGGGGCACTAAATCAGCTCAGGAGCCCTCACCAGCTCGGATACCTTATCAGCTCAGGAGCCCCAGACCAGCTCAGGGGGCACCAGATCGGCCTATAGGGCACCATATCAGCCTACGGGACACGGGATCAGCCCAGTCGTCCCGACCAGCTCGGAGGTGCCAGACCGTCAGGAGGCACAATCAGATCAGGGCCCCAGAGCTGTTCAGGAAACTATGTAATCAACTCAGGAGGCCCAGATCAGTTAACCCGCCCACGGGTGCACCACCCCCACCGGGGGCCATCGATGGCCCCCTCAACTCCGAAAATATGGGCGTTAGCGCAAATCGCGAAGTGCAATAGAAACTCGCGTGAATTCAGTAAGAAATTACTCGCATGTTTTAGTGCTCAGGTCAATGGTTTGACCTCCAGAGGTCAAATTAGGTCAAGATCGGCTATTTTCACTCAAATATGCAATGATTAACAAACTGGGCATAACTCTTATATCATTAGAGCTATTGAGGCCTGGTAAAATACATTTGATAGCAAATTGCCAGTACTTTTCCACTATGTGGAACGTAAAGACCTCCGCCAGTGGTTTGACCGCCAGAGGTCACCTCGTGACCTAATATGACCTGAGGTCACGAAAGGTCAAAAGTGACCTTCCGTATAACAAATGAAAGCCAGTGACCAGACAAACACGATGGTGTTTGTTTCACCACTCTAGCTCAATTAGGTCAAAAGTTATTGTCAAAAACTGTTTTTGACCTCTGGTGACCTTGGATGACATTGAAAAGTCAAAGGCAAATATGACCCCGGGATCCGTGAAAGGGTGTCCAAAAACGTTGTTCTGAGCAGTCTGAGTATTTGCAATCATTTTTGTGGCTTTTATATCATGAAATAGCTTTTCCCCATGCTTTTCCAATGGGAGAGGTCGCCTCGTGACCTGACCTCAGGGCACGAAATCGAAAAATCCCGGATATACACCTTGTAGACCCTGGAGGGGTCATGAAGTGAGGAAGTTTCAAATCGATCGACTTAAATGTAGCTCTTACAGAGCCTAAAGGTGAAGTGAGGTGACCTTGTTGACCTCGTCTGGTGACCTGACCTTGGGTGACCGGGTAAAAATTTCAGGGATGATGGGAAAATGATGCAGTAGAGGTGAGCCCTCAACCGCGGTGCTGCGCCTCGTCGTTTTCTGCTATCCCGGAAAAACCTTAGGGGGCCATCGATGGCCCCCGGTGGGGCAGGGTTAACCCTCGCTCCGGTGGGGGGGTTGTTTAAACACCTCGTCGGGTTTTCCGGCGGCACGCAGCGCCGCTGTACTTGGCACGCCTTATCCTTGATCAGGTCCGCAACTTTCCAAAAATGTTAAAGTTGCGTCATCTCATGTCAGGTCACCAGTGCAGGTCAAGTGATCTCACCCCCAAAAATGTTTAAGGTGGCATAAGTAAGAAATGGGTAAATCTATCGGATTGAAACTTACACCACATAATGGGCCCTCCAGTATTACAAAATATATTCCGGGATTTATATCGATGACTAAGGGTCAGGTACGGATCATGACACCTCAATGGGCAATACATGGGGAAAATAGGAATTGGGCTGTATTTATGTAGATACGGCTAATAATACCTCCGTTCTCAAAATCGTAGTATCCTCTGTCCCTTTCCAAGTTGCAATTCTTGACCTGTGACCTCTGAAAGGTCATCTGGGGCTTCTTGCGCAGTTTTCAGACTTGGGTCAATAACTTTGCAGGTAATGATGATACAGCTTTCATCTTGACACCATTACGTTCAGATTACGATTGCGATCCGATTGATATGCATATTGGCTACGTTAGGTTGGATAGTGACGTTGACCTGACCTGAGGTCAGGTCATTTGTGTTTTGAACTAGTATAGTCATATCACCATCAATGGGTTCGGCGTGACGAGAGGAAGCGAATGGTGCCTACAAATGATTTTAACTCAACTCTATCAGATGCTGGGCCCAAAAACTCTACCCTAACACGCAAATTTCTTTGACCTGCCATGACTTCAATATTGAACTGGGCCAAAAAGTTACCGATATAGTTTCTTCATGAGTTTTTAAGAGCTATCCAACAGCGTTCGCGTTTTTTCGCCATCCCGCACAGGAGCCGAACTCAACGGGGGGGGTGTTTGAACACCCCTACCAGGGCGAAGGTGGCTCAGAGGCCCACCGGGGCGTGTGTTAAATGGCACCTGATTATGTCAGGGGGCACCAGACTAGCTCAGTTGACATTAGTTCAGCCCAGGGGGCAATAGGATCGATCAGCTCGGGGGCCCAGATCAGCTCCTAGCTCCCAGACCGGAGCAGGGGCATGGATCATCTCTGAGGACACAAGATCGGCTCAGGGCGCCCCAAACCAGCTCAAGAGGCACCAGACCATCTAAAGAGACATCATTTATCAGCTCAGGGGGCACCTGATCAGCTCAAGAGGCACCATATTGGCTCAAGGGATAGCTAAACTCCGGGAGGCATGAGATCAGCTCAAATCAGGGTCGGAAGAACCTTTTTTTTGTAAAAAGCCCGCGGGTCTGGTGTTTTTTTTATTTTTTTGTAGCATTCTCATCACACCGTTTCTAGATTAATATCATTGTTTGAGCACAAATTAAGACTGTGGTGCTTTCAATATCATCGTCGCCTATCAGCCTTTGCCTCAGGAGGCGGAGGGAAGAAGTTCCTATTCCCCAAGCTGTTCTGGAGTACCCGATTGACGGCAGCATGCAGAACCCTTCATATTTTCACGGGCACCCATGGATAAGAAAATGAAACATTTTGCCCAGAATAACAATGTTTGGGCTTATCAACTCACCCACAGCTATGGTTATACGGCGTCGTCGACGCTTGTTACTGTTTTCTCTTAGGAGCCGGATTCTCCCTACTCAAATAATCCACCGGACGTAAACCCGGGCGACCCCATAGAAAGCTACTGAGACAAACACCACACCCACAGGAATTTACTTTCAGTTTTTTTATATATCAGTAGCTCATGTTCCTCACGGACAAATGCTAGCGCTGAAAATCTTAGGTACATCAATAAAGACTAGATCACAATTCTCAGAGCATTGCAGGAGCGTATCCATTATTTGCTCAGAGGGAAGGGGAGCGTGGATATAGGCTTGGGGGCCCTGCATGGGGCCCCAAGTGCAAAGATCGCTAATGAAAATAAAAAGAACGTCAGCGGTGGCTGATGGGATTGTGGAGTGAATCGGTGTGATTTACTTGACTTTGATTTGCTGTTTTAACCCTCGCCCCACCGGGGGCATCGATGGCCCCCCTAAGGTTTTTCCGGGATAGCAGAAAAACGAAGAGGCGCAGCGCCACGGTTGAAAGCTCTACCTCTCACTGCATCATTTTCCCACCATCCCTGAAATTTTTGCCCCGGGTCAACCAAGGTCAGGTCACCAGACGAGGTCAACCAAGGTCACCTCACTTCAACTTTAGAGCTCTGTAAGAGCTACATTTCGAAGTCGATCAATTTGAAACTTCCTACACTTCATGACCCTTCCAGGGTCTACAACGTGTACATCCAGGATTTTCGATTTCGTGCCCTGAGTTCAGGTCACGAGGTGACCTCTCCCATTGAAAAAGCATGGGGAAAAGCTGTCTTATGATCTAAAAGTCACAAAAGCGATTGAAAATGCTCAGCTTGATCAGAAAAGCGTTCTTAGACACCCTTTCACGGATTCCAGGGGCCATATTTTCCCTTTGACCTCTCCAAGGTCATCCAAGGTCACCAGGGGTCAAAACAGTATTTTGACAATAACTTTTGACCTAATTAAGCTAGAGCGCTCAAACAAACACCATCGTCTTTTTCTCGTCACGGGATTTCATTTGATATACGGCAAAGTCACTTTCTGACCTTTCGTGACCACAGGTCATCTTAGGTCACGAGGTGACCTCTGGAGGTCAAACCACTGGCGGGAGGTCTTTACGTTTCACATACCGGAAAAAGGACTGACAATTTCCTATAAAATGTACTTTACCAGATCTCAATAGCTCTAATGGCATAAGTTATGCCCAGTTTGCTTAAGCATTGCATATTTGAGCGAAAATAGCCGATCTTGACCTAATTTGACCTCTGGAGGTCAAACCATTGACCTGAGCACTAAAACATGTGAAGTAATTTCTTACTGAATTCACGCGAGCTTTCTATTGCATTTTCCAGATTTGCGCTAACGCCCATATTTTCTGAGTTAGAGGGGGGCCATCGATGCCCCCCGGTGGGGCGAAGGTGGCGCTGGACCCCCGGTGGGGCGCGGGTTAACCTACCCTGCCTGTTTCCTTGCCTATCTAGCTAAATAAAGCGTGGTATCCGTTTTTATTATTTTGTGACCTGGGGACTATCTCTGAGGTGCCCCCAACACGAATTCTTTGGGCAGTCTGAGAAAAATTGGCCGGCGCATTGAGACAAAACCTCCCCTCCCGCCAGAAAAAAAAACTGAGTCGCCCGAGAACAAGTCTTGGGATCCCCGAGACTAGCTCTAGGGGCCCCACGTGCCAAACTCTTGAAAGTCCTCGAGACCAATACTGGGGGCCTCAAGAACAATTCTTGGGGTCCCCCGAAACCAGCTCTCGGGAGCCCAAGGACCGTATCTAGGGACCCGCGAAACCAACTTTCAGTCAGGCTCGAAACCATCTCTATGGGCCAACGAGAGAGACCCTCGAAGGCCTCGGAGAACAGCTCCGAGGCCCCCGAGACGAATTCTTACCACGCGCCCCGCTGGGGGGCGAAATTCGCCCCTCCTGGTTTTCCCAAAAAGCTAAAAAAACGAAGAGACGCAGAGCAATGAAACTTACGGTACCTTATCCCTGATCAATTTGACACATGTGACCAGATTTTTAGTTAAGGTCATGTCAGATCAAGGAGCTATTCAGGGTCAAGTGACCCGACCTCAAAACCTAAAATTACGAGTTTGAAGCAGCGCCCAGGGAACATTAGCAGACCGATCAGTTTTAAACTTCCACAATATAGTAAGGTCATTAGGGTATACAAATCTGCTATCTCGGAATTTTGATATTGGTGACCTAAGGTGGGGTCAATTTTTTGGTCACCCCATTATAAGTCTATGGTGAAAAATAGAATGGACTCGTTTACAGGAAATGCTGGATAGATAAGGCTGAAAATCCTCAAACTGTCTATTCTCACCACGATCTTGGCCATAAAATTGAAATTTTGAGCATCTGACCTCTCAAAGGTTATATCAGGTCACGGGAGCAGAGAGTGATTGTTTTGCCAATAACTTCTCACTGAATTGAGATAAAGCTCCCATTTTGCTTGCATTGTACTTATGTTGTCACGGGGAGTCGATTGACATGCAACATCACCATACCAGGTTACTCTGTGACCCTAACCTACGTCGGGGTCAGGTCATTTTGGCTATTTGACCTAGCAAGGTCATATTATTCGATTCGCCGCGATGAGAGGAATCCAATGATGCATAAATATTTGCTCTGGCTCCCTGAGGGCAGATCTAGATAGGGAAACTTAACACTGCTCTGTTGTAAGCCTATGGAGCATTCTTTGACCTATGCTGACCTCAATTTTGACCTGACATAAAAATTATTCGTATAAATTCTCCTCGTCTTGTCAAGAGCTTTCGAACACCGCCCGTAATGTTCCTTTAGGTTTCGTGGGGAACGAGATACGGAGGGGGTGCGAAAAACGCCCCCCAGCGGGGCGCGTCATGCAAGGGACCCCAGCGGGGCGCGTGTTAAAGGCCATCCGAGAGCAGCCCTGGGCTCCCCGAGAAAACTTTTCGGATCCCCCAAGTCAGACCCTTGGGCCCACCGAGACTAACTCTGGGGGCCCTCGAGACCAGCTCTGGGCGCCCCCCCCGTGACAGACTCTTGAGGGTCCTCCAGACCAACTCTGGAAACCTCGGGAAAACTTTTGGGGCTGCTCCAGAGACCAAGTCTCTGGAGCACCAGAGATAAAACTCTGGTGTCCCGATAGCCGAATCTGGGGCCCCCAAATTCAAAATTTTGGTGGGCCCTGCCAGACCAACGCTTGGGCCCCTAAGATTTGCTATGGAGTCTCCGAGACAAACACTGATTATGTCCGTCTTCTTATAATCAACTTGGGGAACATAAATCAGAAAACGACAGGAGGCCGTGCGGGAAGCTCTTTTCAGCCAAGAGGAGAGAGGGTCGCCTCACCTTGCTGTACTCCAGAGGCTGCGCGCCTGGAGTACAACACGATGTGACTCCACCACCATAAGCCTTAGAGGTTCCATGAGCTGGACAAACAAACTATTTGTGTGTCTCAGGTCAAAGTCAGTGAGAGTCACAATCTGAGACTGCACTGTTACTTTGACATATTTTGGCCCTGCAGAGATGTTTACGAATCAATTAAGATTGAATATAAATCAATGTTATAAATCAATTAGGTTAAATTCTGCAAAAAACTGCATGATACAGACAAAAACTAAAGTCATACTAAGAGACGGTACTGGTCTTATCCAGCAGCTTTAACCTGTGGCAAAAAAGACAGAAACTTGTGTTGCACAATGTGCAACATGGATGACATGTGGATTCTTAGGAATGATTTTCGTGGAAAGGCGGCAAGAATTTCCAAATGCATTTTTCCAGAGGGTTGTATGAGGTGGCATATGGTACCGATTCTGCCAAACTTTGGCATATTCTACACATACCAAGGCTTAGTAGCTTTTAGAGTGATGTGACTAGCAAAAAAGACAAAATGTTTACTCAGGGGCATATAGAAAATGATTTATGAAAAAGCCCGGGTTCTTTTTATCCCTTAACACGCGCATTGACGGGGGGGCGGGTACCCGCCCCCCTCGGGTTTTTCGGAGACAGTAGAAAAACGGCGGCGCGTAGCGCCGCCGTACTTGGTATACCTTTTTCCTCATCATTTTTACAACTTCTGTGAAAATTTTAAGGTTAGGGTCATCTCAGGTCAGGTCACCAGTACAGGTCAAGTGACCCGACCTCAAAAAACGTTTAAGACAGCATAAGTCGGAGGAGGGTGAACTTATCCGATTGAAACTCATATCACATAATGGCCCCACCGAGTTCTCTAAAATATGTTCCGGTATTTTTGATATCGATGACCTAAGGTCAGGTACGAGGCATGACCTCTCCATTGGAAATACATGGGAAAAATGGTTTTTACGGAATAACTCAGTAACGGATGGTGGTAGAGCATTTATTTTAGCTGCTTTAGACTCGCCTAGGCTTTGCGGTTCTAATGATATGCATTTTATATAATTTGACCCTGACCTGACCTCAGGTCAGGTCAAATCTTTCATTTGACCTAGCAAGGTCAAATTATATATCATTCGATTCGGCTTGCTAAGAGGATTCATATCGTTCAATTCGTTTTGCTCTATCTTTACTTGTTCAGATGTAATGGCCGAAAAACTGAATTTACATGTTATCCCTATGACGGGCATGTTTTGACCTCTCGTGACCTTAAATGTGACCTGAGAAAAAAATGATTCAAATGTTTTCGATGGAGAAGTGGATGGGCAGCCTAACGCCGTTTACCGTTTTTCGCTACCTACCGTGGTTCTCGAGATCTTAGGGGGGCGGGTACCCGCCCCCCGTCAATGCGAAGGTGGCTCAGACCCCGTCAATGCGCGTGTTAAAAAACACACTAAAAACCCTAAAAACCCGGGCAGTGGGTAGTGGGTAGTGCCAACCCTGGCTCAAATGGCACTAAATCAGCACTAGGCAAGCTCGGATGCATCAGAGTAACTCAGATAGCCTCAGACAGGTTCAGGAGGCACACTGATTTGCTCAGGGGGGCACGTGATCAGCTCAGGAGGGCAAGGCCAGCTCATGGGGCACCAGGTGAGCTCAAGAGGCACCAGACTAGCTTCAGCCGTACGGTACGATTGGCGACGATGAGGCATTACCTGGAAACGGATCAGGAGCCCATATTCTTCCCGGGTGCTTGGAACGCGACATGCCCTAGCTGGTCAAAAAGGGTACTACATTGTCAAACAATAGATTAAATTGCTACAAGCGGTCTAGTTGCATCTAGGTTCAACGTCGTAGGGCACTAAATTTTGAGCGGCACAGCCCAAACGGGGCACTCCGCTTAGCGATCAAAGGGCACTCCGGCACCGATGGGGGGCACGTGCCCCCTATGCCCCTGGGGACAAACCAGTTTTCTTCTGAAAAAAATGTTATTTAAGTAAAAGTAGTTGTGGGGGGGCTTTGGTCTCGGTGAGCAGTGTTCCCTTGGGTAACAACCATTGTGGATCCCACCCCTCTCACAGGCTGCCCCAATTCAACCGGCCATTACCGTCCTTAAATAGGACGCTACGTCTAATGTTCATATCAGAAAATTGGTACTGCACACAATATAGCTCTCATTTTGTAGGAATCTTGTGGCATTCCTCTGCTATTTGAATCGCAACCAGGTCCCAAGAATCACACCGAGGTGAACTGGGCTCATCCCCCCATTTAACCTGCGCCCCACCGGGGGTCCGGCGCCACCTTCGCCCCCACCGGGGGCCATCGATGGCCCCCCCTCTAACTCCGAAAATATGGGCGTTAGCGCAAATCTGCAAAGTGCAATAGAAAGCTCGCGTGAATTCAGTAAGAAATTATTTAGCATGTTTTAGTGCTCAGGCCAATGGTTTGACCTCCAGAGGTCAAATTAGGTCAAGATCGGCTATTTTCACTCAAATATGCTATGATTAAGCAAACTGGGCATAACTCTTATGTCATTAGAGCGAAACAAAATTATTACGCTTTAGAATTTGATAAGGTTAAAAATTATTCGAAAAAAAACTTGGAAAACAATAAATGAATTAAGAAATGCATCAAGCGAAAATAGTAGCGTACCTGAAACAGTTTATGACACAGAAGGGTATAAGACAAGTGGGAGTAAGAATTTAGTGGAAGCATTCAACAATTTCTTTTCTACTATAGGTATTAAGCTCAAACAAAAAATTAATCCCTCCTCTCTTGACCCAGTAATCCAGGTCCCATATTGCGAACAGGAACTTTTGCTATATCCAACAAGTGAAGATGAAATAGATTCTATTGTACAAAATTTGAAAGATGTAGGGGCAGGTGTTGATGGAATTAATACCAAATTATTGAAAAAAACGTATAAAAGCATCATTTCTTACCTCAATCAATTTTATAATGCTTGTTTGGATAATGCAGTCTTCCTGATTCTCTGAAAGTAGCTGTAATTAAACCTATATTCAAAACAGGTGACAGATCTCAATTGACGAATTATAGACCTATTAGTATATTGCCAGTGCTGTCAAAAATTTTAGAAAAACTGCTATTTACCCGGCTAATGGATCACCTAGTTACCAATTCAATTATTTATAAAAACCAGTTTGGGTTTCAAAAGAATAAATGGGTTTGAAAATGGGGAACATATTCTAAGTATATTTATTGACCTTAAGAAGGCTTTTGATACCGTCAACGTTGAAATTCTCCTAAAGAAAATTGGAAGGTATGGCATGAGAAATAAAGCTAATGATATGTTTACTTCCTACTTGACCAATAGAAAACAGTGTGTAAAAATTCAGAATGAAATATCTCAATTGAAGGATACTACAATTGGTGTCCCACAGGGGTCTATTTTGGGGCCGATTCTGTTTCTGCTATATATAAATGATTTGCCATTGATCGATGAAAATATGTCCTGTCTTCTTTATGCTGATGATACAGCCCTATTATTTAAAAAATAAAGACCCGGATACCCTTCAACAAGTCGTCAATGATGCTCTCCGGAATGTATCTGATTGGTTCTCTGCAAATTATCTTTCTCTTAATGCCGATAAAACTTTCAGTCAACATTACTCTCCATTTCCAAGTGACCTACGGTTAAAACTATCACTGGATAACCGGGAAATACAAGAGAAAAAAGAAGTTAAATACCTAGGAGTTATCTTTGATCAACAACTAAAATTTAATGCTCATATTAGCCATGTTTGTACCAAAATTAGTCGATGCATTGGGATTATTCATAGGATATTTTATTAACGAAAGAATAGCACTGCTTCTTTACAACTCCTTGGTCCATTCTCATTTAAACTATTGTTGTCTAGCTTGGGGGTAAATTACGCATCACAGCTGAACCGTTTAATTGTGTTACAGAAAAAAGCGGTAAGACTTATTGCAAATGTTTATTTACCACATAGTTCCGAACCATACTTCGTAAAATTTAAGGTTTTGAAAATTAGTGATATAGCGAAATCCCAAATGCTTCTTCTGGCTCACAAGTTTCTAACAGGCTCGCTTCCTCAATCACTTTGCACTATGTTCAAAATAAGAGAAATAAATAGTCATGGGACTCGGCAAAATGCGTTTCTCGAACAGCCGTTTTCGAATATAAATTATCGTTTATTCACTACTCCCTGCCTAGGCCCTAAATTGTGGAATACCATGTTCATGAACGAATTCCAACTAATTGAAGACGTGCCAGCAAGCAAAGCAGTAATAAAAAATATCATAAAAAGAAACTGATTGATTCGTATGTTAACCAATAGACTTGATTCGTATCTCTTCTTATCGCTATGGTAACCAAACAAGGTACATGTAAATCATTCTGAGGAGAATTGCTGTCTTTAACTTTTTGCTTCTCTGGTCGGTATATTGTTAGTGATAATAATTATGTAAGACAAAAATAACAAAATAAATTGTAAGAGCTAAGCTGTTTCATCTAAACTAAGCTGATAATACGTTATTAATAACGTATATTAAACTGTATGTGGTTCAGCACCCGGGGTTAAGGTGCTCTGTGGTGTTTCCACGGTGTACGCACAAAATATCATCATGCTATCATGCTCTCATATTAAGTCACCCTCACCTCATCATCAAAAAATGAAAAAAATTATCGCCACCCGGTGCTAGCCTGCACTGTGGTATTTCCCAAAAATCATGCCCACATCAAAAGTCACTCTCACCTCATCATCTGAAAGGATTTCATTTCTCCTGGAGATCATCGTAAGTAAGTGTGGACGCGAATCTTCTCTTATCGTTGCCCTTTTCTTGTCGACATGACATCTGGCCGATTATGCTAATGAGGAAATATGTATCTTTGGTAAAGCATGAGCTTCCTTTATTTGCCTTTGACGGCCGGTGAGCAACAGGGCTTTCCTCGCTTACTGGCCTGAGGGGGTTATAGAGTGAGGCTCTTTCATGCGTAATCATGCTTTCATGTGTAACCCTCTCCTCAGCATCTAGAACAGGTTCTAAAGACGTTACAAGTAACGTATATTAAACATGTCTGTGGTTCAGCACCCTAGGTCAGATGACTTTGTGGTGTTTCCACGCTTGACACACATAATATCATGCTCTCATCTTAAGTCACCCTCACCTCATCATCATAAAGTGTTTCAGCACGCGGTGGTAGTCCGCACTGTGGTGTTGCCACGTGGGACTCGCAAAAATCATGCTCACATCTTAAGTCACTCTCACCTCATCATCATATAAAAAATCCCCCTCATTCAGTCCTTGTTTTCTAGTAGATGTTGCTAGTTCGTCTACTCGTCTGCTAGATTCTAGGGAACTAATAACTTAGATCCGCATGAGGTAGTCTGCATGGAAATGAGCACTAACACTAAACGATTATGTGTGATCAGTCTCTCTCTTTTATTAACAGTGGGTTAATGGTCAAGGCTTCTGTAACATTTTACAGAAGCCTTCTTTAAGCAACCTTTTTATAACAATTACTTAAATAGTAACACAGTTGTTTTTGCTATCTTATGTTTTTGCTTCATTTCCTAGCAGGGCGTGCCGCGACTCGTTTAATTTTATGTTTCTGGTGTTAACGTAAGGGTGCTGTTGTCGCTGGGATCGCGGTGGGGCAAGCCTGGCTGCCTTTTAAAATGGGGTGGCGGACCTTTTAGAAAAAAATTAGAGCTATTGAGGCCTGGTAAAGTACATTTGATAGCAAATTGCCAGTACTTTTCCCGCCATGTGGAACGTAAAGACCTCCCGCCAGTGGTTTGACCGCCAGAGGTCACCTCGTGACCTAATATGACCTGAGGTCACGAAAGGTCAAAAAGTGACCTTGCCGTATATCAAATGAAAGCCAGTGACGAGACAAACACGATGGTGTTTGTTTCACCGCTCTAGCTCAATTAGGTCAAAAGTTATTGTCAAAATACTGTTTTTGACCTCTGGTGACCTTGGATGACCTTGGAAAAGTCAAAGGGCAAATATGACCCCTGGGATCCGTGAAAGGGTGTCCAAAAACGTTGTTCTGAGCAGTCTGAGTATTTGCAATCATTTTTGTGGCTTTTATATCATGAAATAGCTTTTCCCCATGCTTTTCCAATGGGAGAGGTCGCCTCGTGACCTGACCTCAGGGCACGAAATCGAAAAATCCCGGATATATACCTTGTAGACCCTGGAGGGGTCATGAAGTGTAGGAAGTTTCAAATCGATCGACTTTGAAATGTAGCTCTTACAGAGCTCTAAAGTGAAATGAGGTGACCTTGGTTGACCTCGTCTGGTGACCTGACCTTGGGTGACCCGGGGTAAAAAATTTCAGGGATGATGGGAAAATGATGCAGTGAGAGGTAGAGCCCTCAACCGCGGTGCTGCACCTCGTCGTTTTTCTGCTATCCCGGAAAAACCTTAGGGGGGCCATATCGATGGCCCCGGTGGGGCGAGGGTTAAAACCAAAAATCATTCAGCAGCATCATCCGGCATGAACCACAAGCGACCAACGCAGAGGGGATGACTGCTCCGGAGATAGGATTCCGACACTAGCATTTTCGCGTTGACTACGAAGAGATTGGTTGGAAAATCCATGTTACCCGCCCTTGCCCCCAAACCCCGGCTGCCCGCCACTACTGGCTTGTACCTTGGGCACTGCCCGGATCAGGATAAACACCAGATTGTTTTGGATGTCCGAATTTCAGGCACCCGCATGTCCCGACGAAGGCGTTTTTAGGTGCTTTTCGACATTGGGGATCGGTATTCTCCCACGACTAGCCTCAGTCACGGTACGTCACTAGCCACGGTACACGCTCTCCTTTATATTCCCATCGCCTATTGGATGTTTGGGCTGCGTTCTTTGAAATACTCCAGGGCGGAATTAATTTTGTGGCTTATCGACGCACCAACTGCCAGGGTCAATGGCGTCGCCAACTTTTCCCTGTGGAAAGGTTTCAGGAGTCAGCTTGCTCCTTGTTCAGGAGCCGCCGGGCCAACCCGAGTCGGCTGCGGGAGCCAGCTACGCTGACCACCCACCACCGCGCCCCTCCAGGGCGGAATTCCAAGGGTTGTGACGTCATGATATTCCCCGGATTCCAGCTGTGGAACGTTCTTGAACGAGGCCGGAATGCGGCGTAAATGGCGAGGTACAATAGTCTCATTATTCATTTTGACTTGTGCACGCGCTAATCTTCATTTACCTTCATTTAGGTGTTATTATAAGGTGCCGATTATCTTCAAAAAACATATTAAGGACCTAACAAGCATATAAATATTCAAAGTCCACGACCTTACTGTTACAAAAGCCAACCATGGGCGCCGCCATCTTGACCGGGAATGCTTTTTCGATTCCCACCGTTCCGCGCGGAATGGCGGGAATATTCCACGTGGAATCGATTATATAGAATATTCCACGTGGCGATTGTTGCGTCATCATCGCCTTTAGTCTAAGGGCGCGTCACAGGCGGGGGGGGATATTTTCCACTGTAGATCGGATTTAGACCAACACATTCCACACCTTCGAAAATAAAGTAAATAGCACAAAACACAGATAGGCGGCCCAGCAATACACAAAGCGGGATATTCCGGAAACAAGCGGGCCGGAAGACCAGCTGATTTCGTCCCGTGATGGGCCGGGGGCGAGAGCAGCGAGTCCCGGGACCTTCACCCACTACGCTACAACACTGACGCATTTGAAGTGGACTTAATTACGACAGGCGCGTTCGAGCACAGGCGATGCTGAACTAGAATCTAGTGCAAATATTTGTGGGATAATCGTGACGCCCGCGGATTTTGCGAAGGCATGTAACGCTTACACACCTAGCACGACCCTGACCGGCACGGCCCTTGAACCGAGATGAATGGATCGTTTGTTCGCGGTACAAAGAGCCTGCACACCGCGTCCTGAATGGAAGCGACGAATGATGCGCCAAAAGATACGACAAAAGCACCAGCAACCAGCGCTGGGCATATTCAGCTAGGAGACTCTTGCACAGATGCGTAGGAGTTTCCAGAACATGGGGAAGCCAGCGAGAGGCATTTCCACGTTAGTTCGTACCCTGCGACGCCATGTGACCAGCGGCTAAAATTTCGAACATTGGGGGCACGGCCCCCTCATTCCCCATTGCTACGCCTTTACTTTCGCTAACGCGGACGCCGTTCGAAGCCCAGCGCAATGGGGAATTATGTCAGCGTGAGCCGGAAATGCGATAAGTAGGTGACAAGGACCCGGGACTGTCACTGCCGCCCGGCCACCCCCATGAGCCGACCTTGACCGTTTTATGGCCGATTCTTTCCCGTTCCGCCATCGACCGATGCACTGCTCTAAAAACAGGAACACCGCGGCAACAACACAGCTAGTTCTGTGTCGGCAGCCGCACAGCCATGAAACTCCTCAGCCTAGCAGTGACGCTGTGTGCCACGGTGATATTTTTATCAACTTCGACACCAGCTGCCGCGGTCACGTGCCCCATCTGTACACTGGGATGTACGGAGTTGAACTGTCCTCATGGCATCGGCATCCGTACTAACCCGTGCGACTGCTGTCCTCCCTGCGCCCTGGGAGTTGGCGAATCGTGTACTTTGAAGTTCTCATGTGCTCCAGGACTGATCTGCGCGCCATCCGGAGGCGAAGACAAGAATCTTAAGTTCTGCCAGCCGCCGGGAGGATTGAAGAACGAGAGCGGCGTGGAGTTTGCGACACCGAGTAAGGGAATTGTACCCTCCACAACTGCTTCACCTAGTGTGGAGGGCACAACGAAAGAAATGGCCGGACCAACTGGTGAAGTAGAGAACTCGACCCTGAATCCCAAACCAGAAGATTCGAATCAAGTCACTCAAAATACTCCAGGCAACAAGAAGAAAACAGCAGAAACTACGAGCCAGGCAACACCAGGTGACAGCGTAAACAAAACGCTTGAGGCTGCTCCAGGGAACAAACTCGATGAGACCAGAAGGAAAAACAGCCGTGCACCCCTTTATAGACGCTGAGGTCCCCGGTGATCCAACACGCCTTCCCTCAGACTTAGCGTCCTTATATAGGCAAGTACAGCCGAGGAGAGACACTAGGAACCATTTGATGGCGCTTATTGTCGGTTTTGTAATTGTGCGAATACTTCATGCCGCGAAATCACCAGAGCTTACTTTCAGACGTAAATTAGCCAGATAGCAGTCCTGGGCCAAGCTCAGTAGCGTCACCATTAAATATCTTCCTATGCATCACTGGAGATACAGGTATTTTGATGGGCAGTACTTGACACGCCTGGTAACATTGCGAGGATAGTGTCACAAACCCAGCCGTTTTGGAACGTTTCGGTAGTTCACAACAGGCTTGGAACACAACTGAACTGCCTGTGGTTGTAAACCACCGCACCGCGGAGAGCCGAACTGGAGATCTCATCGCCTGTATTTGGTATGACTAGTGACTAGTCTGACTAGTCTTTGTGACTAGTCGGAAGTGAGCCAAATACACAACGGCTGCAGCATGTCTCACCGCGAGTTTCGCTCGAGCGCTGACGTTCCGCTAGAACGTACAACCTCCCCTGCAACAGGCTAGCCTTCAGCCAGCTTCCCTGCGTGAACTACCCGGATACGGTTGTAGATGCTGACCCGATTGTGGAATAAAGTATGTGTGGTACGCAACTGCGGGTAAGCCCAGGTAACCAGTCACGTGGTTTTCTGACAACTGTATGGAAACCCGAGTGCTTTAAAACGCGTATTGACGGGGGTTCCCGCCCCTCGGTTTTTTGGATAGAATAAAAACGGCGGGTCGCAGCGCCGCCGTGTTTGGCATATATTTTCTCTGATAATTATTAAAACTTCAGCCAAAAGATTAGGTCATTTCAGGTCAGGTCAACCAAATACATAAGCCAAATAAGGTCAAGTGCCCTCACCTCCAGGAAGTTTAAGATGGCAAATTATATTCCGGTTTTTTACATCGATGACCTAAGTTCAGGTACGAGCCATAACCTCAATTGGAAATACATAGGATTTAACTGAATAACTTAGTAATGGATGGCGGTACATCATTTATTGTAACTATTAGGCTTAGTTATAGATTTGTCTCAACCTTGCAGTTCTAATGTTATGCGTTTTGATCTTGACCTAAGCTCAGGTCAAATCCTACATTTGACCTAGCAAGAGTGTATGATGTCATTTGATTCGGCTAGCTGCAACGATTCCAAAGGTCAAGATTGTTTTGCTCTACCTTTCAGATGTGATGATGTTCAGATGAAGTGACTGAAAACCTTTACTTACATGTTATCCCTATGGTGGAATGCCCAGACATCTGACGACCTTAGATGGGACCAAAAAAGAGGTTCAAATTGTTCCTATAGGATGGACAATCCAACGCAGTTTACCTTTTTGCTACCTAGCGTGGTTCCCGAGATCTTAGGCGGGCCTCGTCAAAGCGATGGTGGCTCAGACTCCGTCAATGCGCGTGCTAATGAGTGCCTCCGAAAATTCCCTCGGGCAATTCGGTTCCCATCCGCAACGCGTAATCAAAACTGATTCATCCAACCTTACACAAACGTACCACAAACTCGATTAAGTAAATACATTATATAGAATATCATTAAGTTCACAGCCTTCGGTTTCAGGTACAATATGGTAAAATGCGGCTCCGTGTTCGCCTTCTCAGCATTTTCCACGGAGTCAGAGCATATGTCGCTAATGTCATCTGTTGGTTCTCTCCAACTATTCTCCCGCTCTCGGTGAACCTTTCCTTCCGCTCCTGCGACAACCACAGCCAGCACAGCGCCCGCTACAGGCCCACAGGACGCTCCTTACCGCCGCGAACCTCACCCCAGGCATTCTTACCACCAGTGTCACTGGCGAATACTTGGCTGGGCCCTGCGCGTGCCGGCTCCCCTCCAGGATCAATTTTGACACCATTACATCCAGGTTCTGTAGCCTTCGGACAATTCTGACCTCCTTACGCCAGAGCACCAATAGGCTGAGGACAGGCTGAGTAAGTCTTTGCAAATGCTCGCAAACATTTTTAGCATTACGATTTCAAAATTTGAGTCTCGAACGCGTAAAAATACGCCGAGGTCTGGAAACCAGCGTTGCCCTACGGGCACCGAAAGACAAAACCAAATTGTGGGCAATCAGATAACCCGAAATGTTCTTTTACGGGGAGGTAGCACGCGCCGCGGCCCGCGGTGGTAAGGTGTGCCATGTCGAACTTGCACGCGAGGCGCCGCGCGCCCACGAGTTCGCTTCCACCGCGTGTATTTGAACTTTCGCAATACGAGCGAGTCTGTGACAGTGATGGGGGCACGTTTTAGAAGAAGAATCCGAGAATCTTGCCTCCCAGATGTTTCCGCCGCGCCTCATCGTGGTCCATGATGCCGCCCGATGTCGTCATCACAATGAAGCTGAAACACCAACGTCTCATCACTCACCCTCCCTGTGCCAACGGCCTATTGTCAGTCATCCTACAATTATCAACCGTGTGTTGTGGAGTTAGCATCTACAGGCCAGCGGTGTGTTGTCGAGACATCCGCTCGAGACCAATGACCCTATTTCAGATTTGCTTTACACAGACGATTGGGTACTGCTCTAGCGAGAAGCACTGATGCATAATCCGGTATACAAGCTAAACAAAATAAAAAAAACAACAGGGACGGGTACAAGCTAAACACAAAGCAGTCTAACTAGAAATGATGGTGATTGGGGTTATAGGGCACATCAGCTGCTGAGGCTATATGTGCCCAAATGTTACTAAAAATGCAGCCTTGAATTCAGGGGGTTCTAATCAACTGATAAGCCTTCTTACCAAAGAAGCATTGCGGCAGGAATGCTATACGAGACATATCCGGGCCAAAATTGACCACAATTAGCGGAAGACGATAAAACTGCCGGCACAAATAAGGTGAGTCTTTAATTTTCCACAACAAATTCTATCAACCACAATCGATGACAAGCACAGCACATTTGCAGACCAAAAGAATTGCTGGTTTATGACATGTACATGGAAGAGTGCATAATTCAATAAACCAAACTGCGGAGATCCGCGATCGGCGGCCGCCCCTCGGGTTTTATCCCAGAAACAGCAGAAAAATGGCGGCGCGTAGCGCCGCCGTACTTGGGATACCTTTTCCCTGATCATTTTTACAACTTTTTTCAACATTTTAAGGTAATATTAGGTTAGGTCAGATCACCAGCACAGGTCAAGTGACCTGACCTAAAAAAACTAAGATAGCATAAGTCAGAACAGAGTGAACTTATCCGACTGAAACTTATCACCTAATGGGGCCCCCGAGTTTTGTAAAATATGTTCCCAATGTTTTATATAAATGACCTAAGGCCACATACTAGCCTTGACCTCTCCTTTGGAAACAGATGGGGAAAATAGTTTTAACTGAATAACAAGTAACGGATAGCGATAGAGCGTTCGTTTCACTACATTAGATTCGCCTTGTCATTGCAGTTCTAATGATATGCATTTTGCCCAGTTTAACATTGACCTGACCTCAGGTTAGGTCAAATCCCTGATTTGACCTAGGAAGGTCAAATAAAGTCAATAATCAAAAATTTGATTCGGCTTGCTGCGAGGATTCATATAGTTCAAATTGTTTTACTCCTATCTTGACTTGTTCAGATGTAATGACCGAAAACCTTCATTTACATATTATCCCTATGGTGGCATCTTTTGACCTCTGATGACCTTAAAGTGACCTCACAAAAAAATGGTACAAATATTTTCGATAGAGAAGCGGATGGGCTACCCAACACCGTTTACCGTTTTTCCCTATCAAGCATGATTCTCAATATTAGGGGAGGCAGGTACCTACAGCCCCTGTCAAAGCGAAGTTGGCTCAGACCCCGTCAATGCGTGTGCTAAAGAATAAACTCAAGCGAGCCAAGACCCGAGATTGATACAAAACCTTGACCCAGACTGTAAAGTTTATAAGCGATCGGCACAGAACAATTGCCATTCATGGTTAATATTGCTAAGCTGACGTGGCCAACGTGACGTAGTTCACTCGGTATGACGTACCATGGGCTCACACCCTGAACAGACTCCCAATACCTCCACCCATCAGCCACCCACCCGAACTGTCTGGAGGGTAGCAGGTTGTTGCACCACTTCTCCATGTCAGTCAGCTTGATGTCGAACCGGGGGGAGATGACGCCGCACTTGTTGAGGCGGCCCGTCAGGTTCACGACGATCTTGCCAGCCCGATGATCGTCGATGATCTCAAACTCACCAATATAGCCTGCAGAGAACATGGCGTCCATTGAATACGTCGCCCAGCTACAGAGCCATGGTAACTACATGCTAGAGGCCCCCACATGAAGTTTTAGTATTTTATACCTACAAATTACTATAACCTGAAGAAAATAATTTTGAGTGCATAAATGGAAATTGCATGCACTGATTCAACACAATAATATTGTTTATTTGTGTCATGAGCAACAGGTTGCCCCCAATTATAGCTCATGTCGTATCGAAGACGATCAAACACGAACGACGATCGAAGACTCAGCTTATACAGGATACAACGAATCCACATACGCACTAAGTAGAAATAAAACGTCATAAGAAAAGAAGGGGAGATCACTACGGACTTTTTATATACGCGCGGACTTGAGATCTGAACTGACAAAATGTTGAACTGAATACATCTGAATTTTGACACAAGGTTAGGATAGAGTTCATAGCACCAGCCGCCCGACAAAATACACCTCTTTTAACCGTATCTACCATCGCGAAGGGAACGTGGAGCAATGTACCGTTCATATTTCGAGTGGGTCGCGCAGGGACGTGAAGGGGGAATGTCCCGAGCAAGAGAGCAGAGCCCACCTTCCCGGCTAGAATTTTGTGAACGAAAAGTACATCGTACTGGAGGGCTCTTCTATGCAACATTTGTGGCATAGAAATAGGTTAGCGACGGTACGCTATGGTGTTAATGTGTTTTGATACACATATATTCCAATCAAAATATTCCGGTTTTAGATCATCCTGAAAACGTCTTCCACGCCAGGACATTTATCGGAAAAGGGTCAGACCGGCACATCACCTGGCAAAAGTGAGGCGCATTACAGAATAAACTACACATTGAAATATGAAAAATAGACATTTATCCTTAAAAAAATCCAACATCGCTCGAACCTCTCCCATATGCTGTCCCAGTTTCAGTGCAAAGGCGAGATAATCGGTCCTCCGTCTCCTGGCCGAAACGTGAGAGGGCCGTGGCGCATAGGCAAACGAAATATTGACTAAAACTTGACTTCAATCGAATCATACATTCGTAAGTTCGCTTAATCATACATTAATAATGTTTTCCGGGCCAAGACAAAACCAGTGACGATAAAAATAGAGCGTAACGTCGCCAGTTCCTCTGGCCGCCACCAGGTGTGCTGGTATCGCCCGTTGTTAAGAGATAGGCGGACCTTCTTCGGCTCTGCGCTAAATGGGATTTACAACCTAATGGAAATAAATTTATAATCTTTGTGTTTAGGCCAAAAGAAAATCATAGGAGCACCTTGAGCTGAAACAATTACCCTTGATATGACACAGGCCTAAAGAAGAGGTGGCCACGCCATGCCGCCCGGAGGCACTTCTCTCACCGTGCTTCATCATGACGGTGAGGAAGCGGACGACCACCTTGGAGCAGGGCCGTAGCAGCACCTGCCGCTTGCCGCGCCGCTCAGCATTGTTGATCGCGTTCAGCGCGTCCGCTAGTGCGTTCATGCGAACCATGGTGGCAGCTAGCTAGTCACCTGCACAGACAGGAGATCACAGACCATGGCTAACATAGGCTAATGCAATCAAAGTTTGTATACAGTGACGGCTGAAAGTGGCAAGCATTTACCATTTGTAGCATAGAAATGAGACAGCAACGGTGCTCTTTAGTGTTAATGTGTCTGAATACATATTTCATACTGTAAAAGAAAAGTAACAATGAAGCATTTCTAGCTTAGAAAAATTAGCTTAATTTCTAGATGTGGAGCCAGCTAAAAAAAAGAAGAAAAACTCAAGTATGGTATGGAGGATGGCTACCCTCTTTACATAGAAAATATTTTCTTCAGATAAATCTGGTGCTGCACATCGAAGCCATTGGCACACCTATCACCCAGTTCTTTGGTCCTCCTTGATCACCTCAAACTGACACTTAGCGAGGCGCGCCACAACAGTAGAATCAACAATGCCGGCAAGCATTGGTTTGCAGAAGCAGCCTTCCTGGAGGGCTCAAATTCTGCCAATCACTGATAATTGGTGACTGGAGCTGCCTCTTTGGCAAGAACATAGCTTTGCAACATGGTAAGTATGCAAGAAACAATAACCTGAGTCTTATAACATAGGGCAAAATGTAGCCAGCAATCCCCCCCAAAAAAATTGAAGCTCACAATAGGAAAAGTAGCCCATTCCTGAGGACACCCATAAAAATGATGTTTAAAAAAATCAAATGCTTCAGACTACCATTTTCAGAAGCCCCAGCATTCCACAAAGAACTAACCATGAATAAAGTTATACATATTTAGAGCCATAACATAACATATATTCACACACGCATTCATACACAAAGAGAAAACATAAGTCGCAACAACAGGACAGAATAGATACCACCGGACGAAGGAGGCAACAACACCGACGCCACACGCAAAAAGCCAACAGGGACCGGCGCGGTGTGGACGGAGAACGGACGGACCGCCACATCAGGGGCAACGCGCGCGGACGGGCGAATGCGAGCGGACGTTTGTTTGTCATTGTACCCACAAGCCAAAACCATGTTAAGCACTTGGGTTTTAAACATGTCCACACAGCAGCACAGGTCATCTGGAGCTACATAAGCAGGTTTCAGAGTTGGGTCGGTGGAAATCATGATAAAGCTTTTGTTCTGACACTATTACATTTTGATTTCTATTATGAGCCAATCAAAATGCATATGACTATGCTTGGTTGGATGGTGACCTTGACCTGATCTTAGGTCAGGTCATTTGTATGTTTTGACCTAATATTATATTATAATCATATTATACATCATTTGATTCACTCTAACAATAGCAAGTGAATGGTGGCTAAAAACCTATTCCAACTCCAATCTGTCAGATGTGGGAGCCCATAAACTCTTCTCCCAACACACCATCCTCTTTGACTCTTGACCTAAACCAAAAAGCGACCAAAATAGTTTCTCCATGCATTTTTATGGGCTATCAAATAGAGTTCACATTATTTCACTATCCTGCATAGGAGCCAATTTGGAGGGGGCGGTGGGGGTTGTTTGAAGCACCCACCAGGAAGGTGACTCCAGGAAGGAGGCCCACCAGGGAGGATGGTAATTTATAGCATACCAATTATTGGGAACTCTGATCAGTTTACACCCATGAAATGCATTACCATTTTTAAGGCAATCACCTTTTTAGAATAACTTTAACTAAGGATCACTGACCTCATTTTTGAGAGCATAATTAATTTTGGGAGCTATTTATTCAGCTTCCCCAACATCTAGTGTTGCTAGCAGTCCTGCAAAAAGTCACATTACTGAGACCCAGTTTGTATACACAATGGGTTGATATGGATGGAGTAGAGGATCAGGAAAAAGCTATCAGTTTCCATGACACCTCAACTTAGATACAGATGAAGTCTTCAATCACAGGTTAAACTCCATCTTGAGCACAACATTTATGTCTCCCTTCATCCCTTCCACCCAATAATACAATGTAGTTTAAAGAACAGTAGTTCTCTTTAGTGGACAGTTTTGGCATATTTAACAATTAATTTGTTCAAATTTATTTAATAACAAAGAAAGCTTTACCCACTTCAGACCAATGCCCTTTACTTTTGCAGTGTAAGGAAAATATTTACCATCACACTACCATGTGCTGCCAGACCTGGCGGAAAACAGTTGGACGAGAAGTGGATTGATACTGTTTCTGTTACCAAAATAGCACTATGCATGGGAACTGGGTCCAAATGGGCACCTTACAGGGATGTAGCCAAGGGGGGCGACAGGGACAGCCGCCCCCCCAGAGGACACAGGCCACACAAAGCTTGACTCGCCCCCACTATGCTCTGTGGCCAAATTTGAAATTCCATATTGAGAGAGAGAGAGAGAGAGTTTTTTATTGTTTTTCATATAACACACAGACATAGCCAGCACAAACAGGGCACCCAACCACAGTGACAGCGCACTCCCCGGCTATGGCACCACCACAACCTTTAAAGGGGGAAAGAGAAAATAAACAGAAGCGAGCAAATGAAAAACGTAATGAACACTGAATTTGTTAAATACACGTCAAAGAACAAATAGTCACAAAAATATCTTAACATCGATAATTCCAAGTCGAGGGCCCACATATGTTACAGATGCAATAAATAGTACGCGTGGGCAGCACAAAAAATAATTAATTACCAACTAAAGAACGAAGAGCAAGGGTTTCCGCAGTAATGAAACAGATCAAACTCAAATCTATACTCACATCTGAACAGCGAGACAAATTATGAGGTTAGTAAAATCAAATCAACAAACCAAAAAACTACTAAAAGCGAAACAAAAACAATAACGGCACATATACAACAGAAAATGCGGAGATAAACACAGAAAATACCGGAAACATACTTGACAAAAACTAAAAAAGACAGACAACTAAATCATGCGCAAAGTCAACACTCTACTCGTGCACCCGCGACAGCAATATATAACAGCCGGGCGACAACGGTGAGCCGGCCAGTGAGATGGTGTTCATTATTTTATATCGCGTCGGACTTCATGCTGGTCTCATCCTAGAGTTGGTTAGCTTCATCATACTGACCATCCTGTTTCAGTCGGCCGAACAGCCTACAGCCCATTCCGCGGATCATCAGCCCCATTCGGTGGGAGGGAGCGAGAGAGGCAACGCGGCACGCATCCCCACCACACAGATACCGTCTTCCCAGTAGGCGATGAGAAGGGTTCGCCCATCCTCAGCAGTGCCAGGAGGCACTTTTGTCAGCCGGCCGCCCTAGAAGAGCGGTTCTCCACACCACGCTTCGGCTCCTCCACCATCGGCACCTCCTCCACGAGACCCCAGGCAGTCGAGATGGACATCGAGCCCGGTCACCGCCTCCAGTCTGTCCACTTCAGCTCAGCGTCCAAACATCGTGTACCAGCGATAGGCCGTCCAGCGGAGAACCAGCGGGCTTGACTCCGTGTGACCCAGTCGTACAGGTGCTGATTGAAGGCATAGTTCCCAGAGCATGGCCATGCACCATCACTATGAAGGGCATGGAGGAAGCCAGCCAGTCGACGGCGACTGTGTAAATGCCTCCAAGGGACGTCGTGGTTGGATCCTCCAGCCACAGGTGGTATGATCTGTGGTATCTTGAGGGTCTTGTCTCAGCCGACTAACACGAATCAGCCGATAGATACTGTCGAGGGCGAAACAGTGCATGAAGATGAGGGAGAAGCACCCCATCTGACCCAGTCTGTAGGCCCAGTCAAGGACGGTGTACTTGCGGCCAAACTTGAGACGCTTGCTCCTCAGCTTCACAGTCCTGATATTAGCAACTGGAGATGAACTAATAGTTACCGGCCGAGAACGAACTAGCAGTACGTCTCCGACACGGCCCTCAGATAGATGAGTGCTACCGACAGCCTCTCGCATCTGGGGCCTCTGGACCGCGAGAGGCCGCTACATGACCAGGCAGTCGTGCTCCAGGTTGTAACCATCGCGGGCTCCGGGCATCCTCGCGCATCGGTGTACTCCGCCATTTATTGTATAGTAGGGCGCGGGCGTCCCGGGCAATCAAAGGCACTGAGCAGGCCCTGAGATGGTGATTGCATTCAGCTAGTCGAGGTGGATGACGTGGCCACCTGAGTTCCTCAGCCCGGTGTCTGCAGGTTCTGTTTGTTTACCATCTTGAAGACAAAGGCGATAATGAACAGGCGACCGAGTCGGATATTTTTTTTTTTGCCAACTATCAAACATAGTGGCATAGACACGTACTCCGCGTACAACATATGTGGGCCCCAAGAGACAGATAGAGGGGAGAGAGATAGAGAGAGATAGAGATAGAGAGAGATAGAGAGATAGAGAGATAGAGAGATAGAGAGAAAGAGAGAGAGAGAGAGAGAGAGTTGATCGTGCCACCGGAGTCAAGGTACCCAGATACGTGCTGGATGAAAGGAAAGATGTCACGGAAGTTTAAACTTCAATTTCTAAAGGGACAGGGTGCGGTTAAGGTGGAGGGCCTTGTCATTGCTCCCTGACTCACAATTGATAGGTAACAGATTCACAACGGACAGCATAGATTAGACGTGACAGCACAAAGACCTACCAGATAACCAGTTTAGAATACTACACATCAACTGTTGACAAAAAAACCAACCCACACTGGGGGTCAACCCCGATTATCCTAGGCTAAAGATCAGAGAGAGCCCTCTTAATCACTCATTACTGCAACAAGCAGGGCCCTTTTTACCCATCAAGCCCCTTTTAGCACTGTTACAGGGGCCCTTTTTAGCCATCAGGCCCTTTTTGCACTGTCACAGGGGCCCCTTTCAGGATGCCGACCCCCTGAGCGAAATCCTGGCTACACCCCTGGCGCCATATGACCATCACTCGGTATTATGGTAGTAGGCAGATCACATCTCACAGTTCAAAAGGATCACATCAGAATGTCCAAAGTTCAAAGGGTTTAATGCTCATAGCTTCTACCCTTTGAAAGTTACAATTTTTGAATAAGAAGTCCAATGTTCAAAATGTCCAGGCGTGCTCAGATGCATGAGAGTGGGGTGCATGATGCCACAGAGGAGTGCTAAAACACATGATAATAGGAGGCAATGAGGTTTAGGTTAGGTTAGGTTAGGTTAGGTTAGGTCAGGTTAGGTTAGGTTAGGTCAGGTCAGGTCAGGTCAGGTCAGGTTAGGTTAGGTTGGGTTAGGTCAGGTCAGGTCAGGTCAGATCAGATCAGGTCAGGTCAGTTATATATGCCCTTGGTCCCTATTTCCTAACCTGGGGATATTGCCCCTCTTTCCAGAATCTGAGTGCACCTCTGGTCTGGGTACCACTTTATACTACTGAAACCCTCCCTCCCCCCTCTGTTTCACATCCAGGGATTTTCGTGCAGAATGTGGGGATATTTCTAAAACATCTCCCAAAGTGGTACCCAGACCGGAGGCACACTCAGAATCTGGAAAGAGGGGCAATATCCCCAGGTTAGGAAATAGGGACCAAGGGCATACACAACTGACCTGACCTGACACAACCTAACCTAACCTAACCATCATTGCCTCCTGTTATCATGTCTTAGTATGGCTCTGTGGAATCATGCACCACACTCTCATGCATCTGAGCACACCTCTTTTGGACCTTTTGAACATTGAACTTTTATTCAAAAGGTCTAACTTTCAAAGGATAGAGCCAATGAACTTTAGACCCTTTGACAGTGGACCTCCTGATGTGAGCCTTTTGAACCGCGAGATGTGATCTGCCTACTACCAAAATATCCCATCGCTCTTGGTGCACCATAAAACCCTTGATGATAATGATGGAACCAGGTCTTTGTAACAGCTGTGGATATCCAAGAAGTGACTAGTAACCCCTCCAGTAGTATCCTGCTTATTATCAGGACAGCTAGAAAGCACTTAGAAAGAACACACCATTTAAATTTACACTCGGGAAAAATATATCTTCGGAGGTCCCCTCTCACAAACCGGAGTCCCTTTTAATTGCTCTTAGAAACAAAAAAATACAAATACAAAAGAAGGACTCCAGGTGCAAGGAACACCCCAGGGAATAAAATTCGATGCCAAACGCCAGACAATTACCAATTCTAAGGAGCTACAAATCTTTCACAACATCAACTCACCGCTTTTAGAGCAAAAAGGAAATGTGCGCTTCATAGTGGTGGAGGCATGGTTGCTCCTGGCTTGGTCGTGAATTATTGCTAGTTTTTCTATAGTTTGCATAGGTAATTGTTCTTTACTTCCACTTAAGTATATCTTCAATTAGAATTTCGATATTTTTCCGATAAAGTCCGACATTTGCCATTATTTTCATTCATGTCTGCTCTATCTTAGTCATGCCAATCAAGTAACAATACCGAACCCAATAACCTTCCGACCCGGGTTCCGACCGCGTGAATTGTGATGTTTTGTTAGTCGGTGCATCTGCAGAGATCTTTGCTCTGCATGGGATGGGGTTATAACAAAATATTCATTTCATTTAGGACGGTATGTAATGAGTAAGTTTCTCTTCAAAATGTCACAGGGGAAAACCGAAACGTAGCGACACATTTTCTGCTGCAGGACGGGAGGGGACATCTGGAATGGACGGAATAAAGACGCGAGTTTTTATGGCTGGGGGTGTCTAAAGCCATTGTCGGACGCAGGGGGGAGGGTCATTCCGGCCATGGTCCCCCAAAGCGCTGGAGGGGGAGCTATTTTTTGCCCTCCCCCAAAAGGTCGGATATATTTTTGAAAAAGGTGGTTACACTAGGTCTGTAGAGCAAAAAAATATTCGATCACCCCCCCCGTAGCAAAAAAGTGTTAAGTGTGTCAAAATTGACAATTTCAAACCATAAATGTGTCACTGCACCAAACTGCAAAGTGTGACACGTTTTGCGTCAGTAGGAAACCGATGGACTCTCATGGATCATCCTAGTTGTTGAAAAACAGTGCGAGAGGCGCCAATCTCAGCTATTTTTCCGTATTTGTCTGGAAAGAACATGCCAAGTAATTTTTGTCACTTTGCCCACCTTGGGCTGTCACCATTTAGGATGGAAAAATTGTAGATTTGTCGACCCCTGCACCCCCCCAGGAGTGCAATCATGTCCTTAGAGAGGTAGCTTATACTAGGTCTGTTGAGCACCCAAATTGCACGTCCCATCATTGTTTTGCTATCCAAGCCCCAAAATTTACATTGAAATTACCTGGTTCTGTTTGAAGTTGAGTTGAAGCACCAAAACCTTCGGCTTGTGAACTTAAAAGGAGTCGAAGCAAAAAGGAGGTCAACAGCTTGGGTGGGAAGGGGGGGCAAAACATAGGTTTGCCCCGAACGTTTCCGTTCTCAGTGGGCAATGCCTTTTTGTTCCTCCTGGATCCGCCACTGATAATAGATGATTAGCAATGTATGTACATAACTGCAAAATAACTTATTGCATACTCCATACTTAACCCACGCCCCGGTGGGCCTCCGAACAACCTTCGCCCTGGTGGGGTGGGGTGTTAGAAAACCCCCTCGAAATCGGCCCCTATGCCGGATAGGAAAAAATCTTAACACGCGCATTGATGGGGGCGGGTACCGGCCCCCTCGGGTTTTTCGGAGACAGCAGAAAAACAGCGGCGCGTAGCGCCGGCGTACTTGGCATACCTTTTCCCTCATCATTTTTACAACTTCTGTGAAAATTTTAACACGCATTGACGGGGGGCGGGTACCTGCCCCCCTCGGGTTTTTCGGAGACAGCAGAAAAAACGGCGGCGCGTAGCGCCGCCGTACTTGGTATACCTTTTTCCTCATCATTTTTACAACTTCTGTGAAAATTTTAAGGTTAGGTCATCTCAGGTCAGGTCACCATTACAGGTCAAGTGACCCGACCTCAAAAAAAGTTTAAGATAGCATAAGTCGGAGCAGGTTGAACTTATCCGATTGAAACTCATATCACATAATGGCCCCACCGAGTTCTCTAAAATATGTTCCGGTATTTTTGATATCGATGACCTAAGGTCAGGTACGAGGCATGACCTCTCCATTGGAAATACATGGGAAAAATGGTTTTTACGGAATAACTCAGTAACGGATGGTGATAGAGCATTTATTTTAGCTGCATTAGACTCGCCTGGGCTTTGCGGTTCTAATGATATGCATTTTATATAATTTGACCCTGACCTGATCTCAGGTCAGGTCAAATCCTTGATTTGACCTAGCAAGGTCAACTTATATATCATTCGATTCGGCTTGCTAAGAGGATTCATATAGTTCAAGTCGGTTTGCTCTATCTTTACTTGTTCAGATTTAATGGTCGAAAAAACTGAATTTACATGTTATCCCTATGACGGGCATGTTTTGACCTCTCGTGACCTTAAATGTGACCTGACAAAAAAATGGTTCAAATGTTTTCGATGGAGAAGTGGATGGGCAGCCCAACGCCGTTTACCGTTTTTCGCTACCTACCATGGTTCTCGAGATCTTAGGGGGCGGGTACCCGCCCCCGTCAATGCGAAGGTGGCTCAGACCCCCGTCAATGCGCGTGTTAAGCCTAAGTGATCTCAGGTCAGGTCACCAGCACAGGTCAAGTGACCTTGCCTAAAAAAAGTTTAAGATAGCATAAGTCGGAGCAGAATGGACTTATCCGATTGAAACTCATATCACATAATGGGCCCACCGTGTTCTCCAAAATATGTTCCGGTATTTTTGATATCGATGACCTAAGGTCGGGTACGAGGCATGACCTCTCCATTGGAAATACACGGGAAAAATGTTTTTTACTGAATAACTCAGTAACGAATGGTGATAGAGCGTTTATTTTAGGTGCATTAGACTCGCCTTGTCTTTGCAGTTCTAATGATGTGCATTTTATATAATTTGACCCTGACCTGACCACAGGTCAGGTCTAATCCTTGATTTGACCTAGCAAGATCAAATTATATATCATTCGATTTGGCTTGCTGCGAGGATTCATATAGTTTAAGTCGTTTTGCTCTATCTTTACTTTTCAGATGTAATAGCCGAAAAACTTAATTTACATGTTCCCGCTATGACGGCATGTTTTGACCTCTCGTGACCTTAAATGTGACCTGACAAAAAATGGTTCCAATACTTTCGATGGAGAATTGGATGGGATACCAAACGCCGTTACCGTTTTTCGCTACCTACCGTGGTTCTCGAGATCTTACGGGAGGACGGGTACCTGCCCCCTCGTCAAAGCGAAGGTGGCTCAGACACCCCGTCAATGCGCGTGTTAAGCTGGTAAATAGCTCATAAAAAATTCATTCAGGTCAATTATGAGGCCATGACAGGTAAAAAAGTGAGATTTGAGTAGATTTTTGGGTTCTAGCGCCTGACAGAATTGAGTTAGAACCATTTTTAGGCACCTTTTGCTTCCTCTCGTCAAGGCGAAACGAATGATTTATAATATGGTCATACTGGGTCAAAACACAAATGACTTGACCTCAGGTCAGGTAAAAGTCACTTTTCAATCAAGCACAGTGAATATGCATATCAATCAACTCGAAATAGCAATCCGAACACAATTACATCAAAATAAAAGCTGAATCATCGTTTCATGCAAAGTCATTGACCTAAGTCTGAAAACTGCTTAAGTAGCCCCAGATGACCTGTCAGAGGTCACAGGCAAATAATTTCAATATGAACCCGAAAAGGGGCCAGCATACTACGATTTAGAGAATATGAGGGTATTTTCAGCTGTATCTACACCAATGCAGCCCAATTTCTGTTTTCCCATGGAGAGGTCATTGTCAGTACGTGACGTTAGGCCATCGATATGCAAAATCCCGGAATATATGTTGTAGCACTCGGTGGCCCATTATGTGGCTTAACCCGCGCCCCACCGGGGGTCCAGTGCCACCTTCGCCCCACCGGGGGGCATCGATGGCCCCCCTCTAACTCCGAAAGCATGGACGTTAGCGCAAATCTGCAGAGTGCAATAGAAAGCTGGCGTGAATTCAGCAAGAAATTACTTCGCATGTTTTAGTGCTCAGGTCAATGGTTTGACCTCCAGAGGTCAAATTAGGTCAAGAACGGCTATTTTCAATCAAATAGGCAATGCTTAAGCAAACTGGGCATAACTCTTATGCCATTAGAGCTATTGAGGTCTGGTAAAATACATTTGATAGGAAATTGTCAGTACTTTTTCCGCTATGTTAAACGTAAAGTCCTCCCGCCAGTGGTTTTACCTCCAGAGGTCACCTCGTGACCTAAGATGACCTGAGGTCACGAAAGGTCAGAAAGTGACTTTGCCGTATATAAAATGGAAGCCAATGACGAGACAAACACGGTGGTGTTTGTTTCATTGCTCTAGCTTATACAGGTCAAAAGTTATTGTCAAAATACTGTTTTTGACCCCTGGTGACCTTGGATGACCTTGAAGAGGTCAAAAGCAAATATGGCCTCTGTAATCCGTGAAAGAGTGTCCAAGAACGCTTTTCTGATCAAGCTGAGCATTTTCAATCGCTTTTGTGACTTTTAGATCATAAGACAGCTCTTTCCCATGCTTTCTCAATGGGAGAGGTCACCTCGTGACCTGACCTCAGGGCACGAAATGGAAAAATCCCGGATATACACCTTGTAGACCCTGGAAGGGCCATAAAGTGCAGGAAGTTTCAAATCCATCGACTTCGAAATGTAGCTCTTACAGAGCTCTAAAGTTGAAGTGAGGTGACCTTGGTTGACCTCGTCTGGTGACCTGACCTTGGGTGACCCGGGGTAAAAAATTTCAGGGATGGTGGGAAAATGATGCAGTGAGAGGTGGAGCGCTCAAGCACGGTGCTGCGCCCCTTTGTTTTTCTGCTATCCCGGAAAAACCTTAGGGGGCCATCGATGCCCCGTGGGGCGAGGTATAGGTTTCAGTCCCATGGATTCACCCATTTCTTACTTATGCCACATAAAAATTTTTGAGGTGGGGTCACCCAACCTGCACTGGTGACTTGACCTGAAATGACCCAACCTTAAAATTTTGGGAAAAACTGCGGAATTGATCCAGGATAAGGTGTGCCAAGTCGGCGGCGCTTCGCATCGCCGTTTTTTCGTACCACCGGAAAAAAACCAAAGAGGGGTGATCAAACACCCCTCCCCTGCCCGCTGGGGTGAGGGTTAATTCATTATTGAAGTTTCATTGTATTTAAGACAGTGTACTTTACTGTGTTAATAATACAATGGTTCTCTTAACCCTGTTGCAGGTGATAGTTTTTGGAAATAGGCGGCGCCAATGGTTTCCGAAGATCCACGTTAGTATCGTGGATGGATCTAATGAGACGAATGAGTCTAATGAATCTAATTTAGTCTAATGTAATCTAATCTATTCTAATCTAATCTAATCTAGTCCCTCATTAGACTAAAACATTCCATTGCCTGTAACTTTCGGGTTTCGCGATACAATTTTAGATGTCGTGAAAGGTAAAATGTGCTAAAAATTATACATGTTTTAAGTCCCAAATTAGGTTTAGGGCCTTTTCACGAACCAGCAAGGAACAAAGCAGCACGTGCTTCCCTCTTCTGGTATATTATCTGGCTTTGCTTCGACAGTACTCTCATTTGTTTACACTCTGTAACTCGTCCGACGGTTTAGAGTTTAGTTTTATGTACAATCACATGCCTACGTCTCTCTCCTCTGCTTCTCTCGGATACCTTCGGGCCGGACCCCACTCCTTTTCACTCAGCAGAAATCCATCTCACGACAGTCTTGACTTCCGAACTCGGCCGACGGCCAGCCTATGCTGACGGCCACTGTCTCGCCTGTACCAAAGAGTATCGGTTGGTGGCGCATATAATCAAGCCTATGTAGGCCAATGTGGCGAGTAATGCTTGAAAAAGATCATGGGAATATATCTCCTGGTTTATGGTTTAAGCTCAGCCATTTTCATGGAGAAATTCCCGCTACATTTCTCGCAATACAAATGAACGCTCTCCACCAATCAGCTGCCGCCATCCGCCGGATGCCGATTGCCCGCGAGGCGCATAGGTTAAAAAGGTCGCACGCTGGGCGCCGCTGACGCCGAGTTCAAGGCTTGGTGGGGAGGGGTCGCATGGCGGATTATAAAGCGAAAACGTGTAGTGTTGAAAATTAGGGTTGTTCTGCCTGATGTTGGTCTGAGGGAGGAGGACAGATGTAGGAGACATTATGCGCATATGAGTGGATGTATGGGTTAGGTGTTTGTGCAGTGTGTGGTATCGATATCACTTAAAAACATGCGTAGGAGTTCAATAGATGAGTTCAGTATGTGAATACGCTTGGCGGGTAAAATTGCAGGCACCGATTTCGAATTTTTTGTTTTTTCCGCATCAGGGTAAATGATGCAGCCTTTTTCACTGACAAACACTTAATGGCGATACAACACACACGGTACATGAGACATACGTGACTGGCTGACTTTTCATATGTGTGCAACACTAGAAGTTTAACACGCGCATTGGTGAGGGTCTGAGCCACCTTCGCTTTGACGGAGGGAGGGGGCGGGTAACAGCTTCCCTAAGATCTGATCTCGAAAATCACGCCGGATAGTAAAAAAACAAAAAAGGTAAGCGGCGTTGGTTAGCGCATCCACTTTTGTAACAAACATATTTGGACCATTTTTGCACATAGCGGAAAAAGCCCAGCCATTTTCCCATCAAATGTACTGTACCAGATCTCAATAGCTCTAATGGTATAAGAGCTATGTCTCGTTTGCTTCAGCATTGCATTTTTCAGTGGAAATAGCTTATCGTGGCCTAACGTGACCTCCAGAGGTCAGACCATTGACCTTAACACATGAAAATGCAAAGTAATTTCTTACTGAATTCACACGAGCTCTCTAATGCACTTTGAAGATTTGCATTAACCCACATATTTTCGGAGTAAGAGGGTGGGAGGGGCGCCACCTTCACCCCATCGATGGCACTCCGGTGGGGTGAAGGTGGCGCCGGACCCCCGGTGGGCCGCGGGTTAAACATTTTTAGGGGTGCGGTAACTTAAACTGCACTGGTGACCTGACCTGGGATGACGCAACCTTCACATTTTAGGGATTATCATTTTTGGGGCTTATCGACGCACCAACTGCCAGGGTCATATGGCGTCGCCAACTCTTTTCCTGTTGGAAGGGTTTCTCGGGAGTCTGCTTGCTCCTTGTTCAGGGAAGCCGCCGGGCCTTGAACCCCGGTCGGCTGAGAGGAAGCCAGCTGTGCTGACCACTCCACTACCGCGCTCCTCTCAAATTCTGGGGAAATAGCGGAATTGACCAAGGATAAGGTGTGCCAAGTACGGCAGCGCTTCACGCCGCCGTTTTTCGTGCCTCAGGAAAAACCCGAGGGAAGTGTTCAAACACCCACCTCTTCTCCTACCAGGACAAGGTTTCAATTAAAAGTTTTAGAATTTCTAAAAAGTGGTACATTCTCTTTAACGAAGGTATAAACTGCAAAACCAACATTGCCTTATCTGAACCACAAGGTAAAAATATTTCATTTAAGCCCAAAATCATCATTCTATCATCATTGTTTTTCGAGCTCAAGGTTTAATGAAGGCCTCCTGCATCGCTATAAGATGGTGACATAGTCGGCTCTTCTGTACGTTTGCACTTTTCTTGCGCATAAGTTTTTACCACACATGGCAAAAATGAACGAATGATAATCTAAATTTTGTTCATTCCAACTTTTTCCACAATTAACACATCACTAAATTTGTGATGAAAGTAAACAACAACCCACACATATTAACACGCATGCGGGGTGAGCCATCGCATTGACGGGGGGGGACCCGCCCCTAAGATCCAAGAACCACGGTAGGTAGCGAAAAACGGTAAAGGCTTGGGCTGCCCATCACTTCAGAAAACATTGAACCATTTTTGTCAGGTCACATTTAAGGTCACGAGAGGTCAAAAATCCGTCATAGGGATAACATTAAAATTCAGTTTTCGGGCATTACATGAACAAGTAAAGATAGAGCAAAACGACTTAAACTGTAGAATCCTCTTAGCAAGCCGAATCGAATGATATATAATTTGACCTTGCTAGGTCAAATCAAGGATTTGACTGACCTGAGTCAGGTCATGGTCAAATTATATAAAATGCATATCATTAGAACTGCAAAGCCCAGGCGAGTCTAATGCAGCTAAAATAAATGCTCTATCACCATCCGTTACTGAGTTATTCCGTAAAACCATTTTTCCCATGTATTTCCAATGGAGAGGTCATGCGTCGTACCTGACCTTAGGTCATCGATATCAAAAATACCGGAACATATTTTAGAGAACTCGGTGGGGCCATTATGTGATATGAGTTTCAATCGGATAAGTTCACCCTGCTCCGACTTATGCTATCTTAAACTTTGAGGTCGGGTCACTTGACCTGTACTGGTGACCTGACCTGAGATGACCTAACCTTAAAATTTTCACAGAAGTTGTAAAAATGATGAGGAAAAGGTATAAGTACGGCGGCTACGCGCCGCCGTTTTCTACTATCTCCGAAAAACCCGAGGGGGGGTTACCCGCCCCCGTCAATGCGCGTGTTAAGGGATGACCTATCGAACCTGATTTTGTCTTATTTGACTCTCAATTGTCAATGTTTATCACAGGGTAGAACCCGGAGTCGACATGCAGATATAACCGACGTGATCAATACAACTCTCCCAAACCCAACCGTCTTTCCCTATCGTAGCACAATGCTTTCCGCCTTTGCTGGCTGGTACCTTAGCGGTGTCTATATACGTTGTATCGCTCCTATCGTGCCAGTAAATTTTCTCTCCTAAAGACTGATACATCAAACCAGACCACAGGTTTTGATCACCGGCCAGCTTTTTCACTGCCTCCAGCTCTTCATCGCTGTGAACCGACACAAGGTCTGCCTTCATGGATACGCAGTCTTTGGCAGCCAAGCTCTGACCCAGCGGATGGTCGGCTACCACTTTGTAACACCTCCCAGCCGCCGACGTCCAGCCTTCTGGGCAGTCACTAGGCTCTGGTGATGGCGAAGGGGAAGGAGCTGAGCCCTTTTGACAGATGACGCCGTACTTCCTGTTGCAGTCCATGTTCCACCAGCGGCCGTTGACGAAATCGAAGCCGGCGCAATTGCCCAGCCTCATGTCTGGAAAATGGTCGGCCGTGTCCCAGTAGTAAGCGGGAGGTGGACTGCCAGAAGAGCGGACCCACTTTCCTCCCGTGTACTGCAGGTCGATCCAGTTGAACTGGAATGAGGCGGCTGCGTATACCTGCAGACAGCGTGAGAGGTCACACATGACGGACCGCGGCCTATCTGTCACCGCAAATTTGCGACCTAGGGCATGTCATAGCCGAGGAACTTCCGGTCCAATCAGAGCCGCTGCAAAATTTCTCCGGAGCAGCCCTGGTCGAACCAAGCAAAAATCATGATTCTCCATCCAAATACGATCAAAATTTCAGAATACAAATTTTCGTGAGCTTATCTGAGCGTCTACTGACTGCTTCTTGAGCATGAATAGCAATCAGTGATAGACGCTAGTAAAAAAAGGAACCCGATATTACCCAGGCTTTAAGGTCAGGCCGATCATGTCAGCCAAAAATTGGGATGCATTAGGATATTTTGCGTAAAATGCGCAGATGTAAACTAAAACAACAAAATACATGACACGCTGGTGAGAAGAGATGAGCACAGCTTTGGTTCAAAATTAAAACCAGGGGCAAGAAAAGTGTTCACTGTGTCACCATTGAAAATATAAAAACATAAATGTGTCACCAGCCCAGGCTACAAAATGTGGTACGTTTTGCGTTAGTAGGATACAAACGGATACACCTGGACCATCCTAATCGACGACAAAACATTGTGAGTTCAAATCACAGGTTCCAATTTCAGCGAATTTGTTCCGTTATTGGTCTGGAGGAAACATGTCGGCTAATTTTGTCACCTTGCCCACCTTGGCTGTCACCATTTAGAATGTCAAATTGGGCAGTTATTCGACCTCCGAATAAAACAATTGGATACAGTTAATTCAGCCAATATATCCAATAAACCCATTTCAATCAACCAAGGGTTCAGGGATCCAGCCCCTGACACAATCTACATGGCGCACATTCTCACCTCCTTGAAGTTGCTGGGGTCAGCTGTGTTCAGGGTGTAGTTGTCACCAAGCTGGCTACAGGCGGCTATGGCCTCCTTCCAACCCATCCGTCCCAGGTCTAAATAGGTGGGCATCGTCCCATCCTGCGCGCCTAAAACACACACAATACGCTGGTATAACTTAATTCTACGTCAGCACGATGTCGCCCAGGGAGTTTGGCCGCCGCCCGGCGGTAATATTTTTGTTTTATCGTATATATCGTTATTTTTACGTGTGCGATATACATTTACGATTTTTAAGAGCTAAGAAAATCAGAAGTGCCATGACTTTGTTTATCTTTAGAGGCCCAGGGCATAAATTGTCTAATAGTGACAGGTGCCCAATTCTGAAACGTTGCGAATAATAAATGCATTAACACGTACAGTGGAGAAGGGTCTGGCGTCTGCGCACAGGAAAAGTGGGTCCTAAAGTGTCCAAACCTGATATGTCTAAAACCAAGAGTGATAAAAAGCACCAGTTTGGGGGGTTGTGGGGGGTGATAGTGGTATACATCATTGCTAGATTTGCTAGCCTACACCAATATCTTCAAGATGAAATGTGGTCGTAAAGCTAAAATCTGGGCCATTGTGGGGATCTATTCGGAAATATCGGTATTACGCGAAAACTGGGAACACACTGAAAGCAGATTAAAACCTTGGAGGAGGGCCTCACAAAATTTTATCCGACTAATTTGCACTGTGACCTTGACCTTTACCCTGAGTGCTCGTGACTATGACGTCATAAAATAATATTTTTATTTTCGGGTAAGACCATCTGATCGGAAGAACCCGGGTCATTAACCTTGAGAATACTGATATGACATTGAAGTGTCGTCTTTGACATTGACCTTTATATGAAGTGAACTTGAAATATAATCTCGTTTTTATGGCGTTATGACATCACCAATCGGTATCAAGTGCACGCAAACCGATGCGACCCTTGGATTATGACTATCTAAAAAAACAGGTCCGGCTTCAAATCTAAAGGTAGAAACTGACTGAATTTTCCAAATTAGTTCACTAATCGACAACCATTTAATTTCTCATATTTTATTTAAGTAGCGTTTTCCGGCTGCGAAGCCTCTTCCTCGAATAACCTTTATATCTGTGTAACTTTGCATCTTTGTATTTGTATACCGACAGGTCATACGACACCAAATTGTCGGTGAAGTCAAAAGAGATAGAGCACAGCCCGGGCTACACGCCAGGAGTACTATAACACAGTGGACATCATGCACGAACTGACGCTGTTGCCGCAATGCTGATACATTTTTCTTCAGTCGGCTTAAAGGGTGACAGAATAAATCACTGTTTGGCGACCTATCTAAAAACTGTAAACATTGTCTGTTGACCAGGCGCGGGATACGTGCATAAACTTCCAAAGCGACTGTAAAATACAGTACCATACATACAATACAGTATTAACCCGCGCCCCGGTGGGCCTCCGAGCCACCTTCACCCTGGTAGGGGGGTGTTTGAACACCTCACCTCGAACTCGGATCCCTATGCGGGATAGCGAAAAAACGCGAACGCTGATGGCTAGCTCATAAAAATTCATAAAGAAAGCTTTTTGGCTCAGGTCAATATTGAGGTCATGACAGGTCAAAGAAGCTGACATTTTGAGGAAGGTTTTTGGGCTCTAGCACCTGACAGAGTTGAATTAGAATCATTTTGTAAGCACCATTCGCTTCTTCTTGTCACGGAAAATCGAATGATGTATAATATGACTATACTAACTCAAGACACAAAAATTACCAGACTTTAGGTGAGGTCAAACTCACTTTTTGACCTAACATGGTCAATATGCATATCAATTGACTCGCAATAGCAATACAAACGCAATGGTATGAATATAAAAGCTGCATTATCATTCCATGCAAAGTAATTGACTCAAGTCTGAAAACTGTTTAAGTAGGTCCAGATGACCTCTCAAAGGTTACAGGTTCAAAATTGCAACATGAGCCTAGTAAGTGGTCCAGGATACTTCGATATGAAGAATATAAAGGTATAATCAGCTTTATATCACGTGGTGTTGCCAGTGGACTCGAAAAATATGCTCACATCTTAAGTCACTCTACCTCATCATCATCTAAAAATCCCCTCAGTCAACCCTTGTTTTCTAGTAGATGTACTAGTTCGTCTACTCGCCTGCTAGATTCCAGGGAACTACTAACTTAGATCCGCATGGGGTAGTCTGCATGGAAATGAGCACTAACACTACAGATTATGTGTGACCAGTCTCTCTTTTTATTAACAGTGGGTTAATGGTCGAGGCTTCTGTAACATTTACAGAAGCCTTCTTTAAGCAACCTTTTTATATCAATTACTAAATAGTAAACAGTTGTTTTTGCTATTTTATGTTTTTGCTTCATTTCCTAGCAGGGCGTGCCAGACTCGTTTAATTTTATGTTTCTGGTGTTAACGTAAGGGTGCTGTTGTCGCTGAGATCGCGGTGGGGCACGCCTGGCTGCCTTTTAAAATGGGGTGGTGGGCCTTTTAGAAAAAATATATACACAAATACAGCCCAATTTGTTTTTCCCATGTATTTTCAATGGAGAGGTCATGGTCCGTATTTTACCTTTGGTTATCGATATGAAAAATCCAGGAACACATTTTATAGAACTCGGTGGGGCCATTATGTGTTATACATTTCAATCCGATAGATTCACCCATTTCTTACTTACGCCACCTTAAACAATTTTTGTGGTGAGGTACTTTGACCTGCACTGGTGACCTGGCCTGAGATGACCCAAACCTAAAATTTTGAGTAAAGTTGTGGAATTGATCAAGGACAATGTGTGCCAAGTACGGCGGCGCTTCGCGTCGCCGTTTATTTGTGCCGTCAGAAAAACCCGAGGGGGTGTTCAAGCACTCTCCACCCGGGCGAGGGTTAAACCTACATGACGAAATATGAAACAGGGTTGATCCTGAGGTTCTGGTCAATCTGCATGGAACATGAATATTACAACTCTTCAAAAGATGGGATGAATCAACAAGACCCCTGAATAAGAACCTCTATATGCACTCTCAATGGCTCCGGGTTTCATCTGGGCAGCCTCCCCCGTTATCCACTACATACCTTCAGTACTGTGAAAAGGATGAATCCAGGGATAGAGCACTTTGTTAGTTAACCCTGATTGAACGGTACACAGCGTATGAACAAGAAAATATCCGTTTGAAATTTTGACAGAGTAATCCAAGTTACGTTCACACTGGGTTAACAGAAAATATGTATTCATAGGGTGAAATAATGAGAAAAAGTGCTCTCAAAGTATAAATATTACTGCTGTCAATTATCAAACATCATGTAATAATCGCAATTCACTTGTCCATGCAGGAACCGTACCCACTTAAATAAGTATCGCGCATAGACATCTGATCAACACACACCTCGGTACAAATCATAAGCGTCGCCACCGGCAAATAAGTGGGGGAGGCCGCCAAGCTTCAAATTGATGTTGACAAAAAACTGTCCATGTTAGGACCAAAAAATGTTAAATTTGGACTCCTCGTTGCCTTCCGCAGCGACTGGTTATACGAATGTCCGGTTTTGTCCTATTTTGACTGAGATCAGGACATTTTTGGCCAAAAAGTGGGGGTCAGCCCCCCTGGCCCCCCTTTTCCCACGCTTATGGTACTAATAACTATAAGAATATGGTTCTGAGATAAGGTTATTTTCATAACATCAGATTTGAGAGCTGCAGGTCAAGTAAGGCAAATGTTATCAAATACAAGTAATCACCATCAAAACGTTATGCCATTGACGTATTTTGATCGATAATGATTGCCGAATATTGTATAAAGAGAGTTAGCAGCACTCACCGGCGATTGCAAAAATTGTACCCAGCACTATAAAAAGCAACACTTTATAATTAATTAAGGTCATGATGCTCTAACGTAGATGTAGTTTTCAGCTGCAATGCCAACTCGAAACTAGCTCGGATGTATGTTACACATCTGTTTTAGTAGAATGACAGCGATATCATTATCAAGGGAGTCGAAGATGTATGAGAACTCTCCCATCTGGCTTCTGGCCGGATAGTTCGCTCAAATATGGGTCAATGGCACACACAGAGGTCACAGAAAACGGCATGGACCAGTAGAGAGGCCACAGAAACACGCGTAAGTGAAGAGCTCCCACTTCTTTGTCTTAGTAGAGAATGCGAGGAGAGGAGCCATAAAGGAGCCCAGTTCGAGGGGGTGGGGGGTACTTGACCCCCCCCCATCAGGCCGAAGGCGGCTCGGAGGCCCACAGGGGCGGGATATAAGAGATAAGCTATTGCAAATTATGAATTCGGGATTAATTCTGCCGGAAATCAGTAATTAGCCCAGCATTACGCGTTATTTGATTTCATTTACGGAAGGTAAAAAGCCTCGACATCGGCATGACATCATGCTATGACAACACGGCATGATCACATTTTTAATATGGCTTTCTATCTGGATGCGCCATGAAAGAATACGAATATAAATGGAGCTTTATCAGCGAAAAAGCATGTTATTATGAGGACTCCCAGCTGACGCTTGGGATCAGTTGCTATATTATTCATATAAATTATATTCAATGTTTGAAACTGTTCATTGAATGAAGTTGTACGCATTTATAATCGCAAGTACTAACGTCACGTTTAGCGCGTTTGCTTTTAATGAGATCCAAACAAGATGTTTTTTGTTTGCACCACATGCAGTGGGACTTGGGTAACACGAAACTTTCCGAAGTTCAATTCATACACGTGACCACCGGGGGAGGGGCGGACCCGAAGGAGGAAATTTGTACTTTTTTAATCTGCAAATATTAAGTTCTGAGTCAAATGTAATTTCAATCAAGTGTTTTCTTGGCATGCTCTATCACATGGCTATCACAGTGCAAATCTTATTATAAAGGTACCGCATTCATTTTAAGCCAGCATCCATAAAACTCCAACAATAACCTCGATTTGGCCAACATAGAGTGTTTCTGACTTTGAAGGTCACCCAGAAACGCACATATTTGTATCAGGTGAACCATCGAAGTTCTTACAAGCCCGAAAATTCCCTCACCTCGTCACCATCCATTTACGATTCATCCTGTCGGAGTGTGCATACATATATGCACCAGGGTTTGATAAATTTGCATGAAATGTTTACAAAAATACCTAACATTAATTCATGGCATATTTTTCCAGGCGGCCGAGTCCACGCTGCACCGGTATCAGGGAAACTCTTGCAATAATTTCAGGATGTACGGGATAGAAGCAGAGGAGACTGGGCCCCGGTGGTGATTGATGACGGCAGTTCCATCTCCTTGGGTCGTGCGCCTCCGCTTCTCTTGCGGCGTGCCGTATCCGTGTGAAAAATGACAGCACATATATGATGACAGATGATCTCAAGCGTTTCTGTTCATTCAAGAGCGGGGTTGGTTTTGCCTCGTTGTAGCTGGAAAGAATCTTGAAAATATACGTGTGATGCCAAAGCTCACACAAAATGCAGTAGGAAGGAACTATATGCTCAATGTACGCACGTTTGAGCTACAAAGACAAGTACCAAACACAAAGGAATAGGCTCCGTAGACCTGAATAAGAACATAGAACGTATTGACAGGGAGACCACAAGGCCATAGCCCCGAAATTGTATGATTTTCTTCGATTGGTTCTATGGTATAAAATGGAATTATGATCTGGAAATATCCCTTGCTTGTTCACTAATGTTGTGTGCTGCTGACCAGCAACCTCATATTAAGGAAAACATATACAAACAAGAGTTTTAAAACAAATTGAGAGGTTTTTTTTAAATGGATGAAACAGGTACCACTTTCTTTTTTATTTTCTCGACATTTCTGATATTCATCCATCTTCAGGTTCATCTGTAAAAGCTCTCTTTTCCCACTATGGCCTTTAGATATACCAGCGGCTGTCATCGACATCAAACTGCTTAAAAGTCCTGAAGACGGGAGTTCTGAGCCATAAATAACTTCTCCATCTATCGATATTCCAGATTGCTAACACTGCACCCGTCTCTTCGGCCCGTTTAACGCTGAGGGCTGTTTCCACCCCCGGGGACCTTGATCCGATTTCATCCAGGGCTTGGCTGAAAGGCGCTTTGAAAATACATCGCTGCTTCCGGCGTTGAACAAGCTATAAGGTTTTCTCCCAGGCCAGGGAAAAAGAAGCCGTGTCACGGTAACGGAAGAAGAAATATGGGTTATTATTGAGGACAGTAAGAAATAAGAATATGTGGTTTTAACAACCGCCCCAGAGGGCCTTCTAACCACCTTTGCCCCAGTGGAAGGGGGTTCAAACACTCCCTCTATCTCGGCTTCTATGTGGAATAGTGAAAAAGGCGAAGACTGTTGACTGACTGACCCGAAGACTGACCCATAAGAAAAAATGAAGAAACTGTATTAGTCACTTCTTAGTTCAGGTCAGTATTAGACATGACAGGTCAAAGAAGGTAACAGGTTAGATAAAGGTTGCTTGGCTCTATGCTGGATAACAGTAGAGTACATTAGTTAGAGTAAATTTTTAGGCACGATTCGCTCTTTCTCTTTACGGCAAACCGAATTATGTATGATGTGACCATACTAAGTCAAAGCATAAAAACGGTTTGACTTAAGGTCACGTCAAGGTTACCATCTGACCTAAAATGCTGGATATGCACGCCACTTTATTGGCAGTAATACTCCACAGGTAACTGTATCCAAGTAAAAGCTCTCTTATGCTTATCTGCGGGTTTATTAACCCATGTCTGAAAACCCATTTAAGCAGTCCCGGAAGATCCCTCAGAGGTAGCAGATCCAAACTTGCAGCAAGACCTTAAAGAATGGCCTAAGATACAGAGATACGATTGTGAGGATGGTAAGGTATTCTAAGATGTATTTACAGAACTAGAGCCATTTTTCGGAAAACTTCCCGTTTTCCCAATGCAATGAAATGAAGAAAATCTATATTTGACCCTAAATCATCGGTATAAAAAACATTCCCCTACCCCAGCATGTGGTTCTTAGTCGGCCCATTATGTGATATAACTGACAGATCAATAGATAAAACCCGCTTCCACTGGTAATCTTAACATTTTTCGTAAGTGTCATCACTTGACCTAGCCTGGTGACCTGACCTGAGATGACCCAAAGCTAGCATTTCCGAAAACATTACGGAATCGATCAAGAATAAGATAGGCCAAGTACGGCGGTGCTTCAAGCCACCGTGGTCAGGTATCGTCGGAGCAAAACCCGAGAGGGATGTTCAAACACTCTTCCCCCACTGGGCCGAGGGTTAACGGTAAGAAGTTGTACGCACTGCATTGCCCTTTCCATACCGGCTTGATGTACAGACCGTCACTTCAGCACTGTCCAACTTAGGTTCTGAATGGTGGGAGTGTAGCCGTTTCTTCGCCCGGTGGTCTTTACTTTCAAGTGGTTGGTTTGAGTTCAAGGGCTGGCCGATACCCTCAGCAAAGAGTAACTGAATCCGCCCGAATCCCTTCGAACTGGGGAAGAGTTGACGATGTTTTGTAGCCTTAGCAGTTACTGTGCCAGTTATGTGTTTATTTGGTGCAAAGATGAGCAACAGGCTGCATCAACTACAGCTCATATCCATAGATAACATATTATCAGCTAGAATGCACAATCACTGGCAAAGCAATTGTACAGTAAGACGCATATCATACAAGAGGAACCGGCTAACTGCAATCAGCTTTAACCTTCGCCGGTGGGGGTCTTTTAGACCCCCTCGGGTTTTCCGAAGTGACCAAAAAACGGCGGCGCAGCGCCAAACTAGTCTAGCTGTTCCTTCATCATTTTTACATCTTTCCTGAAAATTTTGGCTCAAGGTCATATCAGGTCAGGTCACCAGGTCAGGTGAAGTGACCTCATCTCAAAAAATACTTAGGACGGCATAACTAAAAGAAGGGTTAATCGATCAAGTTGAAACTCATACCACATCTTGGGCCCACCAGGAGCTACAACATTTGTTCCGGGATTTTTGATATTGGTGACCTAAGGTCATGTGCAGAGCATGACCTCCCCATTGACAATACATGGGGAAAATCACGAAATGAGCTTTTCTCAGTAAGTATGGATGGAATCAACTTCAAACATCGGTTGCGACTTGCTCTTAGCCCATTTCTGAAGCTGATACCAAAATTTTTTACTTTTGACCTTTAAAAGGTCACCTTAGGTCAAATAAGCATTTTTTGGTGTTTTTCTCTATAAATTTTGAATAAACTAAGATAAAGCTTTTATTTTGTCACCTAAGTGTTTGTTTAGTCACTGGAAGTCAAATGATATGCATCATGACTATACCAGGTCAAGTTGGGTCAGACCGTTGACCTGGGTCAGGTCAAATTCTTAAATTTGACCTGGCATAGCAATATCATATATCATTCGATTTGTATTGACGAGAGGATTGCAATGGTGCATAAACTATGGCTGTATCTTGTTTGGTTTGGAAGCTATTAGCGAAAAAGTAAACGCCCTTATGCATGGGTGGCTATGGACATTCCCAAGAATATGCCCAATATTTAGTGACCTGTAGCTCCCTAGGCTTTGACCTGACACGAAAATGAATGCCACTGAAATGAAAGCGCATCTCAAGAGCTTTCGAATGGTGTTAGAAAAATGTTTCTAGCTATCATAGTTTCTGAGATATAGGAGGTTTTCTTAGTACACCTCATATTAGCGATTTTGACCTATTTTGACCTCTGGTGACCTTGATATTGACCTGACAAGAATAATGACCGAAGTATTTTCGATATCATTTTCGAAGAGCTTTCGATTGCCGTTTTGCGCTTTTTTCTAGCTCTCTTAGTTTTTGAGATCGTGGGGGTCTTTTTAGCCCCCCACCAGGGCGAAGGTGGCTCGTACCCGCCACCGGGGCAAGGGTTAAAATAGGGGACTTAATGACTCCAGCTCCCAGCTCCACATGTTGCATCTGTGATGTCGAGTTACCTGCTGGATTTTGTGCTGGAAACTTAGGCGTTGGATTCAAGGGCGCGCAAGATGGAGGCGCTGCGGTAAATACTGAACTGGAAATTACGATAAAGTGTATAATCGTGGAATGAGGATGTGAATTTTCGCGAGCAGACTGGTTGGGTTCACTGAATACAGAGTTTTTTAATTATTAAGGTTTTATTTTCTCCATAAGCTATTCCGGCTAAACGGCGCAGATCGGCCAGGTAGACATCAATGGCCTCGCCGTTGCGGAGCTTCCGAGCTATGAGCTGTTCGTAAGCACAGAATTTGTCCACGGCAAACACCGAAATAAGAGCCTGCTTGATGCTCTCATACACTGAGAGAAAAAACGACACCTGATTGGGGTATCAGGAAATGCCGTAAAAAAGTCCACCCTTTTGGGGTATCTGAAAACCCCTCTTTATGGAGACTTTTTACCACCAAGTTTGGGGTCAGGGGTGTCAGACTCCTATCTTCAGAGTCCCGACTTTTTATTAGGGAGTCAAAAGGATCATCTGACACCCCGTAGGCAGTCATCCGACTCCGCGTAAAGTGTCATTTGACACCCAATAAATGAGTCAATACGCCCCATTAGACTCCTCTAAAGGAGTCATGAAACGTGAAAAGGAGTACATTGACACCTCTGAAGGGAGTCTAGGGGTCATCTCACGCCCCTATTTTGTCCTGATGACCCCCTGTAAGGTGTCATGAGAGAAGTCGTGACCCCAAATATGCTTTTTCTCTTAGAAAGGGTGTCACTTGTTTGTAATTTTTCCGTTTTTCCCCACTGGGCATCACACCCAGGGGGAGTATAATTGCCATCAATAGTATTTCATGTACCTCCTCTGCTGTGATGATGTCAAGATCGGCCAAGATCGGCCGGGGAACAACAAATACACGCGCGGTACAGATAGCCGACATATACAAAGATATTCGGCGGTACCTGCATCACGGGGCTCGAGTTTGGAAATGAGGGTGGGTAGAGCGAAGAAGTAGATAGCAAAGTAAAGGTAGAGTAAGCCCCAAGAATTAAGGTAAGAAGAAGCTCCGTGGTAAGGTCCGCATGAGTCTCACTCCACTTTTGGGGTTAGTGCTGCAGCCTACTCCGATTCTTCGACTTAAATCCAATCACAGGACTTGCCTGAGCTTTCAGAAAAACACAGAAGAAAAAAAAGAACCATTGTATTCGATCTAAAAACCGACACACAAACTCGCAAACAAACCCAATGGACAGCTGTTCATCAACCCACACCCTGACTTAGTCGGATCCAAACCCACGACTGGGAGAGGAAACGGGGCTCAAAATCGTAAAAAACGTTCTTTGGGGTTTCAGGACGACAATTGCATAGCTTGCCCTCCTCCTGGATCTACCAGTGTCAGACTGCCAATCCCAGAAAAGTTCAACGCCGTTGAGCAACCGTCCCAGTACGCATTCACGGTCATTGGCCAAAGGCAATCAACATATTTCCATATTTGTAACGGTCAGTGGCGGTTTCAGGGGGCAAAAAGCATTTGCCCCCAAACGGAAAATATCAGGGCAAAACTATGTGTCCCCCAAAGCTGTCGACCTCTTTTGCCCCGACTCATATTCATTTTAAAAGCAAGGTTCTGATGCTTGAACTCTTACTTCAAACAGAACCATGCAACTTCAGTGCAAACATTAGGCCTTAGAGAGCAAAACGCACACTTCTTGTGGCCATATGTTTCACCCCGTGACAATTATTTTAGCTTATCGACTTTTGAGTTTACCCTTAAAACATACCGTCCAGTTAAATTATGGCAAAATGCTTCACAGTGTGACGTTTTTTCCTTTTCGACTTTGGATTGTACCCCCTCCCCGAACCTACCGGCTAGATCCGCCACTGACAATGGTCCCATACCACAGCACTTGAACACAAAACGGCACACAACAGCAGGCCGAATTGGCAGACTTACCTCTCAAGTGGTCTCTTATTGCTTATGATTCTTATGGAAGCCGAATATTTATATGCTTCCTAAAACGTCTTTATCACTCGGGCATGTCGCCCACAATGCACTCTCTTAGTGACAGCACGAATTCAGAGAATCCTACTGTATCCTTGCCCAGTGCTCACCCGGGCTATTCTTGAAGTGGTTCACCGTTTCGCACTCGATATCGCAGGAAGGAACTGAAAAAGGAGCTATAGCTCCTTTTTTCTTCTGTTTCCAGCTGCTGATATAGGGCGAACGCCCCACTCGTCAGCCGAAGCGGCACGATGTTATGGAGACCAGAAAGTCCCGCAACCCAGAAATTATTTCAACTTTTTCCAACCACTCGGCCACGGGCTGAGACGGCTCACCGTCAAACTCGGGAATTAAACAAAGCTCGGTGTTTATGTATTTCTGCTCCACGCCAGTACCGCGCTCTTTCGCTCCTGTTTACGCCCCATTATAAATGCCGGAATAGCTTATGGAGAAAATAAAATTATCGTAATTTCCATTGAATAAAGTATTTATAATATTTCGTCGAGTTACCTGCTGGATTTATTTATTTATTTATTTTATTTGACATACACTGCATCTCCACTATCCATGTGGCTATTCTGACGCCGGTCGTAATGAAGATGAGGGACATAAATGACAACTTAAGCAAAAACACACTGTAGGATAAGGATAAGGATAGGATGGTTAATGGGAAAGGACAAGGATTACCCACGGGAGGGTCGCCACAGGCGCCGCGCTCAACCCATGGAGTGAGGTATGTGGGACTTGATGAAGGGCAGAGCTGCAAAAATCTCAAATCTGTCGGGCACTTTCGAAAAAACCTCCAAATCTGTCGGGTGGTTAGGATAGGACTATTAAAATTGTCTAAAACCCTTTCAATTGGTAAAATGTTCCTACTCTTTTTCCACATTCTTAATAGAAAATACTAAAATTAGCATAAAAAACTTCAAGTTTGGCACCAATGGATATCATTATCCTTATTTTTGTGCTCTGATCCTTATATGTGTGATATCCTTATTTTTCGTGCTCTGAAGCCGCCTATGGAAAATCTAAGTGGAATGACACAAGTCTATTAATTTTCAAAACTCTAGAACTGAGACTGTTCTTCGGGTTTTCAATTATCAGACACGCTCAGGAAATTAAGGTTATCGGCAGAAACCTATAACAAATTGAATACCGAACCACCAATTCCCATTTTCTGGAGTCACCATTGGTAAAGGAAATTTATTATTGGATGTAATTTGAGATTTGTGGACGTACAGCATACAAATAGTGTGTGTCAAAGTCAGCTCGACTGGGTCTTGAATAAGACTCAGTCTTGAATTCAGATGATTTAGGTCACAGGTGGAAATATACAATAACATGAAAAGCAGCCCCCTTTTTCAGTCCTCTGCAGCCGCCATTGACAAAAAATGCTGCACTAGAATGAGAATAAGTGATATTTTGTTATTATGTTACATAGTCCAGCCCAGAATACTTAAAAATATAGTTTGCAATGGAAGAAAGCTGACCTGGTTCCCATACCATGCGGTTACTTATGCCAGCTTCTGCAGATTTTCATGATTTCAGTTTTTGGACGTGGGAGGGGGTAATTTGGAAGGAACCCCCAAAATTTATATATGGATTTTGCTCTGATGGCCAGACAAACAAGATTGGAGGGGTACTTTTTTGATATTCGAAAGTGTTTTAAGGATCATGGCTACTTGTAGTTGAATATTAGCTTTCCATGACTTTAAATGCATGTTTACATGAAAAATCCTAAATTTTGAAGCTGTTGGCTATCTCAAAGTTTTCATACATTGCCGTGCTCATTTCCATGAGGGTACGTGGTTTAGGATCTGAAGTTCATGAGTTCATGAGTCAGTTAGATAGTAAATGTCAAATAAATATCATGTTTCCAAGGAAGTTAAGAGTAAAAGGAATGAGTAAAGGTTGCACTAGGCTGTGTTTTTGTTATATCTTTGTCCCCTTGACATAGATCAAAGGCATATTTAGGTAAGTGAATAAAATGAAATAGGAGAAATAGTTTGGTACTTAAAACTCAAATTAATGTGGAAAGGTGAAGAGTTTTGTTTCTTTTGCATCTACAAATCCACTGATGAAGGTATGCAACTTTTGTGGTTAATTCTGGACAAACAGGCATTGGATTTAAAAGAAGATGGAAGGGAAAATCAAATGTTTTAGTCTAATTTGACCAGTCTGCTGGTAAAATTTATTTTTCCCTTATTAATATCATTTAAAATTATTGATCAACAGTGAGCATAACATACTGTGTGGAAATAAATGTAAGCTGCCGAAATTACAACGAACACCACATCACTTACTTCTTTGTTTTCTCCCCACACTGTTCTGATCTGCCTGCTGTTTGATCCATGCTTCAAAACGACCTCCTTGGCCAAAACCACTGTTCCTGAACTTGCAGGGCAGCCCAGAATGCTTGATTCGCTGATGCTCCTTAAAAAAACGTTTCTCGCCAAAATACCCACATCCCTCAAATCCACATTTAAGCTTGACACGGGACGGTGGAAGGGGCTTCAGCTTAATCGGAGCCATTTATCAGCCCTTCAACTATGGACGATGAAATCCAGGCTCAACCAGTTTACTCAAGATGTATACCAAAGTAATGAAAGAAAAATAATCAAAAACACAACCAGGGCCCTGGCCTCCGCCATATCCACAAGGCAACACACCAAACCGCAGGGCTGCTTTTCTTCAAACCGAAGATACCTTTTACATCGGCTTTGCCGCAAGGGCGCTGTTCAAACAGCGCCCTTGCGGCCCTTGAGCGTACTTCCAAACGAAGGAAACAAAGGAAAAAAACTGTTTTGCCTGTCGCCTTTACCTTTACGGCGGCCTGTCGGGCCAAGCTGTCGCGTGCTATGGAATACAAATCGGGCCCGACAGGCCGGTGAAGGAATTTTTCCAGCAGAGGATTTTCTGGGTGACGTTTAAAAGGCCCTCTGTGCATAAGGCCCTCTATTCAAAGGTTCCTCGATTCATAAGTCCCTCGAAAAAGACCCTCTGTGCATAAGCCCTCGATTTTCCATCGGTTCTTGCCGCACACTGGCTTGATATGGGAGAGGTGCAAATTCATGAAAAACTTGTTGAGTGAAAGAGGTGACAATTCTAATATTGAGTTTTTTTAGAACAAAAAATATTTTCTGCTTCCTTTCAAGATTTTTTTCTCACAGATTGTAAGATCTGTCGCAAGACCATACCGTGCCCTAAAATCTGTCGGGCACTTTATGACCCGAGAGCCCGACTTTTTGCAGCTCTGATGAAGGGATCCGGTGAAAAAAACATGGAAAAACGCAAACAAACTAGGCGTGACGATGACGGTGATGATGAATCATTCTCGTTCTTTGTCGGCTGGTATCTCTTTTTGGATGTAGTGTAAACATTTCAAAACACATAACACATAAGTCGCTGAACGATAAAGTTAGAGACAAAGTGAAAGCAAATATCTAGCTGAAGCGAGACAAAATCACCGCAGAATCTTGACGCCTGAGCACTAAATCGCCAATACGCAGTCCTGAAAACGGCTGCATTAGGCCACACCGTAAGAAGATATTTCAAAACACCGGCATCCCGTCAAAACACTCCTCTTTTCACGGTACCCGCTCTGGCGTAGATAACATAAACTAGAACAGCGCCGTTCATGGCCCAGCTGTGCTGCACGGGGAATTGGAGAGGGAATGTCCTGAGCAGGAGAACAGAGTCAGCCCCGTCGTTCAACATGTTATGAAGGAAATGTTCATCGTATTGGCACATCCTGTTTAGACAGGGTGGAAATTCCGAACGTCGCCGAAAGGCCCGACTTTGCCAAAGAGCATGTGAAGCGAAGTGGTCGAAGCACACCAGATGAGATATTTGTGATGCCAAAAATGAGTTAAAAACCATGTTAGTCTTCGTGATTGCCAGATGAAAGAATCAGATCATGTATCTGGTCAAAATGGAAATGGCAAGGCATTTTGTTATTAAAACACTGTCACCTCCAAATTTGAAATTGGCTTGAAACTGTATATATATATATATATATATATATATATATATATATATACTAAACAAAACTATACTATTAAACACAATTAAGCAATCGATCAACTTGTTTATACGCACGCTTGAAGTTTCACTCTATACATTTCAACTACTCATGCCTCCACTCGAAATAACGATTTTCGACCCAATAACACTCGAAGAAGGGAGCATGTACAATTGCGCGTGCCACCTTCCAGTAAGAGCGGACAGCCCTCCGCCTCCCTCCACGCACAAGCAATAACGCATAGCGGCGATTTCAGGAGATGGGCACCCAGCAGCCCGGCGCTATGCCCCGATGTTTCCACGTGATGTATGGCTGGGGTCATGCCGGTCATAAACAATGACAAATGGTCGTATCCGCAGGCCAAAGGGTTGTGGCGGCCCCCCGACGCGCTGCCACGGCTTGTGAGTTACAAAGGTGGTGTTAACGAGGTTACCAAACTGGGTGGCCTATACTTATATCTATGGTTTGAAGCCGGAAAGATGGTTCAATGAATTGGAGACATAAAAAAAACAAAAAATGTCTGGTAGAAAACGTTGTTTTCACTCGATCACACAATCTACACTTATATATTTCATCCATAGCCACCATGACGGATATTCCAACTTAGAGTAATCAACACCAATGACAAAATAAAAATTGGATTACAGAATGCAATAGAATTTCTCTCGACATGTCGTTACCGAGGAGCGCTGCTCTCACGCGAAACGTTTACGGCATAAGAGAAGAGGCGTGATCTTGTATCCAACAATGGCCGAGGCTTGACCCATTTGTCTCAGAAAATCAAAGGGAGCTCCGAAAAGAAAATGGGCTTCTACGATGAAGCTTTCTAAGGAAATATAAGCTTTCGAAGCTTTCTGCGGATATCTAAACAAAATGAAATTACACATGAAATTGAGAGGAAAACCATTGCACAGCATCAGTATGATATTTAACCCACAAAATACAGCAAGCCATATCAACGGTCAAACGTTTCTGAGCCCTGCGCTGGATTGGTTATTTCCTTATAAAATTGTCCTGAACAGTATTTGCAAGCTGGCACCTTCTCACAGACCTCTGCATCTGGGCACCGAGTCCAAATGCTTTAATGCAGCGGAAAAACGTCCACCTTCGCCGATAGGAGGTGTCCGTGAGTGTAAATGAGGCCATGAAATACCGAGACTCCGGAAATCAATGTCTAACTTTGAGCCATCAGTTCTGCCTCCGCTTCGATAGTTCTGAGTACTTCCGTATGATGGAAAACTTCCATTAGATTACAATGAGCTCCGTATTTCTCACCAAATTTCGATCGCACTTTAAATTTGCACACGAAACGTATCGCATAAAACCTTCCCGAGAAAAGTTTGCCTTTTTCATAGTTCCACGAGGAAGATTTAACTGCACTATTGGACAATACACACAACTTTAAAGTGTCTCCGCGCCATCAGATGGGGCGCCTGGCGTTCGTCGAATTGTTTGGGGAGCTGGCTGACGCTGGAGGCTTAGAGCTTGGAGTTATGCAAACGCGCTCCAGCCCGGCACAATCCCCGCGTCATTCCAACGGGTTCAAAGTGGGCCGCGCCGACAGTGTAACCAATATATTCCCAGGCTAGCTCTGGAAAATGGATTCTGAACCCTATCGGCCAGGAATTCTCTTAGAAGTGCTGAGAGATATTTAAATGAGTTAGATAGAAGCATATTTTGAAGCCAAGCCTACGGCAAGGCTTAAGTCGATATGACATCACATGATTCTTGTGAGAAATAATGAGGTTAAATAGTATCAAAAGAGCAGGCAATTTGTGTTATCGATTAGGCAATATGCCTTTGTAATCAGTTCAACGAAACTAAGCACGTTTCATGTGCAGGCAAGTATAGCCCACCAGCTCCCGCGTCACGCCACTCAACAGCACGTCAAACCACACCTCAGGCTCACCTCGTCCTTACGATGACCTCAGATGAACATCCGCCCCCGAGGCTGGTCACGTGACCCAGACCGCCCGGGGGGGCAATAGAGGAGCTAATGCTGAAGTGTGAACGCACATGACTGTGTTGTGGTAGAATTGAAGGTAGAACCATAAACAATTTGAAGCTTGACACCGGATACATTGGTTTAGCTCTTAAAGCGATATAATGAGAACAGACGAAGCACAATTGGACAATAATTTTGTCCATAGTGGGGGACAAATCTATTACAGGTACATAAACGCAGGTGTGTGACGAGGAATTCCGTTAGGTGGTCTGGGCTCAGTTAGGATCGGGATATAAAAACCGATATTTAGTCCAGATTTCATCGCAAATAAACCTTCCACAACATATAAAGTTCCGAGCCTTTGGCATCAAAAGTTTGAGCAGGTACTAGCCGTCCAAATTCTTACGGCGATACTAGTTAAATCATCAGATTGGGATACTGATATTTTAGACACCATAAAACAATATTGTGCATGCCCTTACAGTTGTCAAAGTTCTTTAGTTCTTTTTCACGCATCAACATCGATGCCAACGAGAAGGAACTGAGTGTCCGACGCACCAATATAGGAATGATACTGCTCGAATCACTTGCGGCAAGGTCACAATGATTAAATTCGGTTAAAAAGTTGATCAAACTCATGTTGAATATTTATTTATAGATCAAAATTGCATCTAAATGAGAGAGAATGCCCTATATTTCACACCACCTTCTGAGGGCGACCCCTGTATCGCCCAAAACAAGCGTAAGCAGGTAGTCGAGTCGAAGCAGGTGACGGGTGGGACCGGGAAAGACCACGTTTTACATTCGGCAGGGGCCAAGGACGCACCGAAGGTGACTAGGCTGATAATGTGTCGACTCACATCAGCCCAACCACCAGCGAATGCAGCCCATGACCCCCACCGAAACTCAGTTACTAACGCGATCGTTCCCGGCTGAGTGCGGTAATCAAATGTAGGGCCGTCACCCTATCCGCCCATTGCCCCGTTACATCCAGGCACTGTTAGGAGAATCGCTTCTTTGATGAGACTTTGCTTCTATGCACAGCACCAGCAGCAGGTCTATAAAAATTTTTGCCATGCATATGATGAACTATTTCAGCCTAATTGTAACCCTCGCCCCACGGGGGCCATCGATGCCCCCCAAGGTTTTTCCGGGATAGCAGAAAAACGACGAGGCGCAGCACCGTGGTTGAGGGCTCTACCTCTTACTGCATCATTTTCCCACCATCCCTGATTTTTTTTACCCCTAGGTCATCTTAGGTCAGGTCACCAGGCGTGGTCAACCAAGGTCACCTCACTTCAACTTTAGAGCTCTGTAAGTGCTACATTTCGAAGTCGATCGATTTGAGACTTCCTACACTTTATGACCCCTCCAGGGTCTACAAGTTGTATATCTGGGATTTTTCGATTTCGTGATCTGAGGTCATGTCACGAGGTGACCTCTCCCATCGACAAAGCATGGGGAGAAGCTGTCTTATAATCTAAAAGCCACAAAAACGATTTAATATGCTCGGCTTTGTCGGAAAAGCGTTCTTGGACACCCTTTCACGGATTCCAGGGGCCATATTTGCCCTGTGACCTCTCCAAGGTCATCCAAGGTCACCAGGGGTCAAAAACAGTATTTTGACAATAATTTTTGACCTAATTAAGCTAGAGCGCTAAAACAAACACCATCGTGTATGTCTTGTCACTAGCTTTCATTTAATATACAGCAAGGTCACTTTTTTACCTTTCGTGACCTCAGGCCATCTTAGGTCACGAGGTGACCTCTGGAGGTCAAACCACTGGCGGGAGGTCATTGCGTTGCACATTGCGGGAAAATTTCTGAGATTTTCCTATCAAATGTACTTTACCACATCTCAATAGCTCTAATGGCACAAGAGTTATGCCCAGTTTGCTTGAGCACTGCATATTTGAGTGAAAATAGCCGATCTTGACCTAATTTGACCTCTGGAGGTCAAACCATTGACCTGAACGCTAAAACATGACTTGTAGTTCCTTACTGAATTCACGCAAACTTTCTAATGCACTTTACAGATTTGCGCTAACACCCATATTTTCGGAGTTAGAGGGGGGCCATCGATGGCCCCCGGTGGGGCGAAGGTGGCGCCGGACCCCGGTGGGGCGCGGGTTAATATACATTTTATTTATTGCAGCTTGGCTGTAGACATCCTCCCACATATTCTACTTCATCAGATGTCCCGAAAAAAATATCTGATGGCGAGATTATACACTACTTTTGCCAGCACGAATACATTTCTTCCTCTGTTTAGTGCTTATAGGGACACTTGTCACACTGCATACACCAAGGACACTTTAAACTATAAATAGAAGTTAAATTAAATGATGCTGTCAAGACTTTAAACTAAAAAAAGTTAAATTAAATGATGCTTTCAAAACCGAGAGATGGATGTTGGGTTATGTGGCTTTTTCCTTAGCAATGCAATTTCCATGGAAAATAATTGTCTGTGCTTCAGGTCATCTCACCAGGAAACATAAAGGGCAGCTGTAACTTCCATGCTTGATCGGTTCTTTGGACCCATATATGCATTGTGATGCTAATATGGGTATTGCGATGCTGTGTGTATGTTAAAATTGTCAGTAAAATCATTTTACCAGCATCACATTTTAATTTGAGGCCGGAAAATTTCATTTTTAAATAATTTGGTCCAAGTTAATGGTCGGCTTTTCGGATCCAAGCTCCACTTCGCTGTCAAGGGACTTGTCGTGGAAGCTCCTACCCCACCATCCGAACGAGCAATTCTAGAAATGACATGATAAGTGGATGTGAATGAATTACATAGATATAAAGGACTTCTCCACTAGTAAAAATGAAAAACATTCGGAGCTCTCGGCTATATTTTATCAGCCTCTGTCAGCGAGGCTGATACCTCGCTGAACCTCGCTGACGAAGGCTGATAAAATATAGCCGAAAGCTCCGAACGTTTTTCATTTTCACTAGTGGAGAAGTCCTTTATATCTATGTAATGAACGAACAATGCTAGAAATGATGGGTTAATTTGGAGGTTAAAGTCTAACGTCCCACAAAGCACAGGGGCGGCTGCCCCGTTCAGGTCACCCTCTCACCAGTCAATTGCCAGCCGACCTACGCCCGATAAGTATTGAGCGCCGGAGCGTCTCAGGGGAACCGATCCCAAGCTTTCGCCGTCGCGCAGCCACAGTACAGTTTTCTGAGCGGGCTGCAGTCCATGCTCTACCAACTGAGCTACCGGGCGGTCTTTTTATTCCATTTTCACTTTGGTCGAAACACAGACTGAATCGATTCTCGATCTTCTATTGCCGAACACGACACAGAAATTTCTTAAATAGAAAAGGTCGGGAAATTAGCACAACAAGGCATCGTGTATCCTGACTAAAATATATCCAACTATTAGATATCCATATATTTATCTATTCACTGCTGGCCAGTATAATTCATAGAGGGGATGGGGTGGCTCAGTGGATAACACCCTGGTCTTCTAAGTCACTTGTTCCGGGTTCAAGTCCCGGCGGAGCCTCTGAATAAGTCGATCTGATCCCCAAAATCCCTTCCAACAGGGTGAGAGTTGGCGACGCCGTATGACCCTGGCAGTTGGTGCGTCGTTAAACCCCAACAATTATTATTATAATTCGTAGATCTAATTCTAATAGAACCAAAGCAACTGCACCAAAATCGACTCCCAAGAGTTCAGCTCTAGCCCTCCTGCTGTTACAGGAATCGGGAACTTTGGTAAGCACGGGAGAGACATCGTCCCGCACCTCCTCTTGCTCCGCCGCCGACTACGCATTTAAAGTGAGTGAAATGGATGGACATCGGATGGGCGGCGATGTCGTTTACAGGACATATCAGGCCATTAGGGTAATGGAGACGGGCAGTCTGGCCATTGATCGGCTCCGTAAGCGTGCTGGGAAATGGATACGATCAGGTTCCGACCAAGGTAGAGCGACTGATACACATCTCGATGGCTGTCCCTGTGCCTGGGAAAAGAACAGGTGGAATGTATCAGTGCTGAGCTAACATGCGCAGTAGAGGGGTCCAAAAGTGCCCTCACCTGTTTTTTTCAAGGTGTCTGGATAAATTTGTGCCACCTGAAAACGATACTTAGCCTCCTTTGAGAGAATTGATGAGCACGTCGATTGGTGAAATAATTTTGAAAATCGGTGAGTAATTGTTTTACTTATAGGCTTTCAAAGTCAGACGTACACTTTGAGACCGTCGCAATCGCGCAGTCGCACCAGTTCGCCTGCACTGCAGACCAGGTACGACGTAAAACATCAGGTATTCGGGCTATTGTCAAGGTCACCATTGACCAACATGAAGGTTACGTTCAAGTTCAAAGGTCCCAGGTCAAGGCCATTGACTCCAGTATTCCGGTCAGATGACATCATTCAGCATGACATATATTATGCTATGGCTGCATAGTTAATGCTGCTCAATGTCAAAGTCAAGGTCGGAGGCAGTGGCGAATCCAGGGCAACATATGGGAGGAGCGAGGCTAGGAGCTCGAGCCTCCCCCGCCGCTGCCTCTGAAAAGCTTTCGGTTATGCATTTACCATAGGCACTCCGACATTTCGAGAGGGGGAGGCTTAAGCCCCCTAGTACTTTTCACCTTATTAAATTATCACCTTCACCTTATCACCTTCACCTTATTATCACCTTCACCTTATTAAATTATCCGCCACTGAATAATTTTTGGGGCTTACCGACACACCAACTGCCAGGGTCATATGGTGTCGCCAACTCTTTCCCTGTTGGAAGGGTTTCTCGGGAGCCAGCTTGCTCCTTGTTCAGGGAAGCCGCCGGGCCTTAAACCCGGGTCGGCTGAATGGAAGCCAGCTACGCTGACCACTTCACTACCGCGCCCCCTGTGTCCGCCACTGGTTACATGTCAAGGTCAAAGGTCAATCTTAAAGGTCAAAACCTCATTTCCCGCCCAAAGTCTGATAAAGTGCCTGAAATGTTGTACATCATCGGGAATATGTAATATTGTTACGCCAGAAGTCAGTAATCATAATTCATAATTACATTTGATGACCTTGAGCCCAAACGCTTAGAGAAAATTGTGAGGGACCTTCTCTCTATTCCCTTAGTACGCCTTTGGTGTATTCCCGACTTTTTGTCACATAATCACGACACTTCCCAATAGGTCTCCAGCACAGCCCTCATTGGACTTTTACGACCTGGTTTTACCTTGAATATACTATTCACCTAGGGAAATAAAGCTCAACTTAAATATAGAAAACTTTAATTTAACCACCAGCTCCACACACCCCCAAATGGGCGTTTTTCTAACATTCTTTTTTGAGACATCAGGGAGGGGGCTTTAGGACCTCCCTCCACTGCACGTTTACAACAGACCCCTCTCCACTGTGCGTGTTAAGCGCTTCTGGGTGATCAGTGAACATCGTTTGTTTGTACACTCCAACCACCTCATACAAATCCGCCGATAAATTCACCCAACTTACCCTGGAAGCGCCGGTAAGCGGCCCGAGGAAGGGACACATCATTTCCCGACGTCGGGCTGGTGTCATCATCGATTACGACGCGATGCGGCGGTCGCCGGTGGTATCGCTTACCCCCAGATGCTAATGCGTCGCCCCAGAGGTGAAAATGTGGCGTTCCTCGCCGGCGGTATCGCTTGCCCCCCAGATGCTAATGCGTCGCCCCAGAGGTGAAAATGTAGCGTTCCTCGCCGGCGGTATCGCTTACCCCCCAGATGCTAATGCGTCGCCCCAGAGGTGAAAATGTAGCGTTCCTCGCCGGCGGTGTCGCTTACCCCCCAGATGCTAATGCGTCGCCCCAGAGGTGAAAATGTGGCGTTCCTCGCCGGCGGTATCGCTTACCCCAGATGCTAATGCGTCACCCCAGAGGTGAAAATGTAGCGTTCCTCGCCGGGGTGTCGCTTACCCCAGATGCTAATGCGTCGCTTCAGAGGTGAAAATGTAGCGTTCCTCGCCGGCGGTGTCGCTTACCCCCCCCAGATGCTAATGCGTCGCCCCAGAGGTGAAAATGTAGCGTTCCTCGCCGGGGGCGAAGGTGTATGGATGGTGGTTGCAACATGGCTTTGAAGGCAAGTGCTGAAACATGAACAGCGATGGTGATGGTAGTAAGTGTAGGACCAGCTGTATACCAACGCAAAAGTGATGTTTATAGATAATAACTGCTAATTTTGGCTGCTAACTATTTTCTAGAGTGCATACATACATACATGCATGTGTGCAGGTACATACATATATGCTATCAGTGCTGTACTTCAATAGTTGGTATAGGGTCTCGTCTAAAGTTGTGGATTACTGAACCTCATGGGGGTGCCCAAATTTGAGGACAAAAAAGAAATGACCAACGCATGAAATTAGATACCATAATATTATCTTGGTTTTATCCATCACAGAATCCTTTCGAATCCTGAAAAATGATGAGCAATAAAACTTTAAGGGTATTTTAACATTGACTAAATATTTCTTCGAGGGTGCATCAGCTCCAAAAATATATAAGTATATAACCCTGCCTAGTACCGCTCATCAAGTTCCGCGCAACAACCCACCATTGCTCGAGACCATTCAGATACCATTTCTACTGATATGTGCCATGATACAGATTTTTCACTATTACCTTTTAATCATTTTGAAGATACAAATTCACCCGCTCAAAAACTTGCGCTGATCGAAATAATTTATTTGACCTTGCCTGATGTTTGATTATTGCCCTCTCCCACCCACGTATCAAAATTTCAGCACGCTGTATCGTTACGATCATTACGGAAATTCTTGCCTGGAAAATCAGCATATACAAAAGAAAGTTTTTATTTTACTAGAACTCACCCCTTTCATGCTTGGACATGATTTGTGAGGTCACCCACTGCCTCAGCCCCACCAAATTTAGCATAATTTGAAAGCTCAGTGTTGAACGTCTTGATCTAGCAACGGCACATGACCTTTGACAAGCAATGATAATAATAAAGAATAACTAACTGGAAATTAATAGCGAGGTAGCATACAAACCAATTTTTAGAGGCCTAAAAACAGAAAGTCAACAGTCACAGTTAGACGGCCATGCACGTGATTCCTGGATACCTGGAGGCCGGATATGGTGGCGGCATCGAAAGGATGTGATAGGGGAATAGCTCGTGCTAAAGGAATACAGTGATGTTCCTGCTATTAAAATATACATAATCACTCAGTTAATTGCCCCGTGCATCCCGTGGTTTCCCTTGGACCCTCCTTGTTTACACGGTTAAAACTTCTTCAAATATAATATTTTCTGATGCTGAAAAAAATACCATGGACTCGATATCGGTGTCTGCAATATTTTCCGGCAAGCATATTCACATACCGAACTCATTTGATGAACTCGTACCTACTCATGTTTTGTTCCGTGCTATTGGCACTGAACACTGCTCAAGCACCTAACCCATATATCCACTCACGTGCACAGAATGCCTCCTGCACCGGTCTCCCTCCCCTCAATCTGACAGCAGGCACAACCATCACCATTCTCAACACCAGGCAAGTAGGTTTTATAATCCACCGCGCGACCCCTCCCCACCGAGGCCTGAACTCGGTGTTAGCGTGACCAGAGTGACCTCTGGTTACGACGATATTTGGCGCAAATTGTTCAAGGGCTCGTGATTTCAATCGTACGGTATTGTATCAGCATTTACGGCTCCTGCAATGTAACGCAAACCCGACGAATCCAAAAATTATTAACTTTGGTGCGAGGGTGGTGACCGGTAAACGGAGAGGCGACCACATATCTCCCGTACTTACTGAATTGCGATGGCTCAGTGCAGAGCAGCTAGTGCAATATCACACTTTATGTGCGGTGAACCAGGCCATAGAGAGTGGGCAGCCGTCGGCCATTGCCAACACGATCGGAATTAGAGCAGACGCTGCACACGGACATCACACACGACGATCAAACCAACTGACTCTACCGCGCATCAGGACAGAAGCGGGCAGACGACGACTATGTTATCGCGGTGTCAAGCTTTTTAACGAGTTCGACTTTGACAGGACAAGACCATTTAGAGCTGCGTTAAAAGACATGTTGATTACTCAGCAGTGAAGATGCGTATATATGTGTGAAAATCTAAGTGAGTATGTATGTGTGATGTATTGTTGCTTTATGGATCACGGCTGCTG